>JBBJLS010000134.1:2465399-2486604 GCA_037577275.1 Bryconaethiops microstoma | reverse complement strand
TTATGAGGTCAGACACTGATGTTGGACGAGAAGGTCTGGATCACAATCTCTGTTCCAGTTCATCCCAAAGGTGTTGGGTGGGATTGAGGTCAGGGCATTAAAGTCCCAGTTGGTGTAGTGGTCAGACGCTCCAATACTTTTGTTGACATAGTGTATTTAATTTGTACTGCTGTCAGGCTAACTAACTCACTTAAACACAATCTAAGGATTTACCAGATTCCCAATGTTCATTTTAGAAAGCAGATATGGATAGTAGTGATGAATAAATAATAAAAATAGATCAATTTCAGTGTATAATTTGAACAACTCTTCAAGGACCCTTATTAAATATAACACTATGCATATACTGTAAGTCCTCACCAGTATGAGTTAAATTAATGAAGTGCTGGTATCTTAGACTTCTTTCAGTGTTAGAAACTGTGACACTATCAATGTGGTTACACCTCTCAACTGGGACATGTTACACTACACTGGAGTTACTTGTTCACTTGATTTGTATTAACTGCTCACTGATTTGTAATTGGTATGGTATACTAGTGTTAATACTAGTGTTTTTCATCACACAATATTGTAATGATCCAATCAGTCAGCTCTGAAATGAAAATCCGCTCTTGCAAGAGAATTTGTAGCTGTTATATACACTTAGGTGGCTGTTCATAAAGATAGCAGAGGAGACACATACAAACAGCTAGTTCAGAGTCGCAGAAACTCAAAACACCACCTTGGTTGGGATAATAGAGCTTACATGTATTAAATTTAATCTTTAAAAAGAGATGACAAAATAAAGGTAAATTCACAGAAACTAATACATGGAATGGTGGGAAGTTCTACACCCAGCAACTGCTATTAAAGAAGACCAAACGTTTATCTAGCTCTTTTCAGGGGTGTGGTGTTTAAACACCCCTTAAACACTTGAAAAACAATTCCAGGATCAACACTGCCAATCATTAAAATATCGACACTTTCCTCCTGAATAATTAAAACTACTCACTATACACACCCCAGTCCATATAGGGAATGTATTGAATTAAAGAAAAAAAACAAAAAACAGAATTTGCACATGTCCGCTAAGCAGATTGCTGCAAGTGTGAGTGAGTGTATCAGCCTGCCTTTTCAATGAGGGACAAAACAGGGCAGCCAATCATAATCATCATTTACACGAATCAGTACACATATACAGCCATGGAATAAAGAGACCACTTTTTTCGTTTTTCTGTTCACTGTTTGTACAGTTTGCGGCAGTGCGTGTGTGTGTTTGTGTGTGTGTGTGTTGCTATTCTTTTATGATCTATTACAGTGTGAGCTGTGTAAAAAATAAGAAACACCTTCATATGTGTTGTGAGTGCGGTAGTGTTTGTAGAGCAGCTTTTCTATGTGCTGTATTTCAGCAGCTTCACTCCTGATTCAGTTTCTGATGGATGCAACAGAGTCACACATGCACACACTCTGCTCTTAATGTCACTGTTTTAATTGTTGCAGTTTTAAAATAATGGAAGAGTTGTGTAGTTTAACATCTCCAGGGTATAATAAATTATTTATATGTATTATTTTTTACATTTCTCCAAAGATTTTGAATCAAGTGTGGTCAATAGTGTGTAAAACAATAGTGACCTGCACATTTTACACAGACACACTCCACACATTACACAAGCAATAACCAGGAAAAAAATGATGCAGTCTCTTTATTTTTCCATGGGTGTATATATTTACAGACTTACATACAATATATTAGTATTAAAGGCACAGTTACAAAGGCTGGCTGTTTCATTCTAAGGGATAAAGAGAGGTTCAAAAACACTTGGAGACAGTCATATGTCAACATGCTTGTCATAAAAAAGAGAAAACTGTAGAACATGGACTTACAACGAGCACTGATATAGCATCTGTGCTTTTTGGCCATTTTGAACTAATTTTGTTCAAGTGAGACACAAAATAGTCTAGAAGTGGTTTCTGAATATTTACCACATTTCTGCTACTGTACCTACTAAAGGGTGCAGGATAAATATGTGGCAGCCTTAATTTAGTTTATTTAATTTTTATATTAATTTTGCTTGAAAACCTGTTTCTCTAGTAGACTACCTAGACTTCAGGGTGGACCTACAGATTTCTCCCAATGACTGTCCCTGTCTTTTTTTTTTAATCTCTCATAGGCCTTATACACATGGAAATTATGACCTTTGACCCTGACAATCCCAGGCAGACTGCAACATAACACCTCATCAGACACCAGGAGTGTGCTGCAATCAAGAATTTCAAACGTTTTATTTGCATGCATGTGTCAAGGACATGTAGTGCCTTTGCATGGGATGTACTGTATATGTGTTTATGAAATGGATAATGAGAGTGTTATACCGACATGATATGACAAATTCCATGAGTTGCTCCTTCATAAATGTATACAGTAATGTTTCAGAAAAGAATAAACTTAGGGGAAAAATAAAACTCAGGGAACATCATCTTATCGACAAAGTTTGACAGCCTTTCAGCGCATTGGTTGGCTTGGGAAAAAGTGTCTTCAATTTAACTCCAGAAAAATAATATTTTAAACACCCAATACTGATAATATAGAATATGTTAAATATGGGTGTCAAGACTCTGTAACTCAGATGAGCAGCAAGTCTGCTTCAGATGACTCCCTACTCCCTACATAATGCACTCATTTCTATTAAACAAAATTGTATTATATAAGAACTATATTAAAATGCAGGTTCATGCACCCAAATACTAAATATCAGAATTTCCCTGAGAACAAGTTCTCAAATCATTTTAGCGTTTCAGGATATATGGGGGCATATATGGGATGCAGTTCTAATAGATTTTCTGTCTTTAAATGCATTTTCTCTGCTCTATTGAAATTAAAGAGTTTAATGTGGAAGCACTGTTAAACGGTCGAAACAAACTATTCACTGTTCAATCCCTACAGCGGTACCTAAACCCTAAATGGTACCTAAACCAATGCATTTACCTTGTGCCCTTTTCCCTAGCGAATTCTACAAATGTCTAGGATTACAGTTTCCTAAAATTTCTAAGTCACTGACGATATGTTTCTGGTACTAGCTCATAAGCGTGCAAAATTGCTCCCTTAGTCACCTCATAGTCAAGACCATCCTCTATTGATAGTGCAGCTTATAATTCCTGAGCTTTCCCTGAAAGTCTACACTGCAACAATAATATCTGTCTATTCATGTCACAGCAGTTTAGCTCTGCCGATTCACATGTAAGTTAAAAAAGTTGTTTCAGCCCTGACTGCGTTCTACAAGAGGCACGAAACACGGTAACCAATTAGAACAGAGATAATATGCAAATGTAAAACTCTCAAAGGCACTTTCATAAAACAACCTGGTTAATTGTAATAAAGGATACAGAGAGGCTTTAAAATGGTCAAGTAAAAATGTTTTCTGGTGAATAAAACCACATGTATGTCATAAGTGAACCATAGAAAGAAGAATAAAATGCAAGAGAAATGTAGGGTATGGGCCTTTTAACTGGGTGCATTCTCTTTTGCAGTTCCAGAAGTTTCCACTAAGTGGCAGCAGTTTGCTAAAGAAACAGGACAGAAAACGTCTAGGCCCTTAGTGGTGCTTTTCATTTTCACTTTTTTGTAAAATAACTCAATGGCTAATTGCAACCCTCTTGGAACTCACTATAGGGGGATTTTTCAAGTAGAATGTGAAACACACATGCATTCAGTACATAAATCACTTGAACAGGGGATGGTACATTGCAAGGTACTGCAAAAACCTTATTTTGCCCGATACATGATTTTAAAAAGACTTTATCTCATTATTTTTGGGTTAGTTTCAACTGTGTCATTTTAGAAGAAACTGTCTGACAAATGTTCTTTCAGAAGCATGCATGCAAGTAACTTAGCAGCCAGCAAAACCAGCACTAAACGAAAGCTGCTTTTGATGCTCAGTGGTAATCCAAGTGGTAGGCTCTGGTGACGAGCCTTTAACAGCGCAAAGCTGATGTTTATCTGTTTGGCCAGCAAGTGTTTTATGTAAAGAAACCATTCAACAATAATACTTGTGGTAGTGTTTTTGCCATTGCTTATCACCTTTGCTGAACTCACTTAACTGGTTATTCCTTTTGATCTTATAGGGTGTTGTAATATCACACAAAAAATGTTCATTATACCATTATACCAATAGGAGATTTTCTGAATGCATTACTAGGAAATGCCACCAATGATCTTCTTTAGTGCAATGAAAGAAAGGACAATTTAAGTGGTAATATGCAGTATTTGAGGTGCACCAATCACATTTACAGCCAGTTCTGATTTCTTTCCAGTCCAACTGAGCGATGATCCTTTTTATTATCCAATTCCTATTAGTTTTATTTTTTTCAACCCAAAGTTCACACTGTTTGGGCTAAATGAACACATGAAACACGCCAGTACATTGTTCTAAACTGGCTGTTTAGGACAATGAGTAATGCATAATTATACAGTTACGTTTTGTAGCAGCAACAGATGTATGTTATGAGTGCATCTACCTGCCTCATGTTACGGGGTGACGGTTGTCTAGTGGCTAGGATACTTGCCTCTGGACCAAGAGGTCATGGGTTTGAATCCTACCTTCAGCATACTGGTAATGGGTTCCTGAGCAAGACCCTTAGCCTCAAGTTGCTCCAAGGAGACAGCCCCCTGTAGTTAGGAAATGGAAGTCACTTAAGTGTCTGGTAAATGTTATTTACATTATAAAAATGCAACACAAATAAGCCTAAATAAAAATAATACATTTCATGTTTGGAGGAAAAATCTGTCAGCTCAAACAATTCCAGTTTTGCATTCCTAGTTTTTGTCGTTTTGCTGGTAAGCTTGGTGACCAGATTTACTTATTGTGTCATTTCTGTTTGCCATTATGCACGATAGACCAGCTCTCTCCACAATTATTGGCACCCCTGATGAATATGTGTATAAATCCTTAACATATATTGTTTGTGAATAATATAACATCCTAACAAAAAAGGAGAAATATCCAACCTTTAATTTGAGTACATGTATTGAGTGGGGGAAAAGTCCCACATTAAGAAATATATAATTTTTTCACTCTGTGTAGTGGGAAAATATGTCTAGCCCTGTTTGTCATAGTTCCAGTTGTTTTTAACTTTTTAATTATTGCTCTGGCTGTGGATATGGCCATGTTTGAGCAAGTAGCTATTTTCTGGTAGCCACTTCCTGACTAATGAAGATCAGCACACATCTGTCTTACTTGACTAGCATATTCTCTTGTCTTTCTCATTTTGAAAAGTGGTTAAGAGAAATGAGCCTCTATGTCACATCATATTTATACCCCAGAAATGAAGGAAGTCATGGATTACTAAGTAAAACTTACTAGAGACTCTTATCAACTTAGTAAAGTATAAATTACAAAAATTCTTTAGTTACTTTTATTTTATAGACGGGTTCTCCAAAGAGTGGTGCATTCAGCTGAGCGCATCATCTGCGCTGAGCTCCCTGACATGCAGTCCATCTACAACAAGCTATCCTGGACAGGGCCGTTCCTAGCTGCTTGGGGGCCCTACGCGGTCTGGAGGTGTGTGTGGTACTTGATCCGGGCCGGGGCCCCTCTTGCTGTAGTTCTGGGCCCGGAACCGTGATAGAGTTCTCTCCAGAAGGAGTCCGTGGTTCCCTTTGGAGGCCACGGACCAGATCCGTGACTGTTGCACCGGTGATTTTGTTAAAAATTATTATTTCTTAATGATGGATTCTTTTTAAATAATAAATTAACTTGAGTTAACTAGAGCAATAAAAACTAATTTATCTTAAGGCTTTATATATCTTTATCAGGGATGCCAATAATTGTGGAGGGCGTTATATAACCATTACAGTAGCTCCACTTATTTGTTATTTGTCGTACACAAAACCTCATAACTGAAAACATAATTTAAAATTTAAATGAAGTGCAAATACTTTTATGGTATAAAGTCACGACATTTTGACCTATTTTAAGTAAAAAACAACCTTGCTTATATTTTACATGTGCCTCTATGTGTCAATCACAATTCAGAAGCTGTATGAATGTGTTCATTATAGTTGTTGAAAGTGTTGAGACCTGTTTTTTTCTGATTGAGCTTTTGGTATGGTATAAGGATTCTTAAAATTGTAGCCTACATGTCAGCATGTTGACCACTAGAGAGCCTGGTTACACAAGGTTAACCTCTTGAAGCTGTTATTAAAGTACAGTGCCCCACATTGTCTTGCATGAACACACCAGAACACAGCACACAGTGTTACCAATGTGAAATTCTCTGCATCTAACCCATTCATCAAGTGAAGCAGCGGGCAGCCATCAGCATGGTTCAGTGCCGGGGGAGCAGTGTGGGGATGGTACCTTGCTAAATGGTACCTCAGTGGTGCCACTAGAAGTCCTGGAATCAAACCCACAATCTTGTTTGCATGGACAAATCCCTAACAACTAGGTAACCAATTGCCTCAATTAATCTTAAAACACACTATTCAGTGTTTATTCTGAATTAATAACTACTATAAATTTCTCAGTGACTACTATGAGATAAATGTGTCAGTTATGTCATTGTACAAGTGTGTAATTCAGGTTCCACATTCAGGTTTTAACTATGAAGTAATATTTAGATGCTGAAATATAAATTGATACATTAACAGGTTTGTTTCATATTTTATTGTGTTTCTTTATGTGGCACTTGCTGTTAGCACAGATGCACCATGGTTAATCAAATGAATGGGGTCAGTTGTATATTTTGAGCATGAGCTGTAGAAAATAATGACAAACAAAAGATAAAGTGTATAGAATCCACATTTATTCAGGTTTTGTGGTGGTATTGTCAATTACATTGCACAAATCTGGTTGCACCAGTGGGCCTTTGAGAAGTAGAGGGTACAGTGCACTGTGACAACAGCTGTTACAAATCTCTTAACTTTGTCATATGAAGAAACCAAAGCTGGAGAACTTAAAAGCTTATCACACAAATGGCTCTGTCCTCCAGAAAACTGCTCATGAGTAGCTTTTGATGCACAATGAGTGTGTTTAAAAAAATGCAGTAAACTATTGGCAGTGCTAGGTGGAGTGACCATCGTTCAAAAAATTAGCCTCATTTTTTGAACGTTTTTTAACTAACACTGAGCAACAGGGCAGCAGTGAAAGAATGTGAGCTCCTTGCTGTGTGTCTCTCTCTTAGTTGATTTTTTAGCTTTCTTTACATTGGCCAAAGACAGGGCTTTACTCTGGAGGAGCATTTCAGTGAAGAAATAACAGTAGCTTAAGAGAACTCTCTAGACCTGATCAGACCCACTCTGTAGACTGAGAGCATCTACTGAGATTATGCTACACTGACTTGCTGAACACATGGTAAACATGTTTGATACTGGTCAGCAGATAATCTAGGAATACATAAAGCATGATCAAAGACGAAGAAGTGAAGGGATGCTTAGCAATGGTGACAGCTGAGAGGCTTTTGGGGAATGAGTAAAAAAAAGTTTCAGAGTGGAGATTATTCAATTAAGGATGAAGCTGAGAGTTGGGTTGGGGCAGTTCGGAAGGACTTGGATGCTTAGATGCGGCGTCCAGAGGATACCACAGAGGATCGGGAGATGGAGATTCCACCTCCACCTCCACCTCCACCCAAGCTGAGGCTGGAGCTGCCGCCAAAGCCACCACCAATGCCGCCGCCAATGCCGCCGCCAATGCCGCCGCCAATGCCGCTACCAATGCCACCACCAAGGCCACCACCCAAGCCAAATCCAGACCCACCACCAAGTCCGAAGCCACCACCAGCACCACCACCATATCCAAAACCACTGCCGAAACCTCCAGCACCTGCAAAACACAGAAAGAATAGGTTTAGAATTCTGTACTTTCAGTCTGTTTGGTGAGGTAAAAGGTAACAGTAATGATTCCTATATAACTTACCACCACCACTGGAGCTCTCCTGAATGTGGATGGTTGCACTTCCACCACCAGAGGCAATCCTATAAACACATAAACACATTTATAATGTATGCATTTTACTCAGTTTAGAGTCAAAGACTACATACAAATCAACAAATACATATATAATTGATAAAATGGGCTAACCTGGTCTCCTCTCCTTCCAGGAGTTTCCTGTAGGTGGCGATCTCAATATCCAGGGCAAGTTTGACATTCATCAGCTCCTGGTATTCCCGCACTTGCCGTGCCATGTCCTGCTTGGCTCTCTGCAGGGCCTCCTCCAGTTCCTTGATGCGGAGTTTGGCATCCTTCACTGCCAGTTCTCCTCGTTCCTCTGCCTCTGCAATCTGAGTCTCTAGGTTGGCACGCTAGCAAAATGAAAGACAATATCTCAAAAAGTAGTTCCTGCACCCAGCTGCAATCTCATCCGGTGGTATAATTTCTTGAAAAACACAGGGATTGGACTCTAAGCTACAGTTAGCTCAAACACTTCAGTCTGAAAGACTTTTGAAATATCTTTGTTTGGAAATTAGCATAACTGCACACCTGTCCCTTGACAGCCTCGATTTCATTCTGGAGTCGGCTGATCATGCGGTTAAGTTCTGCAATCTCAGCCTTGGTGTTGCGAAGGTCATCTCCATATTGGCCAGCAGATGTCTGCATCTCCTCAAACTGGTAAATGAAATCAAGACAAGCACAATTCAGTCCATTTCAATAATTCAGTGGTTTCTAGTAAAACAGTTTCCAAGGTGGCTGTTCTTACCTTCTGTTTGTACCATGACTCTGCCTCAGCACGACTGCGATTTGCGATTTCCTCATACTGAGAGCGGACTTCTGCCACGATGGCATCCATATCCAGGTTGCGACTGTTGTCCATCTCCACAATGACAGATGTATCCTTGATCTGTCCCTGAAGCTCACGCAGCTCCTGTAAGTGTAGAGTACAAGAAAGAAACACAATATAATACCTGAGGTCTTGTCTTGATGTATGGAATGCAGGTGGACCACATCACAGTGAAGATGTAATTGGAGTATGTACCTCCTCATAGATGGCCCTGAGGAAGTTGATCTCATCTTGAAGGGCGTCAACCTTCGCCTCAAGTTCAATTTTGCTCATGTAGGCCCCATCAACATCCTGTCAGAAGATTAATATGGTTTAAGATGCTGGGTTACCTTTACAGGGTAATAACTGCAAATATAATAGTGTATATGAGAAATTAAATTGTAGTAATTTGAGAGATAAGAGTAAAAGCTTTTACCTTCTTTAGCAGAACAAATTCATTCTCCACAGATGCACGTTTGTTGATTTCATCCTCATATCTGCATCAGTAGAAACATTTTAAACATGTAGTTCCTGCATTTGCCAGACTTGCATAATTTACAAACCACAGAATTCTATGGCCCAAGTGACTCACTTGTTTTTGAAGTCCTCCACCAGGCCCTGCATGTTCTTCAGCTCTCCCTCTAGCTTGATCTTCTCATTTCCAAGACCATCCAGCTGTCTGCGTAGGTTGGCAATGTAGGCCTCGAACATGGCATCAATGTTGGAACGGGTAGTGGTCTGTTCCTGAAGGAGACTCCACTTAGTCTCAAGCATCTTGTTCTGTTGCTCCAGGAAACGTACCTACAAGAGTGGTGACCAATTAGGATCGCATGAAAAACCATTATGGACTATGAGGTCCTTTGGTAAGTGGTGCTAATTGGTTCACTATAGCTATGCCATTATTAATATTTCATGTAACATTTTTTTCTAAAATCTCTCTAAAAAAAGGGACCACACTGTTCTTAGATGTTTTCTGGAAGGTATCATGCCCTTGCATGTTGATACTTGCCTTAAAATAATTATAACTAAGCGATCATCATGGAGATTTATCAGCATAAACGCTACCTTTCTTTTGGGCTTTTCTGGCAGCAAAGAGTAATTGTTGCCCAGAGGCATAGGTGGTCCCCTGGTAGCATTCCTAAAAGCAGTATTTGCATACAACCCTTTCTGAGGTCATCTAATATTGCCCTCATTTGCCTCTACAACATGTTCCAACTATGCCTATGCTTTGATATAGGCTCTCAGAACATTCTTTTCCATCAAATTAGTTTGGCAAAGGCCTTCAAGGAATATTGGCACCCCTATTGGCAGGCCTGAACAGACCTGATGTGACACTCCTTACCCCCTGGGCACAATCCTGGAGTCACTCCCTGATATTGATTCCTACTATGCAATTACAGTGGGCCTGGGTGTACACAGCTGCAGAAATTGTGTCTTTGAACTTGGCACAGTTATAATAATTAAAATTAAATTCTGGCTTCACTTACATTTTGCACTGACCACAATAATATGAAAACTCATGTTGTGAACACTACAGAAAAAAGATGAAAAGGATTAAGCACCATACTGTGAAAAGCTGACACAGCATTTAATGGACAGGGTGTGGTTAAAAGTTGAATTCTCCCAAGGTGAGACCACACCCAAATATTGATCACATGCAATTGTTTGTGAGATATATGAGCCATATGTACCCCCATCATTCCCTCTTAAAGGAAATTTTAATATGTCAGAGAGTTTTGATCCTTGCATCCATGAAGCTGTGAACAGGCTATTATACACCCTCACACATATTTTACACACATGAAGCTGCCATTGGAATGGATGGTTAACTTGATCCATGTCCTTGTTTGGAAAGAACCAGCAGTAATTCGATCTACCTAGACTAAGGTTTCCAAATACAAAACCCATTGACTCTGGACTGTCAAAGAAAACTACTCAATGAGAGTTTAACCCTTTAGCATAACATCAATGCACTTTGACCATGCAAGGCTTAACATCAGCAGTGCACAAATGAAGCCAAGTGAAATTTTAGATGTTTTTGAAAGGCCTTTTAATAGCTGCAATAACAGGATTTAGACATGCAGGATAGTGAAATGTTTAATGAACATTAGATCTGGACAGTACCTGGATACCCTTGCTTTGATGGTCTTCCAAAAAAATCTTAATGGAATGGCCATCACATTGTAATCTAATTGTGAAGCAACTACTATGAATTAATTCACAACAACTATGAAACTCCCATGCAGAGTATGTGATTGCAAAAGTGAGAAATGGAAGTCTGGGTTCACCAAGTCTGGGTTTCTTAGGGTTTAAAGGGTTCAGTTACAAATGCAGAGGCAAACAGGCAACTCTACAACAAAGGAGAATACCCACCTTGTCAATGAAGGAGGCGAAACGGTTGTTAAGGGTCTTGATCTGCTCTTTCTCCTGTGTGCGTACAACTTGGATGTTGGGGTCGATCTCCAGGTTGAGGGGCAGGAGGAGATTTGGGTTGACAGTAACAGCTGTGATGGGGGGTGCAATGAAACCAGCACCACCAGCACCTCCACCAAACCCTAGACCGCCGCCAAACCCTGCACCGCCGCCAAACCCTGCACCGCTGCCAAACCCAGCACCACCACCAAACCCAGCACCGCCGCCAAACCCAGCACCGCCGCCAAACCCACCTCCACTGCCAAACCCACCTCCAAGACCTAGACCCATGCCACTACCAAGGCCTCCTCCGACTCCTCCACCCATGCTGCTCACACTGTAGCTAATGGTAGAGCCACCACCACCACCACCAAGGCCGAAACCAGAGCGACGGACAGAGCCCGATGAAATCCTGGAGCCCCCGGGTGCAGCATAGGCTGACTGACTGGAGAATGCCGTCTTTCTGATGCCACCACTTCCCAGGCCGCCAACGCTGCTGAAGCTGGTGTTGCGGACACTCATGGTTGTCTTTGAGGGAAGGGCGTGGACAGAGAAAGAACAGAGAGGACTGGAGCAGGTGAGCTCACTGAGAGGTGACTGGAATCCCTCTGAGTGCCTTCTCTGTGGAGGAGGATGGCTTTTAAAGATCTCAGATTGGGAGGAGGGATTCACACGGCCCACACCCATACAGCCTCAGGCACATCCTTCCACACCTCACCTGAGCAAGTACCGCCCATCCCGTCAGACAGGTAGGGTAAGAGTCTGTAAGGGGAGATGGCAATGGTACAAACCTGCTGCACACATGCACACCAGAGAAAGTCAGAGGGAGGGAGAAGGCCAGTCAAATTCTCATGCTAATAATCCTCTTCGCGTCCTTTTGCAATGTAAAATTCACAGCTAGTTTCAACATAACAGTGGCCCACATTCCACTGTAATCGATATGCCTTGTATCAGTTCTACACCTGCCAGAGTATTCAATGTGAAGTGCATGGACATGTATATTTCATGAGTACTGAACTCACTGTTCACTTTGGGCAACAGGCTGGAGGCAGGCATTTTGAATAGCTTAATATATGATGCAGGGTTTCAGAGCAGTCGCACTGCACGCCTCCTGATCTCTCAGCATAGAGGCTGTTATCATTCACTGGCTCTTGTGTCCAGTGGGACAAACAGGCCTCTGTTCCTTCCACTTTCCTCTACTGAGCAGACCAGGCCATTTATTGCTTTGCAAGGAGTGTGTCCACTTAGTGTAGGTGTTCATATTTACTTATGGCAGATGTCTAATCTAGATGAATTTACAGTTTAATCAGGGTTTAGGCATACATAGCTTTGGGAATCAAAGGTCAGCCTCATGTGTGGAGGACGATGGTTTTGGTCAATACACTACACATTTTCAACCACATTTCAAGGCACATGATGAGAAACCACCTGCTGCTCTAAAGTGACCATACAATGGAGAACCTATGGCGGTGTGTGTCTGACTTCAAACATCACTGGCTGATTTTTGAGTTCATAATCTTAAGATTATAATGCTGAAATTAAAACTGTAGTTATTGTTATAAGAGTGAGGATTTGATATGCACCCCATTGCAGTTAAATGGGCTAAGAATATGCAAAGATTAGAGAATCTCACATTGAAAAAAAACAATGTCACTAATTTACATGATTAAAATGTGACATGTGCTAATGTGACATTTTTCATTTGTTTGCAACCAGCTGATACATTTTATCCCTGAATCATTAGGGCAAAACTGACAAACTTAAGAAAACAAACGGAGTAGTGCAGCGTGCATGTTGTTACTGTACATGTCCACAGATGGCATTATCCAACAACATGTGCCGGCCTGTCATTTTATGACAGAAAGCGATTCTTTGGTCTTACTTCATTACATTCTGTCTTACTTTATGCCCAGCAATGTAAAATGAGCGAGAGACTGCAACTTTCACAGGCAAGTGTTTTACCCACTAGGCTACTACCACCCTAGGGAAATCTCCCTAAACACTAGACATCCAGTGGTCTATGTAAGGTGTACTGTTTCCCCCCTGTCCTTTCATCCCTTTCATCCCTTAAAAATTGTGTTTTGAGTGTACTTTATTTAATCTGCATGATACTTTCACTGGCAAAAACTGTGTTAATTGTGTGCATGTGTGCATGTATGTGTGTATATAGTCCTCTAAAATGCAGGTCAGTTTAACATAATCACAAAGCCATGTGGGTTTACAAAGTGAATAGAAACCTGTGGAGGACATTTTTGCAGGAAACTACTAATGACAAATTAAGAGAAGACACAGGGCAGTTTGAAAATCAATCAGACAAACCATCTCACAGGACATTTATAATATTCATTAACTGAAAAGAGTATGGGGCATCCTACACTAAAAATTGTATTTTCTGTGTCTATGACTCTAATATGACATTTGGTTGCAGATGATATAAAATCAGTTCTTGCCAAAAGAAGCAAACTTAAACATAGCCACTGTGTTGATTTTACTTATACACAACCACTTTTTCATTAAAGGAACATAACACTGGCTTCCATTGTGAAGGAATAACTGTGCTTTAACCTAAAAGCAACAAAGCATATTTAATAACTGGTTTGTTTTAAAATGGACTTGTTCAAAATGTAATTTTTAATGATGGATGAATACAGCATGCATACTAAACCTCAACCACAATTGAATAAATATATGGACTATATAAAATACACTACATATGTACATATTGCACTATATTTCAAAATACTTCATTGTATATGTCTGAACAAGTCAATTAGTGAATCAGAATCTGATATTGCTCACTGGGAATCTGTCCAGGTGAGAGTTAATGAAGCATTGGACTGTGTTGTAAGTCACCACAGGCCTGCAGGGCAGCAGCAGGTTTTTACACTGTTTATCGGCCCCAGGGTCTGAGGCTGTGTGTGTGATTGACACACTCTATATCTTATACTTTAAAGGACTACAAGTCCATCAAGTTGTGTGAGTTCTGTAGTTTCATGGTTTTCCTTGAAGTGTTTTTCAACAGCAAAAGTTCACTTAATTGAAAACTGCAGGAGTAACTGTTATGTAAAGAGTGAAACTGAGACAAAGTCATTGTGAAAGCTGGATATAATTGTGGGAAGGATCTCTTTAGCGCTGCTAAATGTGTGCTGTGTAAATATAACTTTAGAAACAGTAGACATGCTTCTATCGTTAAGGGTGCATGAGTGAGTAGCTGCTATTCCATCTAAGAAAGATCAAATGCCTAAAACAGACAAAAGCATGTTTATCCACTGAATCATTTTTATATGACTCTTTGTCCTGACAGGTAGAATGAAAGTATTTGCAAGGCCTCGTTAGACCTGGGAGGAATAGAGTTGACTTCTGTTCAGAAACGCAAACCTAATCTGCCATTCTTTTCCCTAGAACACTGGGTTTTTATTGAATGAACATTGCTAGAGTAGTTTGGAAAGCTCGTTCTTGTGTTTAAAACCAGTTAACACAGCCGAGCAGACATTTTTTCTCCTAATGTAGTCCCCTGTAAAATGACCACAGTATGTTTAAGGGTTTTTGGCTCTGTAGTCAGCTGACAAAAATGAGACTGACAACAAGTTCTTTAAAATTCATCGAAATACTAGGATCAACTCTTCTTTAGCATGAAATATGTTATATCCAGGGTTTGGATGTAACAGGATACAAATATTGGGAATGTGTATTTAAAATACAGAAATGTAGTTTTTATTCAGTCTGTTCAAAATGCACATTTAGAAAAGGTATACTTTTTACTTTTTTGACAGACAGGATTTTTAATTATCTGTTACGTCCGGGATTTTGTGCTTTTATGTTGACGTTTTCTACAGTCTACCCTGTGCTGTTCTCCTGCACCCACTGTCCCTTACAAACAATGAAGGCTCTGCCGAAACAGAATATTTCAATTTTTGTCCCTTTGTGCTAGCCCCCTTGAATTGGATATCAAACTTATACATCAATATGATGATTAGCTATTATTTTTAATCACACTCTAGACTGCAATATTTGCTTACTATTAGTTAAAAAAAATCATTGCATGTCCATCATATTAAACCTACTTGCTTCCCTGATGTTAGTGAATATCTAGTATGCTAATTATATGCAGCACAGTAAAGAGTGCAAACACTTCTGACTTATATTAGCACAGCGTAGTTAATTTTTCTGTATACTACATTACCAGAGATGTTCTATGTACCTAAACATCTAGTAAAAGTCCAAGTAATTCAAATGCAGGGTGCAATAAATACTTTTAGAATCGGGTCTTTTGGAATATGTTTATTTATAAAGCCCCATTGAAAAAGTTCAATCCACAACTCTACAGAAAGGCATAAGGGGAAGATCAGGTTTTGCACTGGAACATGAGTACTCTGTGCTTGTTGGGACGCATTAACCTTGTCAGGAAAGCACAGGTGAAGCTGCTGCACAACCTTCCCCGCAGGCCAAAAGAACTCCACCCCTCAGAGCCACATCCCCCAATACACCTCCTCATGTCATGCATGCACAGACTCCCGCACTGACTTCCAAACATGGTTATGACTATTCTCAGAAATATGATCCGAAAGTCCCCCAAATTGCTCAGTATTTATGTGGCAAATTCCTCTCAAGACTAACTGCTAGGTCTTCTTAGGCGCATTAGTTAAGTGTATGTTGCTTCATCGTCCAGACTGCGAGATGTCCTTGTAATACTGCACTGATACACTTTGTTGAATTTACTGCGAACATTTTACAAAATCTGATTCAAGTCCAAAGACAGGAACAGTTGCTTTCATTCAGATGAGCAGGATTCATTCATTCATATAAAAGGCAACTCTTACCTGCATGTCCAGGCACATTTCTGTTGAATGGATATGGGTAGGGCCATGTTGTGTTCTGACTATAAAAACTATTTATACCATATCTCTATTTTATTCATATCAGACTGTAGTTCAAAATCAGGGTAAAGTGATAAGAACCAACCTGGATAATGGTGTGGATGCAAATCTATCTATCTATGCAAATTTACGCACTGCCAACACCCAACAAAGCCCTGATGATTTACAATCGATCGTTCAAAGGCTCTGAGTCATAGTGAGCTGTGGTATGAAAGAGTGCTGGATGTGTGTTGGTTTGCAGTGGTAAAATGAAAGGAATGTGCATGCATAGACACATCCAAACCAAGCACAAGATTATGTGTGCCAACCACACCTTCATTTAATTGTCTAGGGTTTCAAGAGTCAATGCAAATCAGGAAAAATGGGAAACTTGGGCTGCACTTGGTAGCTTCTGCTTTGCTGGTGGTTGGTCGGACACATCCTTGTTGAAGATCTAAGTGCAGAGTGTAAGAAACCAGGAGAACAGTGAGAACATACAGAGGTAGCGAGTTGTGAAAAGTCAATAGAGAGAAAAGGAGTGGTGATTTATCTAGAGGAAGCAGCTTTCACGTTTAGCATTCCTCCACTCACTGCATGATATCTTTATGACTATAATGCACTCCCTACTTTATCTATAATACACTATGAGAGGGAGTGTGCTAACTTTAATTAACTGCCAAGAACAACTATATCTGATTACAAACATGGCAAAAATATACTTTGTACAAATTTATTGTATTTCAGTTTTCTTTTGTGAGAGGACAAAAGAAGAGGCCCCAAACATTCTTTTATCTGAAACTGAAGTAAAGAAGCTGCAAACATTGTTCCACAAATAGGCACCACATAGCACCACATAGTGATAAGATCACCGTAATTCATGGCATTGAGGGGTTTTATTACTCTGAGAAGTGTTCTGCCTATCACTAGTGACAGCAGTTTAATTGTTTAAAAAATGATACAATAACTATCATTCTACTGGGCACCAGCTGCTAAGGGGCGACCTGCTTTATAATGGATTCATTACAGCTAAACTTAGAATGGACAAGAAACTTAATGCATTGGACAACTTCTGTGAGAAAACATTTGGCCTTTAGTCCATTTGGTCAAATTCTGAAGAAGTGTGTGACAGCAGCCTTACATCAAACCCATATGCACGCTTTTCTGTCAGCAAATCTGGCTTCAACAACTCAACAAACTAAAGTTAGCCAGAAACATAGCAGAATATTTATCTTGTGAAAAGATGCCTGCCTTCCAAGATGTGATGTAACAAAAAAACTGGGACAATAAAAAAAATCAGGGGTCTCATTTATAAAACTCTGCATAGAACTCATACTAAAAGTGTATGTGCGACCAAAAGACGAAAATGGCATATGCAAAGAAAATGCCAGATTTATAAAAATGTGTGCATGCACACCTGAAGGCCCGTTGGAGGAAGCTGAGGGTCCGGGAGACTCCGGTATGGCCCGTGATGGCCGAGGAGTGGGCCCACTGGAGGGTGTCCGGGCAGAGAGCAGTGGGTACGAAGAGGCATCCAGGCAGGGTGCCTGCCGGAGGATGTTCCAAGGCATGCCCCTAATGCACTCTGTCTTCTAACCCCCACCGGAGAGGAGCCAGGATGATCTGTGGTGGCAGGACAGGTGCGGGTAGGAGAGATGGAAATGGAACTGTTCGAAGAACAGTCCCTGCCTGGGATTGAGCTGCTTGGCCTGCTGGATGGTGACCAGGTTTTGATGGTCCGTACAGACCGTGAACGGATCACTGCTGCCCTGGAGCCAATGATGCCATTCCTCTAGAGCCCACTTCATGGCCAGCAGCTTGCAGTCCCCTACTTCGTATTGCTGCTGGGTGGGTTAAATTTTCTGGAGAAGAAGCCGCATGGGTGCAGCTTCTGGTCTGGTCCTCGCTGTGAGAGGATGGCTCCTACGCCCACATCGGAGGCATCCACCTCAACAACAAAAGGCTTCGCTGGATCCTGATGAGTGAGGATGGGTGCGGTAGTGAACAGGGTACAGAGGTGCCTAAAAGCACGGATGGCCTGGGGGTTGAGGCTGAAGGGTCGGAGAGATGGCTTGGTGAGTGAGAGGCACTGCAACTGAACTGAAGCCCCAGATAAATTGCTGATAGAAATTGGTGAACCCCAGAAAGCGTTAGAGCTGCTTAAGCATTGTGGGTAGGGGCCACATGAGTAGAGTGCACAGCCTCCAGCTTCTGGGGATCCACAGCCATACCCTGGAGGGAGAGATGACGAAGCCAGCGCTGGTGGAACATGCATTTCTCCAACTTACAGAACAGCTGGTGGGCCAGCAGCCTCTGGAGAACCACCCTGACATGCTGGGTGTGCTCCACCAGGGTCCTGAAGTAGATCAAGATGTCATTGAGGTAGGCGAAGCACCATCTACCCAGCATGTCGCGAAGTGTTTAAAGGCCTCCGGACTGTTGCACAATCCGAACGGCATTACGAGGGTCTCATAGTGGCCGGTGGGGGTTATGAAGGCAGTCTTCTTTCACCCTCCCTGATGCGGACCAGATTGTACGTGCCTGGTAGGTCCAGTTTCGTGAAGTAATGAGCACCAGAGAGGGCATCCAGGGCGGTGTTGATGAGCGGGAGTGGGTGACGATTTTTGATGGTCACACGATTGAGCCCCTGATAGTCAACACAGGGTCGGAGACCCCCGTCTTTTTTTTTAACAAAAAAGAACCCTGCGGCCGTGGGGGAGGACATGGGCCAGATGGTCCCATGTCAGAGCCCCTCGCTGATGTACTCCTTCATGGCCTTCTGCTCCCCCACAGATAGAGAGAAGTGACAGCTGTGGGGTGGTACCGCGCTGGGGTGGAGGTCGATGGCCAGGTTGAAGGTGTGATGAGGTGACAGTTGGATGGCCCGTTGCTTGCTGAAGACCCCTGCCAGGTCCTGGTATGGGACAGGAATGGTCTCCAGGTCAACGTCGGGGGCCTCAGACTCCCCCGAGCATGTCGCAGCTTTCGCCAGGAGGCACAGCTCCTGACAGGTCGGCCCCCATTGGAGAATTTTGTGATGGGTCCAAGAGGTAAGGAGCAGCCAGGAGTGGCCGAGGATGATAGGTTGTGAGACAAGGTGGGTGACCAGGAAAGGGAGTTCCTCCGTGTGCTCCCCAAGGAACATAGTGATGAGCTGGGTCTGATGGGTGATGGGGGCTGAGGGACAGGGGCTGACCGTCGATGGCAGTAATGGCTACTGGCCGTGAGAGCACCTCGAATTTCACCCCCAACTGGGCAGCGAAAGTCTGACAAAATTCCCAGCCGCCCCCGAGTCCACAAAGGTGGTGGTCACGATCCATTGGTGGCCCAGTTGGAGATGAACCTGGAGACTGAGATGGGAAACGGTCGGAAGATGGGAGATGGTCGCCAGTGGACCAGGTGAGTTCCTCCCCTTTTCATCTGGTCTGGCCGTTTCCCGGACGGAGAGGGCAGGTTGCACGGTGGTGGCAATAGGCGCAAAGGCTCTCGCGATAGCACCGCTCCCTCTGCACCGCCAGGGAGGTGCGGCCGAGCTGCATAGATTCCCCGGCTCTGGAGTGGGCCTCTGAGGGGGGCGGAGGCCGGGTGGTTGGAGTGGGGGGTTCCGTGAGAGTCCTGGGTCTGGCGCTGGGTCAGTACCTGTATTTGTACCGGGATGGCGCGGTTCCGTCGGGTTGGTCTCTCTAACATTGGACCCAGATCAGCACAAAGCTTCAAATAAACCATTACTTCACCAAGCAAAGTTGTATATTAAGAGTAGGCTATGGTTGCTATGGGATGGAGGTGGCCTAGTGGGTAGGATACTTGCCTCCGGACCAAGAGGTCATGAATTCAAATCCTGCCTTCAGCAGACCATCACTGGGTTCCTGAGCAAGACCCTTAACCCCAAATGGCTCCAGGGAGACTGTTCCCTGTAGTTAGGGAATGGAAGTCACTTTGGATAAAAGCATCTGCTAAATGCCGTAAATGTTGCCAAGCAACATAGCTGTGGAAGACATTTTATTCCATGTTTACATAATGGACTTTTTTACCAATAATTTGTTGTATAAGGCAGAATTGTGAACTGTCATTGTGAATATCAAACACTGATTTTGACATTACTATTAGTCATGAATATATTTTGATATTTGCAAGATGTGTAGTTCCAGCAGCTTAGAGTAAAGTGGCCAACGGAATGATACGGGTACAGAGAAAAAAAACATCAGATATCAAAACACAAGAATAGATTACTTCCGGCGCCCCCATGTGCGGCAGCCTAGTACGGCAGCTCCGCTCATTTTATGAGCTTCTTTCTTATTTTCCACTTCCTACTCTTGTAATTTCTTACTTAAGTTTTAGTAATTTAATTCTGGCACCATGCACTACCGTTTCGTGCTAGTTCTGGCCATTTTTCTCTGTTTTTTTCCACTTTTTTCACCCGTGTTTGGAGACCCGGCGCGTGGCTCCTTTATTTACAGCCATGATCAGCTGTTAGCTCTGCGCCCCGCAGTGGTGCTGCTGGCAGATAGATCTGACATCCCCAGCGAGCTGAGGAGAAAGAGACGGGGTGTCGTGCTGGGAAAGAGCGTTGTAGACTGAGGAAGAGACATTACAGACCATCTATCCCTTCTGTAACCATGGGAAACGTGAGATCTCTCCCTAATAAGATGGACGAGCTAACGGCGTTGACCCGGTCACAGAGGGAGTACCGGCAGTGTAACCTCATGATGCTAACAGAGTCCTGGCTAACACTACTAACTCCGGACATGAGCGTGGCGCTGCCCGGATTCCAGCTGCTGCGGACGGACAGGTAAGAGGAAAGGAGTGGTAAGAGGAAAGGAGGGGGGTTGGCAGTGTTTGTGAACGACAGATGGTGTAACCCTGGGCACATCACTGTGAAAGAGCAACTCTGCAGCAGATACATTGAGCTGTTAGCTGTTAGCATGCGTACGTACTATCTCCCGAGGGAATTCTCGCATGATATCGCGATAACGATCTATGTCGCCCCCTCGGCCAATGCAGAGGCAGCCTGTGACTCTCTTCACTCTGTAGTGAGCAGACTCCAAGAGCCCTTTTTCTAATATCTGGTGACTTCAATCATGTGTCCCTGGACTCTACACTGCCCACATTCACCCAGTATGTGACATGCCCCAACAGAGACAATAAAACATTGGACCTACTGTATGCCAACACTAAAGAGGCATACAGTTCATCACCTCTCCCTCCCCTGG
>JBBJLS010000134.1:2453298-2465299 GCA_037577275.1 Bryconaethiops microstoma | reverse complement strand
CACGTTGGGGTAACCCCTTCTTCTTGCATGCGGGGCACGCACATAGTCGACGTGCATTATATGTTTCCTTTAATTTTAAACAGAAATGAACAAAACCAAAACAGGTATGAGAGCCAAACTCTATAACTGCAGATACAAAACAAAGGGAGACCAAAACAAGAGCAAACAAGTGGGGAAAAGAACCAGATAAACTCTAGAACTACAAACCCAAAGGAGACAGGAGCGAAACAACCGGGAAACGAAACAGTGTAAGGACCGGGTTGACCAACAACAGAAAACTAAACACAAAACCCTTAAATAACAAAACACAAACACAAAGGACCAATGACAAAACCCAAACACATAAACCCTAAAGATACCCAGGTGAAACTAATAAACACTATAAACAAAACCTTTAACAAGGGTGACCCCCAGCCCTGACAGTACTCCCCCTCCTAAGGCGCACTCCCAGGGCGCCCACAAAACACCAACGGAGGAGGTGGGGAGGCGGAGGCAAAGGGAAGCTTCCCGTGAGCACCACCTGGCCACGTCCACCTGGATGACCTCCGGGTGGGTCCGGGTGTGTCTCATGGGACGCTCCCTCTGGAGTGTCCCAAACCTAACCTGGGAGCCCCCCTACCAGGAGCCCCTCATTGTCCTTAGGGGTGGAGCCCCCTCCTGGGAGACCTTCCGGCGGGAAATCCCTCACTGTCCCTGCGGGCGGTGCTCCCTACCAGGAGTCCCTCCCTGTCCTCCCATCCCTTGTTGTCCAGAGGGGCGGAGGCCCCTTCCAGGAGCTCTTCCTCCACTCTGGGGTCTATTTTTCTACGAGGAGCTCCTCCAGAGCTCGCGGAGACCCTAGTATCCCCCAAAATTCATGGGAAGGCCCCCGGCTCCTGTGGCTACAACAGGCCCCTCTGTGGCTGAAGTGGGCCCCTCTGTGGCTTTGGCGGGCCCCTCTGGAACCCCCTCTGTGGCTGTAACGGGCCCCTCTGTGACTGCTACGTGCCCTTCTGTGACTATAACGGGTCCCTCTAGAAACCCCTCTGTGGCTGTAATGGGCCCCTCTGTGATTATAGCGGGCTCTTCTGTGACTCTCAGCCCCTCTAAACGCCCCTCTGTAGCTATAATGGGCCCCTATGTGACTATCACGGGCCCCTCTGCGGCTACCAAACCCTCTGGAAGCCCCTTTGCGGCTACCAAACCCTCTGGAAGCCCCTCTGCGGCTACCAAACCCTCTGGAAGCCCCTCTGTGGCTAACAACCCCTCTGAAGACCCCTCTGCGGCTAACAACCCCTCTGGAGACCCCTCTGCAGCTAACAAACCCTCTGGAGACCCCTCTGTGGCTAACAAACCCTCTGGAAGCCCCTCTGTGGTTAACAAACCCTCTGGAAGCCCCTCTGCGGCTAACAGCCCCTCTACTGGGCTAAACTGCTGGGTGAACGGGCCTTAAGGGCTCTACTAAAAGGCCTAAGTGCTCCTTTAAAGGACCCAAAAGGTCCACGGGTTGTGGGCATAGGTGTGGGCGGCTGCAGCCGTCTCCTGGGCGCTGGTACGGGCCTCCACAATGCCACGGCACTTGTGAGCATGTTCTCCGGGCTCGGGAGTGTGGTCTGGGCGCTTGAGAGCGTGGTCTGTGTGCTCGAGAGCATGGTGGACTCCTCGGTTAACACATCACAAATTTGCGTTTTTTGGAACATGACCACCGTGAATTTCAGGGGTTTACTGTATATACAAACACCATATGGTGTGTATGTATGTATATATATATTGGGACACAGGGTTTGGGGAGGCCCTTTTCTATTCCAACACCTTTGGGCTGAACTGGGACGGAGATTGCTGTGAGCCAGACCTTCTCTTCCAACATCAGTGCCTGACCTCATAAATGCTGACCTCATAGGGGTGTCAAACTCCGGTCCAGGAGGGCCAGTGTCCAGCACAGTTTGATGGTTCCCCTCTTCAAACACATTCACTAAACCTGACAATTAACTGGCAAGGTGAACCAGGTGTTTCTGAGCAGGGAAATCACCAAAAAGTGCTGGACCATGGCCCTCCAGGACTGGAGTTCTACACCCCTGCTCTGCAGAATGAACAAATTCCCACAGAAATTCCAAAATCTTTTGGAAAGAAGAGTAAGCTGTTATAGCTACAAAAGGGAAGCAATTCCATATTGAAAAATAATGTATTTGAAAGCAATGTTATTCAAGTCCCTGTTGGTCAGGTGCCCCAGTACTTTTATCCATATATTACAGATAGGTAGATAGATATCAGTATATATATCATGTCATGTAGTGTTTGTGCACTCCAAGTACATATTGTACCATTTTCTTAGTAATTATTTTATACATTGTATCTTCAGTACCAATGCCTAAGTCTAGTTGGCAACCTCTGAAGATCAGATGACTGTCTTGAACAGTTCAAACACCTGCATGAACACCCATGTTATAAATTTACAACCCCTTGCCTCACGTATCCTAATTACTTTGCAACCTTAGATTACTCTGAATACTTGTGCTTGAGAAAGTCATTATTTAGGCAAGTTTACACTTGCTTCAGGAACAGCAAGAGACAGAAACTAAAAATCGAAATCAAAAACAAATTTAAGTAAACACTTTATTTTTTTTGGTAGCAAAAACAGCACCTCATGGTACACTGTGGACATTTCTTTTTGCATCTGACAGAGTACAGAGTACAGTGGGAAGACATTTTCTAAAGAGCAGGCACACTAACACGGATCTGGCACAAGCAATATGCTCTTTAACGCGAACGTTAATATAACCCTTCATAAATGAACGTGAATACCTGTCACAGTGCACTGAACAACGGAAAGAGCCAATGCTGGTGGCAGATCTAACATTCTCCAGCTTAAAGAAGTGGACCTGAAGGCATGTTGTGCAAGACAGTACAGTTTTGTAGAGCAAACTGAGAGCGTTTGTTTTAGTGTAGAACATGGACATGAGCATAAGGCACAGTGTGAGAAGATATTGTTTGATCCCTTGCAAACGCTTCAGTCAGAGTGAAAGCATTTATTGCTCTACAGCCTGGTTTATGACTGTATCCTTCTAGAACTGCTTACTTTGAACCTCTATCTGACAGGTTTAGAGACGGGATAAAGAAAGGGTAAGAACACGAGAAGGTTATGGGACAGAATTAGAGAACACGTGCCGTGCTTAATCTTGAACGACCTCAGAAGACTCGGACACGACTTTGCCATCCTTGGTCTCAATCATCTTGATGACCACACTCTTCTTGCTCTGGGTGACACTGCTGTCCCCGTAGCCGCTGCCAGAAGTGTAGCCGCCCCCATAGCCGCCCCCATAGCTGCCACCGTAGCCGGAGGAGAGACCACTAGAGTAACCACTAGAGTAGCTGCTGTAGGCACTGCCAGCACTCTCCATTGGGAAAGAGCTGTAGCTCGCTGTTGAGCACAAAATAGAACAGGTAAGAATTTTGTCTTATCAAATGTACTATTAATATGTTTGCCATTCTGGTAAAATCAAGCAAAGCTAATGGCTTTTACACAGAGAGGAAGAAAGACTGACAACTTACTGCTTTGCTTGGAGATGTTGATTGTCTTGATTCCACTTGCCAGTCTGGTAGAAGAGACAGGGTTAGATGTTTATCTTCTTCTAAAAGACATGTCTAATTGCAAACCTGGCAAAAAAAACGAAAGAACGACGATTCTCACCTGTCCTCCTCTCCTTCCAGGAGTTTCCTGTAGGTGGCAATCTCTATGTCCAGGGCCAGTTTAACATTCATCAGGTCCTGGTATTCTCTGATCTGGCGTGCCATGTCTTGCTTGGCTCTTTGCAGGGCCTCCTCCAGATCCTTGATACGAGCCTTGGCGTCCCTCACTGCCATCTCCCCACGTTCCTCAGCCTCAGCGATCTGATTCTCCAGATTGGCACGCTAAGACAAAAAGGAGGACAATATTAATACTTAGGAGGACAATATGAAATCAATATGAATACTTTCCATGCTTACAGACTTCTTTCTTTGTTTAGTTCTTTCTTTGTCTAGTTTATACATGGCACTTAAAATAGTTTTGGGTATGTGGAATCATACCTGTCCCTTTACGGCATCGATTTCAGACTGTAGTCTCTGGATCATGCGGTTGAGATCAGCAATCTCTGTCTTGGTTGATCTGAGGTCATCTCCATACTTGCTGGCGGATGTCTGCATCTCCTCAAACTGAGAAAGAGAAAAGAATCCAGTTTAGTCTTTTTACTGTGGATCTTAATCACTCTAGCATCTTAAAGGTAACACAGCAGTTGATCCATACCTTCGACTTGTACCACGTCTCTGCCTCGGCGCGGCTACGGTTGGCGATATCTTCATACTGAGCACGGACCTCAGCCACGATTGCGTCCATGTCCAGCTTCCTGCTGTTGTCCATCTCCACCACCACTGAGGTGTCTTTAATCTGAGACTGCAGTTCACGAATCTCCTACAAGAGCAGAACAGAGAGGAGATATAAGTGAGTGCTCAACATACAAGAGTTATTTTCCAAACACATACTGGTGAAAATGACTTTGCAGGTGGTTTACCTCCTCATAGATCTGTCTGAGGAAGTTGATCTCATCTGTAAGGCTCTCCAGTTTAGCTTCCAACTCAACTTTATTCATGTAAGCTTCATCAACGTCCTGTAAAAAAGAAATCCAAATGTATTATCATAATTAATAAACTAGATTTTAGACTTAATTGTACATAATATTTATTTATAGGTAGAGATGAACAATAGCTAACAATGCATCTGTTAGTTTAGTCAAAAACCATCTGTTCTTACCTTCTTGATGAGGACAAAATCATTTTCAGCCTCTGTACGCTTGTTGATCTCATCTTCATACCTGAAGAATGAAAAAGAAATGTATCTTGCATGAGAGCATATATTGTCAAATTTTTGAGGGCTGAGAAGTATACCATGTAACTGTACACTAGGGGGAAGCAGAGTCAAGTCTCTGAGGAAATAGTAATAACGTCACACCTCAGGTTTCACATCCAAATTTACTTGAATGTCCAGTGCAATCATTTAGCCGTCAACAGTTAATAAGCTCATCAAATTTTATGGGGATTTGCAGAAAAGGTGTGCCATGATTTTTTGTTCAGTGGCCTTGCACAATTGTTGATGACTCATGCTGGTTGCCAGCCAACTTTAATGTGTTTTACACTATTATTCAAGGCATGACAGCCCAGTGATTTAAATCCTGTAAATGAAAGTCATTTGAACAATGGATTCAGATATAGGGAGGGCCCTTATTCATTATACATATGTGTACAGTCACATTATTGTTTCTTTCATTTTTTGTTACGTAGGCCATGCTGGAAACATGGCCTGAAACAATTCCCAAAGCTCTGGTAAAAAAAAAGTGTTTTCTATTCTATCTGTATTTACAGAGCCTGGTTTATGCTGGGAACACTTAAGTGTACCACAAAAGCCAGCATTCACAAAACTTGGGCAGCATCCATATACCACAACCCAAGAGTGGAAAACATCCAGCTGAGCTGAAGTGAAACCCAATGACTCACTTATTCTTGAAGTCCTCTACCAGGCCCTGCATGTTGTGCAGGTCGGCCTCTAGCCTCATCTTGTCGTTGCCCAGGCTGTCGAGCTGTCTGCGCAGGTTGGCGATGTAGGCCTCAAACATGGCGTCAATGTTGGAACGGGTGGTGGTCTGGCCCTGGAGGAGGCTCCATTTGGTCTCCAGCATCTTGTTCTGCTGCTCCAAGAAGCGTACCTGGGTGGGCGAGAGAAGAACGCGATCATTGTTTTAGCCAAGACACAAATGAAGACCATATTCGAGACTTCAAAGGCCCTGATTGCCATTGCACTTAGTAACTGAATGGAGCCGTGGTTTCTGGGCCAGCCTGACATTTAATGCTGCAAACCACAACCACATGCCACCAGGCACCATGTGAAACACATGAGCCCCACTGGTCTGATGTTGTATGGAATGGGTGACAGTTTGCAGAATAGTGGCTTTTTTCCAGGGAAATGGTGACGCACATCCTTATACAAGACCAGAGAGTGATGGGGTTTATTAGTGCAGCACCTACCCCGATTTTCCTGTTTTGTGGTGCACAAAGCAAGCAAAGACAAAGACTGGTCAAATATGGGAAAACTGGCTTAAATCTTTGGGCCAAATGGGACTTGTTAAGCTGCAAATGAGTGGTCAGTTTTAAACCTTTAGTTAAAGTGGGTAACATTACAGAAAAGAGTCTGGATCTTTCACAGGAGTGTAAGAAAGAACTTTTAATTAAGAGATAAATGATGGATTTAACAAATGTGAATGACCATCGCACTTATGCTTACACAAAGCATTCTTGGCTGCACTGGTGTCTTTATTCAAAGCAGCCTACACTGACATGCACTGAAAATTCAAGGTAATGCAAAGCAGATTGTTTTCATTAGGTAAAGAGAATGAACATCGAGTGAGACCCTAAAACAATCTAAACCAGATTATTCTTGTTTGGCGCTGCCTGTGTGAGAGCCTGTTATATAATCTGTCCATCTGTTTGCTTGAACATGACACCATTTCACCAGATTAAATATTAACTCTGTAGGGCAGGTCTTTCTGCCTGCTGGTGCAAAACTTCTCAGACAGATAAATATACGTTCAATAAACCTTTATTACATTGGAGGCAAGAATATGTAAAACCTGGGCATTTCAGATACTTTCGTTGGAGCTTTCATTGGAGCTTACTTGCTGCCATGCAGTCTGTTCCATAGGTAAACCATTCATTCTGACCAGTGACACGCCCTATTCCCCACTCCACCACACATCTAACCTTCTGTGGTGCAAGAAAAGACATTACAAAAGACTGTAGTGGGAAGCAATCATTCAGATTGCTTAGAACAGAGGAATTTATGACAGCTCCTAACATATCATGTTTATACTCCTTTTGTTCATTGATTTGGGGATCACTTCAAAGTGATCAGGAACTCACTTTAACCTTATCAAAGTTCTTTTCTCAAGTCATCACAAGTTAAATTATGTTAATACAGTGTTACAAAAGTTGCAACTTTGTGCTTACCTTCACTTACATTGACTTCCCTTAAAGTTTAAACTCTTATGGCTTATTATTCAGAGACATTAAGAATCATTACTACCCAGGAACCACTATGAATTAGAAACTACTTTAAAAGTACTATGTTTTGCATGAGTGAGGACTGAAAATGACCTTCCAAAGGGTCCTCAGAGTTTAAGGTGTCAATACCAAACAGAGAGATCTAAGCAGTACGGGGACTCACCTTGTCAATGAAGGAGGCGAAGCGGTTGTTGAGGGACTTGATCTGCTCTTTCTCTTGGGTGCGGACAACCTGGATGGTAGGGTCAATCTCCAGGTTCAGAGGGGCCAGGAGGCTCTTGTTGACCGACACGGCAGTAATGGGTGGCAAAGCACCACCGGCACCTATGCCCATTCCCATACTCGTGCCCAGACCCATGCCGCCTCCATAGGCTGAGGAGCTTGTGATGTAGCTACCACCTCCCAGTCCTGCTCCCAAGCCACGATTGACCCCTCCATAGGAGCTGCGTGCAGTGTAGCTCTGTCGGCTGATGCTGGGTCCAGAGTAGGACATGCTGCTGAAGCTTCTGGGAACTGACCCCGAGGAGGAGGACTTGACAGTGTAAGCTGTTTTCTTAGTGAACGACATTCTGCCTGTGGGACTGAGCGAGAGAAAGAGAGGGGACAGAAAGAGCAGTATTGGGAAGCTGGTCTGCTGTGCTGGAGAAACCCGAGCAGCTGGGCAGAGGCAGAGGACACTGCCCCCTTAGTATACCAGAAACATGAGGGGGGAGGGGCCAAGGAAAACTCTGATTGGCTAGAACTTGACGTGTATAGTGAAGGAGGGTGGGGCTGAAACTCAACACTCTTGTTCTTCTTCCTCTAATTATTACCTGGACATTCAAAGCCACGCCTTTTTGTATTTGCCTTTCTCTTCAAACATGCAGACAAGTTTCTGTGGCAATTCTACCAATACAGGAGGTCACTGGGATGTATAAGCCTTGCAGAAATATGTTGACATTTTTTTAATAAGATTGTGTAGACCTTCTTTACAAAATGGGCCATCAAAGAACAGATGGTCCTCTGAGCTTAATTTATTTATACCACATATTTACATTCACATACAAGTTGAGTCTGCATGTATGGACTTTGTTACCTCAACATAAGATACAATGACAATTAAAGGCAGTGTATTTTCATTAAAGCCTACAAACCACTTTGATTCGTATTTTGACTGTGTTGATTATAAGACAACTGGCTAAAAAATTGATGGATGATGCAAGTTATAGTGAACTCAGTACAATTAAATGCAACAGGAAAAAGCCCATACTTATGTTTCTGGTTAACAGTACTGTTTTTACTTTAGCTCCTGGACATTCAAATGAACACCTCATCTCAAAATGGCCCATTCAAATGACGTATGAGGCGGCTTCAATTATCTCTGTAAACATGTGTGCTGTTGAAACTTCATAGCTCCCGGCAATATAAGTCATACAACAACATAACTGCTCAAAGTGGAAACCCTTTTGCACATGCCTTTGCTTTTACCTTACCTCCAGCACACATGTTTTACTTCTTGTAGTATTTACCTTGTCATGTGCATCCTATTTGGACACACTTTCTAAAAAAGTATCCATAGCTTGCTATCACTGGAAACTCTATGATTGCCAATATATACTAATGAGAGAGAAGTTATGAGGAACACCCATAAATCACATTTTAAAGATTAAGTCTGAGGCTGTTTGGCCTTCAGGAGATAGCAGGTCTTGTTAACTAGACCCATTTTACAGTCACTCTGTGTTTTGCGGCAGTTTAATCCTTGAGCCTAAGACAGTGTGATAGAGTAATGAGAGAGTAATTGAGCATAGTTTTTCATGGCTCTGCATTGTGGCACAGTTGAGGAAAGAAAGAATGACTGAACAGGGCCAGGGTCACCCCACCCAGGGTGAGTCCCTGCCTCGCGCCCGTTGTCCCCGGGATAGGCTCCGGGCACCCACGACCCTAGTGAGGATTAAGCAGTTACAGACAATGAATGAATGAATAATTGAATGAACTTTAGCTCTAAAAGAAACGTTTGTGTTAGTCTGGAAACTTTCTCTGGGTCACTCTCTGGCCATGCCTCGGTGTGCAATCAGTTACGGGCCTCTGGAGTAAGAAAAAAAAAAGGTAACTAACCCCAGGACAGCCAAGTCTACAGGCAAGCGCCTAATTGAAAACACATTACAACAAAACACAATGGTCTTTGTGTATAGGCCGCCGTTGATGTAGACTGGTTTAAAGCCCAGAACAAAAGCAATTTAAAAAGGTGGCAAACATCCTTTGTGCAGCACTAATTTGGGCCCATATCTCCTGGAGAGTTAAACCCAAGTATAAAAGGATGTAAATAATTGAGCAGAGCGCTTTTGGTGGGGAAGGCCCAGGCATTTTTAGGAAGCTATTCTCTATTTAATGTTTAGTAAAAATGCTGAGACTAATATGATTTTATATCACTGAGCCAAGGCAAATGACAGTCCGTGCAAAAACCAATCTCTCTGACAGGATTTAATGGGGCTGTGTGAGACACACACACACACACACACAAATGATTTAAACACACACACACACACACACACACACACACACACACACACACACACACACACACTCAAACAAACAAACAAACTAGCCTTTTGGACCTCAGCACTGTCCTCGCCCATTGAAAAATGCTGTGGACACATCTATGACAAATAGAGGTCATTTTTTCCCCAGACAGAAAAATATAATCAGGCTCTGAAAGACCTAACGCCAAACGCTGGTTTCTTTTTGTGTTCCACAGCCAGTGAGGGGCATTAATATTGGATTCAGCCAACTGCCGGTGCCAGGACAGTGCTCTGGATGCAAAGCACTGTCAGTGATCTGGGATTCAAGCTGGGATGATGAGTAATTTAGAAAAAAAATTATAAATCAGGACAGAATTCTCAATATTTATCAACATTTTATTTACTTATTTTTAGATATACTCAGTACAGCAACACTGAGTATATCTAAGACAGGTGGCATGGGTGATGGTGGAGTGAGGGGTTTTGGGTGACAAAGTCAAAAGCCTTTTTTCAAAATTAACTTCAGTGATTAGTGATTTTAAAGCAAAAAACTGCTTGTTTGCTATAAAAACACCACAGACCACAGATCTCATCAACTAAATGATCATAGCATTCTTGTTTGATTGAACCATGTAGCTACCCATGCTTAAAACAATCATTCATTTTCTGCAGCTGCTTAATCCTTAGTAGGGTCACAAGTACCCGGAGCATATCCTAGGGTCACACACACACACACACACACACACACACACACACACACACACACACACACACACACACACACACACTTAGAATCCCCAATTTAACCGACATGCATGTCTTTGGACTGTGGGAGAAACCAGAGACCCTGGAGGAAACCCACATCACAACGAGAACATTTAAACTACACACACACACACACACACACACACACACACACACACACACACACACACACAAGACCAGGACCCGTATTAAAAACTCCAACCCTGGAGGTGTGAGGCAACAGTGCTACCCACTGCATGTGGGGCTATGTGGCATGTGGGGCTATGTGAATATTTTTAATTTTAATTGTAATTGTTAAATGTAAGACCTAGTCCTATGTTATTGGGGGGGGGGGGGGAATTCACTGTTTTACAAACAAAAAGAAATACAGCTGCTTTAGAGCCTCCACAGTGAGGAAAAGGAGCGGCCCTTTTGACGAATTGGACTAATCTCAGGCCATGCTCACCTGCAGTAAGTGATTTTTCCAGCATAAATGGCCCTTTTGCCTCTGCAGCTTTGTTGTGGGGTTATTTATTAGAGGTCTGGTAGTGTGGTGGGGCAGAGAAGGCCGGCATTCACATGGAGAAAGTGCTGTTTGTGCTTAAGACAGTAATTAATCCACGGCTCCATCATGGGAACAGACCAGAGCACTGCTCTGCTGACAGCCCACTCTTTTCCACCGCTGTTTCTCCTGCCTCTGCATGCACTAATTACATTTAAATTAGACCTGGAAAGAAATGGCAAGGAGAAGAGAACGAGGACTAATGCACTGTTTTGTTTTTAGCTCCTCTGTTTCCCCCTCTCCCTCTCCCTTTCACCTTTTCTTTTTCTTTTCTTCTTTCTCTCCCTCTTTTGCCTTTTCTCTCCTTCTTTTCTTCTCTGTCTCACTCTGTCTTTCTCTTATACATTTTCTGTCTTTCTTTTTTTCTTTCTCTCTTTTACCTTGTCTGTCTCTCTCTCTTTATCTCGGCCTTTCTCTTACATCCTTTCTCTTATTCTTCTCTCCTTTTTCTCTTCTTCTAACACTTTTTCTTGTCTCTCTCCCTTTTACTCTTTCTTTTCTTCTCTCTCTGTCACCCTTCTCTTGCTCCATCTTTCTCCCCCTCTGTCGCTTTCACATTCTATTTCTCCAATCTCTCTAGCTCTCTCGCTATCTTAACCTCTCCCTTGGTGTTTCGTTCATTTCATCCCTCGTCCACGTTTCCTTCCCCCTCTCTTGCTTTTCTCATTTCGTCTGGCTCCTGCTAACTGCGTCTGCCTCTGTCAGGCAGTAATTTAGGAGGATACATATGTTGGGACATGCAGTGGATCAGATGATAGCAGAGAGAGACAGAAAGAGGGACAGAGAGAGAGTGAGAGAAAGAGGGACAGAGAGAGAGAGGGAGAGGGAGAGGGAAAGGGAGAGAGAGGGAAAGGGAGATGGAAAGGGAGAGGGAGAGTGAGGGAGAGAGAGGGAGAGACAGCGAGGGAGAGCGAGAGAGACAGAGAGGGAGAGACAGAGAGAGAGACAGAGAGAGAGAGACAGAGAGAGAGAGAGAGAGACAGAGAGAGAGACAGAGAGAGAGAGAGAGAGACAGACAGAGAGAGACAGAGAGAGAGACAGAGAGAGAGAGAGAGACAGAAAGAGAGAGAGACAGACAGAGAGAGAGAGAGACACAGAGAGAGAGAGACAGAGAGAGAGCGAGAGATAGAGA
>JBBJLS010000134.1:2432951-2453198 GCA_037577275.1 Bryconaethiops microstoma | reverse complement strand
GAGAGAGAGAGAGAGAGAGAGAGAGAGAGAGTGAAAGAGAGAGAGTGAGAGAGAGAAAGAGTGAGAGAGAGAGAAAGAGAGAGAGAGAGAGAGAGAGAGAACGAGAAAGAGAGTGTGAGAGAGAGAAAGAGAAAGAGAGAGAGAGGAAAGAGTGAGAGAGAGAGAGAGAGAGAGAGAGAGAGAGAGAGAAAGAGAGAGAGTGAGAGAGAGACACAACTATGAATGGAAAAACAACTAAGAAAAATCATTTGAGCAACTTGTGATGTAATCATGATTGACTCCACAGTATAATGGGATTAAGTATTACAATAGTGACCATTTAAAATGAGTTATTTCTCTTTAAAAAATAAAAACAGTCCTAGTGAGAACAATACAGGTGTAGGAACAAAGGCTGGGTTCCTGACTTCTCAATGCACTTCTTCAATCGCATGGATTAGTTCAATTTCATCAGCGGCACTGGATTTATTTTAATAAATTACTATATTCATCCTGTAGTGGATGGAAAGTGTAATTACTGTGCTTCCTTGTGGAGAGGATTTAAACTGAAACTGATGAACAAATCTGTTTATTTTTTGTTCATATAGATTACAAAAAAGGTTGTTAACAGTATTAATGATACACAGAATATGCAGTTTTACATATTGTTTTTTCAGGTGTCTGTGATGGTTTGCTCGGTGATGTATTATACCTGCAATTATCTGCAAGACCTCAAAACTGTAGTCCAAGAAGAGGTCCTGGAGGGCCGGAGGGCTGCACACTTGAATGATTTCCCTACTGAGTTCCCTGCTAAACCTGGCAATTAACACCCACCTGAAGTTGATAATTAAAGTTGAATTGTCTTAAAAGGGGAGCCATCAAATTGTGCTGAAGCCCTGCCTAGGAACAAAAGGAACCGTGAAGGTCATCAGTTCCACAGCAGGTCACACAGTTGTGCTTTAAATGATAAACAGGCCCTTGTATGTGCGTTTGGAACACACACTATGGTATAAAGAGCTCCTAAAAGTGTCCCTGAAGCGAAGGTAGTAATGAGATGCATCGGAAGAGGTAGCGCCGAGACTGTCTGATGTCTTGCCTCTTTACAAATGTAAAAATGGCACCGCGCCATCTGCATCCACACCTACCCCTTCTGAAGGGGAAGGACAAGACCCGTCACGTCTCCCACCCGTCTCTCACCTGTCTGCTGCCTGTCAGTAACACAACACCACTCTCAGCCCAGCCTGAGCTCAGGAATCCTTTGAAGAGAGGGAAGATCACCGCCTGACGACGTATCCATTACCACATCACACGGAGAGGCAACAAACCACCTCCGAGCTCACTTCAAGCCCTACAGTCAGAGCTTCCTGAACGATATGCATGCTCGAGCGAGGACGCATGCATCCACTATAGGATGCATACATGGCCGTCTTTTATCCGGCCCGACTCGCCGTCTGTGGAGCGGTAGGTGATGGTAACGCACTGTGATGTGTGTTCAGTTTTCTCAATGTCTCCTGAGGAAGAAACACCTGCAGAAAAAAAGAGTAGTAGCACACATCTGCCTTTAACCACTCCTGTCATCTCGGATCCAGCCTGTGTTAGCAGCTCTTCGCTTTTATCGCCTGCGTTTCAGCCTAATCGCCGCTAATGAGCCAGTCAGGATTCTTCAAGATGTCTGCAGAAGGGCCTAAAGACCACAGACACCTATTGTGCGGAGAACCGAGAGCATGAGACAGACAGAGTGGGCCGAAGGGAGAGAGGGAGAGCTGTGATGTCGAAGAGATATGATTATAAAACACAGTGAATCGTCCGCCGGCGGAGACAGCAACAAGACTGGAGGTCATCGCTAGGAACTGTTTTAAGGTGCATTGTGTTTTTCTGTATTATGTTCTTCCTTTGAACGTATCGTTCTGTACAGTAGTTCTATTCGATGGTGTATGATGCTGTAATAGGCCCGAAGAAGAAAACAGGCCAAGACCGTGGCTCTGTGCTTGGTAAAAGCTTTCTCTCCATGTTGGCTGTCTTAAAAATGCTGCTCAGTGGAGAGCATGGTGTATTTTTACCCATGACTGCGTGGCATGTATGGGTCGGAGTAGAGCAGAATGGGGCAACTTCTTGAAATAAATGACAAAATGCCCCGATTTCATACAATTTTTAGGACATATACTGTTTTTTTAATATTAAGAAACAACACATATATCCATCTATTCAGCCTACAACAGTTTGGCCCCTCCCAGCAGAGCAGCCATTGAAGTTATAAGGAATGTTTCCTACCAGACTTCTTTTTAAATGAGGCACAGTACAGAGCAGCCAATCAGAATAGAGCTCATTTAAAGGTTTGCCAGTCTTAAAGACACAGTCACAGGAATTTGTCTTAAAGTAGACAAAATAATCTTTCACTCACTGCTTTGGAAGACAAATAAGACAAAAAAATAAGATTTACCTCCTTGATAACATTTCGCTTGCTAAGGATTTTTCTACTATGGCAGAAATATCGGTCAAGCCGTTCTGAATTCCAGTCCAACCAGCCTGCATAGACTTTTGAAATTCATCCAGGTTGAGGTTTGCTTCAAATAGCCTGGATTACAGCGGCGCTTGCTTTTTCACGCTGTTTTCCTAAGCTCACATTTATTTTCTCAAAACACGATTATTAAAAATGTTAGCCTGCGCTAATGCGCCCGTGTGTGGAGAGCAGAGAGTTGATTGAAAAGTCAGTGGAAAAGCGCGTTGTGTCAACAGACGATTAAATTCATGAACAATCCAAGACTGTGTGGAGACGCTAAGCATGTGGAATGACCCACTTGCTAACACACACCTACACACACACACAACAGATACATAATAACAAAGGTGAAAGAGTGGCCAAGGGCAGATCAAACATTTCTAACATTACAGCCCCTTAAATCAGGAGGCCGACTTCTACACCCTGGAGGAGGCGCCTCCATCTGCAGCCTCGCCGAACACGGCTCAGCAGAGTGCAGAAAGTATCGAGAGAATTGAGATTGTATTGCTGCCTTACCATTAGCTGAATTGCTGAGGGAATATGACTCCAGAATGGCGGGAGGTCTTTCCACAATATAGCTCACAAAGAAGCAATCAAAATGTTTTGGAATGGTCTTTCAAAGAGCCAGCTGATAAAGTAGGGCGTGTGTTTACTTCCTGGGCTCTGAGTGCTGATGTAGGATCAGGTTTGGTTTCCATGTTTGGTGAAATCAGGTCCTAGATGAGCAACAACCCTACTCCAAGATTTTTACACCTGAGAGGTTTTTTTTTTCCATTTATTTCAGATGTTTTAACATGTTTGAAAACATAGGATATGCAATAAAACTATGTCTTAATATACAATATGAAACGTCATAACCCTTGTGTAGATCACATTATTATTATTTTTTAATATGTTAACCCTCCTGTTATGTTCGTTTCTCAGGAACACCAATAATGTTTAATTTACCAAATGTGTCCGAAACCAAAAAAGTCCCAATAAACATTGTTTATATCTCATTGTTAAGTCCATTACGAACCATTTCAATCAATATTTGGTGCAATGGTGTTCTTTCCCTCTCACAGGTCACGGTTCAATGAGGACCACTTGTTTTCCACACAAAATGCATTTTACACTGGAAAGACCTGCATATAAAACACAATAGTTTTACACAACATTGATTATTTAAAATTTTTATTTTATAATTTAAATGTATTCTTTTTATGTAGTGCCATATCAAGCACAACCTCTTCTCTGGGGCTCCTCCACCCGGCTTTCCAGTGTAAACCTGCGTGTTCAGTGCAAAGCTTGTGTTTGCATCACATGTTGCCCAGATTTTTATGCCGTATTTGGCTGGTTTGGACAGCATATACAGTATTGCCTAACTGGGCAGCGACCTCTGAACGTCACTAGGCATTAGGGCCTGGGTTATAGAGTAGAGGAAGTTGCTCTACCCACTTGTCCAACATTGTCCTAATAGCGTCTCTCGACTATCAGATCAGATCACCCTGCATCCCACAGACTGCTTGTTGATTCATCCTTTGATTTATAGACCCCAGCCAGGATGAGGACCACCAAATATGCATGTAAATGCATTTTATCCACCTCTTTCCACTTCTCCTCCAAAACATGCCCTCCTTATCAATTTTTCATTTCGAGAATGACTTTCTTTATTGACTTGGGCATAACAAGTTCAAAAGCTGACTTGATGTCTGTCACACAAGTCACTGTCATCCTAGTGGGCCCTGGCACTTTATTCTGGTCTTTATTATGTTTTCTGCAGACAGTGGCTCATAATCAGACTCATCAGACTCAGAATTGACCTCAAGATGGTTTTCATCTTCAGACACATCCTCTTATTTCACTGTCATGATGAAAGATTTGTCCAAGGGAACAGAAAAGGTTCCCGTCAAAAGTCATAACACCTGCATTCTCGCACTTAAAGATGAAGTCAATAGAATAGGTAGAGAGAGAGAGCGAGAGAGAGAGAGTGAGAGTGTGTGTGTGTGTGTGTGTGTGTGTGTGTTTGAGTGACTGGGATGAAATAGGTCACACAGTTGCAAAGAAACAAATAAATATTTGACACTTATTTGACCCATTTAACTTTGACCGCCGGGTCAAACTGACCCGAACAGCATTTGTGCAGGGGGGGTTGCACATATGTGAAACGAACCATTTTTTATTTTATATGTTGATTACCCTTATTAAGCCAAGCACAAAAAGGTTCATACTGAAAAAATACTTGTAACTAATTTTTTTTTTTTGTAATTTAAAATGGGTCAAATTGACCCGCAACATAACAGGAGGAAATAAATTCAGCAAATAAACAGTAATTGTGCAGTAAAATGAGCAGTAGTGTGTTCTGTAGAAGATTTTTTCACTTCAAAAATGAACAAAACATGCCATTTAACTGGGGTGCCTAAACTTCTCCACATGGCTGTAGGTGTACTTGGTGTGATGACAGGTTCTGACTCCAGTCTATCTGTTAGTGCACATTTATAAGAGACCACCATATCCATCAAAGAAATGGGACCACCACAGCTGACCAGATTTTAGGGACTTTAAGGAACCACAGTGGCAGGAGTTCAAAAGAGTTCAGTCCTCAAGCCAACAGTAAAGAAAGAGTAGAGTTGGATGCCTCGAGAGCGGTCTTGGTGTCGAGACCAGTCTCGAGACCACTTTTACATGGTCTTGGTCTTGTCACAGTCTCGAAGGTCTTTGGTCTTAGTCTTGGTCTTGTCTTGGTCTCGGACACCTCGGTCTCGTCTTGGTCTCGCTGTCTTGGTCTTGCTGTCTCAGATCGACACAGTGGTCGGGAGATTTGGAGCCAACAGTATCCATGACACACAATGTAACGGTCGATTACGCAACATTATTATTATTTCGCCTTTCGCGCCCTTCAAATGCAACCAATCAATGACATACATGTATTTTGTTGTGAGTCAGACATTGGTGCTCATCCAATCAAAATACGCAAGTGTAGCGCTAGTTAAAAGATCCAGCATCACAGTGAGCAGTAAGCCTAGTCAGTCAGTCACAGTAATGTCAGCAGTAGTAGGCAAGTCAGACAGTTACAGAAATAATGTCAGCAAATTCTTCTGTCAGAAAGTTTGCGTTCATAGAACACAAAGAGTTTTTTTGCAGCACAGGTTCAAAAAAGAAGCACTGGGCAAAATGCAGATTTTTCAAAGTCTTCATGACCGAGACAGCCGGGACTACCTCAACCTTCACCAGGGACCTGGAGCGTAAACACCCTGCAAGGTAAGCTAGCCAGTAGTCATCTACCCAGCTTCAGACTCTTTTACCTACCTTTCCAACCTCAGATGACCAGGTCATGTATATGTATTGTTGTTATTCATCATGTGTTCTTCTCACATGCGCGGTATAAATTATTTAGGGACAGATTTGTTTTGCAAGCTTCTCTGCAGACTTAACTTTTCCGGTGAAGAGTGTGACTACATGCTAAGTACAGGTCGCTAGCTCTATCAGTGGCTATCGGCTACTTAAACACTAACAGTTTTCACTAACTTTAGATATTTTGGCGAATTCATTGAGCAGAAATATATCAAAACCGTATCAGTGAGCACTTTAAGGACTGGTATGGTGTGATCTGTTATTGACTTTAATGGGCATATTTATGTGGTTGCTGACCCGTAAGGAAGGATGGGCATTTCAAGAGTGTCTCTATAACATTGCTAGGCTAGCACCGGCATTCTCGACGATGAAGCCCAGATCAGAGCGGTCTATGCCTCTGGCCCAGATAGCACCAATGGCAAAACTGAGTTTTAATTCTAGAATCTAACTTAATGATCTTTGACTATGTCAACCAACTGAGTGTGATACCATGGCCATGTTCAAACCAATGATTCACGACGAGACAAGCAGCAAAATTCTAAAAACTGAAGTATTCACACCAATGCAACAACTCGCAACGGGACCATGGTTTCTGTAACAACATCCAGATAAACTAGTAAGCTGGATACTTAGCAAACAAAGTTACCCCGTTTAGCCAAACGGCAAACTGTCCAAAAAAGTGAGTAAATTTTTGTGACTTATGAAGCGTATCCGTTATGACTGAAGTTGAGCAGACACTGCTGTTTCATTGAAAGGAGGTAATAGACATTTCTCTCCATCTCCGTTGACCAAAACTGTGCCCTGACATCTCTGCTGGACCGATTAAGTGTCATAAAAGCTGTGAGGTAAAAACATTTCTAAAACCTTGAAACTGCGATTTGACATGTTGAATGTTTAGGGACGGCTTGAAACTGCTTGCAACGACATGAAACGTTTAATTCACACGCCGCAACTCCTCTCTAAAACCGCAGTCTCGTCTCGTCGTGAATCTAAAGTCTGAATTGGTCTGAACATAATTACAATTGACACCCTGATTCAACAAAATTCACTTATATTCCCCAAATTTAGCCAGGCGACAGGCCATCACCCAGTCTATCCTCCAGGACCTTATAGTTGGATGCTCCCTCCCCCTGTCTATCGTTGAGAATCCACATTTTAGACACTTCCTGAATGTCCAGGATAGCAAAAACACTCCTGTGTGTAGTACCACATTGACAGAGAAGTTGATATCTCACCTTGTTACCAAATTTTTAAGGGCGACATAATCAAAGCCCTGGAAGTCCAGCCAAATGTAGCAATAACAACAGACCTATGGTCTGAGCAGAGGCTTCTGTCTTTCCTGGGAGTTACCGCTCATGTTGCCTGCAAGAACAAGGACTCTTACAGTATACAATCTTTTTTGCTAGACTGTAAGCGTTTCACAGCGAAGCACTGTGGCGAACGAACCGCCTCAGCATTTGACAACGTTGAGGAGTGTGGCATTGGCCATAAAATATGCTACATTCTGACGGATAATGTGTCCAATATGAAGCGGGCCTTTAAAGTCAGGATGCCAGAAGTAGAGCAGCCTGAAGGTGACAGCAGCGATGACCTCAATTATGAAAAGATGTGGGAGGATGCAGAAGATTCTGATCCATGGTCAACGTCTCTCTTGCTTCGCCCACTCGCTGCAACTCATCATCAACGGCGGGATGAAAGAGGTAAAAGCAATAACTAGAGCCATTGCCAAGGCCAGCAAGTTTACAACCCTGCTGCACAGCAGTAGTAACCACAAAGACTTGTTTGAGGCACACTTTGGCATAGAACCTACAGATAGTTAAAGGCTTTCATCACACTTGACCACCAAGCCATCACTGAAATGTGCAGTGATACAGAGAATTTAGTGTTTTCAGCCTGAGAATGGGCTCAGCTGAAAGACCTGTGTGCTTTGCTTTGGGCCTTTTTCTGAGGCAACAGACCTTACAGAAGGTGATCATCAGGTGACTATTAGCATGGTGGTCCCCAACGGTCTGGACTTGAAGAGTCATTTTATAAAGATGGAAGTGCAAATGCCCCAGGCCATAACTATAGTCAGGGCACTAAAAAGATCCTTAGAGAAACGGTTCTCTGGAATTTTCATGGATGAAGAGGATCCAGAGGAGCCGTTTAGCCATCGGATCTGCTTCCTTGCCATCATGCTTAACCCCCAGTTTGGACTGACCTGGGTGGATTTAGATGTCCAAAGTGGTGAAACCGGACCAGCACTGAAGAGGTTCAGAGATGACCTTAAAAAGTCATTAACAGGTGGCTATATAATTATTATTGTTTATTATTATTGTTGTTGTTGTTGCTCTTGTTATTACTGTCATTGTTTTTATATCATCATTAGAAGCATCCTGTCTAATTCTGTCTTTTTCCAGACCTTTTGATCACAGAGGTAGACAGAGATGCAACTGCAACACCAATAGAAGATGACACAGAAGTATCGGATAGCGAAAACAGCGTCACTCCCGAAACAGCGTCTTCTTTCACGCTACAAGGCTTTTAGGTTGCAACGCAGCACATTGACGTACAAATAAAAAAAGTACCTAGACAGCCTAAATGACTGTGACTGTGATGCACTCGCCTTTTGGTCAAAAAACAAAGAGCGTTGTCCCAGTCTTCACAGTGTGGCCTTGAAAGTCCTCTCTGTCCCTGTTTTTAGTAGAGGAGGCATTCTAATGAGACCCCACTGCACACGACTAGGCTATAAGATGTTGCAGTCTTTAGTTTTCCTGAAGTGCACTCAACCACTAGTTTAAAATGTGAACTGTTTTCTCTCTCTCTCTCCTCTCTGAAAATATGCCTATTAACAGTGATGCTCTCGTTCTCTCTCTCTATCTATCTATCTCTCTCTCTCTCTCTCTATTTTTAAATATTTCATCTAACTGTATTAGTTTATCAATCTGTTATTTGTCCATAATGTCTGTGTTCTATTGTTCTTGCCCTACTGAACAACAGGCTTGAAATCATTGGCAGTGTGTTGTAATCACATGCCACTGCAGACATCAAGATGTCAGAATCTTTTAAGCACTTATCCTTTTTCTTATTAATGCACAATTTGATGTGCAGTTTGTATTGGTATGTAGTATTTATAGTTAGCATTTGATTCATGTCTTTATATTGCTTGACTACAGTATTTTACTTAAAATGGTGTTGTTTGACTCAATAAATGTGACCATTGACTTTTAAATAACATCTGCATATCACGTTGTGTTGACCTAACAGGCCTAATCCATTTCAGGGAAGTTGATATCATACAGTGTAATTTGGCCAGTACGACTACAATGGGACATGATGCGATTTCAAGTTTATAATTGTGTATCTTCAATTTGATGTTACTATTTCATCTACAAATTAAGTATGATTGAAATCAGTTACATATTTCCCATTCTTTCCCTATTCGTTGCTGGAGGTGTTAGCTGTTTTGTCAGATGACTTTGGAACCAGTCAGTCCTCAACAGCACATAAAAGTTAAGGGAGTCTTTTTTTTTCGTCTCGGTCTCGTCTCGACTTTGTCTCGGTCTTGACTCGGTCTGTCTTGATCTTGTCTTGGTCTCGATACCCTCTGGTCTTGGTAGTGTCTTGGTCTTGGTTGAGGTGGTCTTGACTACAAGTCTAAGAAAGAGACATATGAAACAAAAGACAACACAGAGATATACAAAACAAATCCTTATAAGAATTGGGGACAAAGCAAGCCAGATAAGACTTGTGTGTTTGTTTGAGACAGAGAGAGAAAGAGAGGGAGAGAGAGAGAGAGAGAGAGAGAGAGAGAGAGAGAGAGACAGACATACAGAGAGAAAGAGAGAGCGAGAGAGAGAGAGAAACAGACAGAGAGAGAGAGACAGACATAGAGAGAGAAAGAGAGGGAGAGAAAGAGAGAGCGAGAGAGAGAGAGAAACAGACAGAGAGAGAGAGAGAGAGAGAGAGAGAATATAAGACATACGGGCTTACTACCATACTGATGAAGAACAGAAGGTGAATCAAAGGACCTGGTTGATTAGCCTGGATAGACAAGCAGATGTTCCTGATGTACATACACTCACACACACACACACACACACACACACACACACACACACATCCCTGTCATCTGAACACACTGCAGACACTGCTGACATTCTAGCGTCACTCAAGCGGAGGGTCTCAGACAGTGGAGAGATAAAGAGCAGATAAGATCAGTTAATCGGCAGCAGGCCGGACAGAAGTTGCTCCGTCGTGCTGACAGACACAGAGTCATGCAGCCGGCCACCAGCAGCCATTACTGACAAAACGCAGACAGGTAGAGGGACATCCAGAGACAGAAGAACGGGCAGGCGAGCCGAGCCCCCTGAGTGCAGATGACAGCTTTGACTAGAAGCGGACGGACGACACAGAATGACTCAAATCCAGTTCAAACTCTTCTGATGAGAGGTGCTGATTTTCAAAAACCAGGTCACTGCGATCGCTGCAGTCTCGGCAGTCTTAAAAATAAAAGGTTCCTTGAAGCAGTGGCACAGAAGAAGCACTTTTGGCTCTCTGATGAACCTTTTAATGAATGGTCTTAAACGGGATTCTAGTAGAAAACCTGTTGATTTTAAGAGTGTTCCAAAAGGGTTTTTTTTAATTAAGGACAGAAAAAAGCAGATTGTTCCGCCCCATATATGTCAGTTAGATATTTAGTTGAAACAGTCCAGAGAATGCAGTCTCGCTTGGTATCGTTCCAAAGAACCAAGAATCCAAGGATGTTTGAAGTTCCACTGCAACTGTATAGAGGACCCTGATCCTCTGTTAGTCCTAACTTCCTGTTAGTCTGGTTATTATATGAGTGATGATAGTTCCAAGTAAAAACACTATAAGTCAGTTGTTTTTCCTGCAGAGCGGCAGTGGAACTTCAAACATCCTTGGATTCTTGGTTCTTTGGAACGATACCAAGGGAGACCGCATTCTCTGGAACTGAAATTTGTTACGTTTTCTGGCCTGGTGGTTAGGGCGTCGCCCCTGCGATCAGAAAGTCAAAGGTTTGAAACCCAGGACTGCTAGTGGCACCACTGAGGTTCCCTTGGTCAAGGTACCGCCGCCACACACTGCTCCCCGGGCGCTTTCGTTCATGGCTGCCCGCTGCTTCACTTGTTGAATGAGTTGAATGGGTTGAATGCAGAGAAAGAATTCACATTGCTCACACCGAGTGCTGTGGTGTGCTCATGTATGAGAAATGGACATTTCTCTTCTTTTTTAATGGGATTCCTGATCTCCCACTGCATCTTTTTGAATGGCCGCTAATACAAAGTCAGCACGCGAAAAAGGCCAATTAATCTCTCTTGGGCTTCCAGTCATTGAAGGCTGTGGCATCACTCGAGATGAAAATCACAATCTCCTGATGATTGGGCCAACACTTTTGTACCACCTCCGCTTTTCAACTGAAGTGAATTTGAAGCAATTATCAATGTCTGCCTACTTAGGAAGCTGCCAAGAGCACATTACTAGATTTGGCCTGTTATGAAAGATATTTGCTTCTTATTTCAACTTGACCAGTCAACAGGCCTCAAGCTTACCAACCATTTGGAAAAATGCCAAAATGTTGCACACTGCAGAGACAGGAGCTACTATTTTTGCATTACAGCATAAAATGCACAGTATGGAACGCCATAAAATGTACCTTCAGTGAATTAAAAAAAAATAATAATAATTTGCTTGTTTGCTCTCGATCATTATATTGGTGGTAAAGGTTGAGATGTAATCATTTTATCTACTAGTGTTCCATGGTGCAGAAGCTGACTGCTCGGTTCATGGTGACACACCACATGGACAAAAGCATTGGGACACAATCCATATTAAAGTCTATGTATTTGAACACAACGTCACTAAAGTGTAATGGTTGGTGTAATGGTTAGGCGTCCCAGTACTTTTGTCCATATAGTGTATCAGGTATAGTAATTCACACCATCATTCCTGCCGTAAGGCGAGAAACTCTGTTAATACAGTGCTGGATTTTTCCTTCACACTCGCAACTGATTTCTTTCTTTCTTTCTTTTTAAGTTTTACTGGTCTGTGTTTTAAACTTAATGAGCAAATCAAGTTACACTTTTTCCAACTTGAGCAGTGACAAAACCATGTCACGGAATCTGATGACTGGACCATAAAGAGGGTCATTTTTTACACCTCTAGTATCTAGCCAAGAACAATGAGCATAAAATTGCATAGACGGCAATGTAAGAGGAAACCACTGCGATTTCCCCATAGTTATAGAACTAAAAAACTTCAACTGGCCGACACTAAAAGTCTTAACTGCCACGAGAAACCTTTATTCTACAATCATCTTTTTTTAGTGTGGACACATGGTTTTAGGGGCAACATTCATTAAACTTGCTGTCCACAATGTTGTTTTATTGACTGAGTGGGAACAGGGCATAACATCAAGCTCAGTCCTGTTTGTAGACAGACAGATAAGTCAGACAGGGCTTAGAGCGAGGCCTAGTGTTTAACCGTGTTTTGACATCCTTTGAAGTCTGCTCCGTGTTAGCCTTTGATACGGCTAATGTGGCTACAACAGCCTGTCAGGATTAGTATAATTCCCATTGATGGGACCCTCCTGCCATGTTGAATCACTCACAACTTTTTTGCGCAGGAGGCCTACCGCAAGCCTGTGGAAAGACGTAAGAAACAAATGTTGGAAAAATACAGATCTAAGAGAATTACACCGTCACACGCCCACACAATAAATCGGTGCAATAACCTGCTGCTGCTCAGATATGCAAAAGAATTATTACCTGCAATATCTTTATTATCCGTGCAATAGTTGATGTGCAATAGTTGATGTGCAATAGTCTCATCATGTGTGAGATCACTACTTATCACTACGAAACCAAACCCATGAATTTGACCCTTTAAATTACCTTCATTTTGACCTTAATTTCCCATACAGGAAATTAAAGAAAGTTAACGGAAAAAAGTGCACAGATTAAGGCTGATTTAAGAGGTAAAATTACTGAATTCTCCTCTTACTTTTTCAAAATTGCCCCTTAAATAATAGAACCTCCAGAATTAATGCCTGAAATTTATGATCAAGGGGTTTCACACTCATGCCTTAAATCTAATTTGAAGGTAAAATTAAGGGGTTGGTTTCACAAATTGACGGCCACTTAATTCAAATTAAGTGGTTTGGTGTATTATCAGGGGTGGATGAATGTAGGGTTAAGCACATTTTAAGTATGTTGTGTTTTGTAGTGTACGTTACTATTACCTGCAATAACAGACTAGTTATAGTTATACAACTCCAAACCACTATTTGTGTAACTCAGTAAAAAACAGTAATTTTATTTCTTTATCTATAGTATTTAGACCTCTCTGTGGCCACAGCACTTTATGTATATAGCATAGTATATATAGGACAGAGTATTTCTGGAGAGTTTTCTTTTATTTTCACCATGCTTATGTTAAAATGTTCTTGTCTTTGTGTCTCTGTGTTTCTGTGCTGTCATTGCAAGTTCCTCTTGGATCAATAAAGTTTTGTAATTCTGATTCTGACAGTTTCCCAAAGCACACAGCAAATCTGAGCACACAGTGGCTGAAGGAAAAAAGGGGTGAAGTTCCTTGTGTCAGAGCCCAGACTTAAACTCTACAGAAAATCTGTGGAAAGACTTGAAGATTGACTGAGTTGGACACGAGTTAAAGACGAGTGGGCAAAAATGGTATAATCCAGATGTACAAAGGTGGTAGAGAGGGGGTGATTTTTTATATCTTATTTTTTCTGAACTGTTGCTATCATATCTTTCACTTGGATGTTATAAAATGGCATTTGGCAGGCGCTATTATCCAGAGCAATTTACAATCATTAGTTACAGGGACAGTCCACCTGAGGGTTAAGTGTCTTGCTCGAGGACACAATGACAGAAAGTGGGGATTTGAACCTACAACTCTGTGGTCATTGGGTTCACATGGAAGGGTTTTACCCACTAGGCCTCTACCACCCTCTTATAAGTTACATCGTGTCAGTAGTACATGTGGAGGTCGCTTTACAACGCTTGACATTGTAAATTAGGTCATTAGATAACTGTCTGGAGAATTATTGCGATTAAAACTGTGTTTCAGTGGAAAGGAGAATTAAAAGAATATCTTAGTTTTGGGGAAATAAAATTAATTATCCTGTGTTTTGATGCACGTAGAGTTCACTGGAGAAACCAGCACTTATTCATTCTGAACTTACTGGCATACATTACGCAAAAAAAAAGCAGATGGAAGAATGCATGAGGTTTTATATTAACCAATTTGAATACTGGTGGCTTTACCTTGGTTTGCTAATGCTAGGTGAGTTAGCCAGGGAACGGTGTCCCCCTCATGGTTCTGTGAAAATGTGGAGCCCATTTGCAGTTTGGTAAAACCGTGAATTCAGGGTTGGTATAATTTCTCTGAGTGTGCTGAACAGCAGCAGATCCTTCATCCTTCATGGGTAACAGTAGTAGTCACTTCTCGCCTTCCTGCGCTGTCACATTTGTACTTCATCATTTTTGCAAACGAACCCGTTGTCTTTCGATTCGACAGACCCTCTTGTCCAAACCCGGTTTAGCACACTGAGCTGGAAGACGCCTCCTCAGACGTGCTTGCAAATTGCTAGGGTTACCATTCCTAATAATAATCTGTTTTCTGTGCAAGTGGCACATAGTACTGTTAACATTTGGTGGTTCTCCATGTTTATTCAGTTGGAAACCAAAATAATGCCAAACTGGCACTCCGGCAGCCGCCTTCTGGACAAGCTTGTCCTTTTTACTCTCCATCAGAGAGTTTCATGGACCGGAATATCTTTGTTTCATTTGTATACAAATCAGGACTCACTGCCATTCTCTAAAATGTACTGGGATGCCTGACCACTACGCCGACAGGGACTTTAATCACATTGCATTCAAGTCCATAGACTTTAATATGGAGCGGATCTCTCCTGTGCAGCTATAACAGCTTCCACTCTTAATGGAAGGTTTTCCACAAGACTGTGGAGTTTCTGCGGGAATTTGTGTCCATAGAATATTTATGAGGTCAGGCACTGATGTTGGATGAGAAGGTCTGGATCACAATCTCTGTTCCAGTTCATCCCAAAGGTGCTGGATGGGGTTGAGGTCAGGACTCTGTGTGGCCAGTCAAGTTCTTCCACACTGAACTTCTCCAGCACGTCTTTATGGAGCTGCTTTGTTCACTGAGACACAGTCATGCTGGAATAGAAAAGTCACATAGTTGGAAGCATGGTGTTGTCCAAAATATCTTGGTATGCTGAAGCATTAAGAGGCCACCTGAATTCAATAATTAAGAGGTGTGTCCCAATACATTTTTTCATATAGTGTATATGTCAGTGGAAGATTCTTCCAATTGACTGTCAGTCTTGGAAGTATGGTTCCAAACATAAAGTTGGATATTCCAAAGGTCAAGAAGAACATCTGAAAAGGGTGTAGTACTCAAAATATACACTCAAAATATAATAATTGTTTGCAGAAACCCCTGCAAATGTGCGGAAACTGCAGATATCCTCTGCATTTTTTTTGTACAGTACGGATATGGGTTTACCTTTAAAAACATTTTATGGTAATGTATTAAGCTGAGTTTAAAATGAAATTAAAGTGTTTTGGGAGCATATTTGGGGAATTTTAAAGCTTTTTTTTACCACATCACAACATCGCGGTTTTTCACTATTTGCGGGTGCTCTAGGAACGTAAACCTTGTGATAGGCGGGGGTTTACCGTATACCAGTTCTGTCACTGAGAGAACAAAGACCATTTTTAAAGAGATGATGAACTCACAACATTCAATACTTTAAATGGTACCCTCCACCCAATCAATTGAAACTGGGCAACATACAAGAACCAAGAACCAAAAGTCCTCGACAAATCCTTTCTGCATACAGTTAATATTAGGCTGTACAAAATAAAAAGAGTTTTTTATCAAAATAACTTTGAGTTATTTAGAGTTTGATCAAAATAACTTTGAATATCCTGGCAACAGCCCATATATGACATTTGAATGTCATGTGCATATTTGTGTTTGTGCTGGAGAGTGTGCAATGATATTATGACAGTTGAGGCCACACCTGCTGCTTTCCCTTTACCTGCCTGACTCGGATTAACAATCTGACATTCAAATAAAACTGCCTCACTTCGCAACCCACAGACATCTGTATGCCAAACCACACAACACCAACTAGCCCTTTCTGCTTATTATCCAACATAGAAAGTCCATTTATAGTTTTGATTATTTACACACATTCATCAGCACATAGTAATTTGTATAATGGCTGGGTGTAAAACCAATAGCAGTAACAGGCAAGTTATGCTTTAGCTTTTTGATTACTATAAAGGGCAACAAAGGAATTTCATTTAATAAGTAGTTTTCTACTTTGTACACTCTTGGTATGATTGAGTTATTTGAGTGAACCCATAGAAAAAACACATTTGACTTGAATTTTAAAGGTTTAAAGAAGTGTCGCACCGTGTAAAGTTTTTTTTTTTTCCAAAATGTTCTTCTTCACATTATGTTCAAGGTCTTTAAATATTTACACTCACAAATCTCACATCTCTCTAAAGAAGCATCCAAGTATGTCATTTAAGACACTTTTTATTCAGTTTACTTACTTTTGTTAATGCTATTTTATTTATGTGGAAAGGATTTCAGTTATAACAAATGCAAAAATATAAACAAATATTGCTATATTAAGATATAGTGCAAATCCTCCTCTGTTAAATTTAATATTTCACAGATATTAAGTATTTACTCTGTATTGGTAAAAACCTGTTCTCCTTTTTTATGTATACAGAACAATGGGAAGACAGAGTACAAGCCCTGCAACTATTCTTTCAATCTCCCAAATCACAAATTCCTCTCTCTCTGCCCTTCCTGCCTCTCTGAGCAAACACATTCCACCAGACGGGATAACAGAAAACAGCCCTTCCCCTAACACCACAGCACCCCCACTCCAAACATACCCCCGCACTTTCCACTGTTCTGGCTCCATTAGAGTGGTTTCACTACTATTTGCATAACATCTAACTCTAGTTAATGCTGTTAAAGCAGTACTGAGTAATGGGCCTTATAATCTAAACCCTGTCTTAACTTCTGTCTCGTTTCTGAATCCTGCATGACCGCTTCTTGAATTTGATCCCTTCAGTAGTATCTGACTATTAAATTACTCTGCAAGTACTAATGTTGGAGAAAACAGAGATTTCAGAAGGCATGAATGAGTGTGTGTGTGTGTGTGTGCGTGTGCGTGTGCGTGTGTGTGTGTGTGTGTGTGTGTGTTTGTGCGTGTAAAACTGCAGGAGGGTTTGCAGCATTGTAAGCCGTTCTTTGTCCATACATGTGTGTGTACTTTGGAGCCAGACTAATTGTTCATTTGTTCAACATCACAAGCATCCATATCCTCTTACAGGTGTGGCACTCAGGGAAACTTCTGTCAGCCGTCCTGAGGAAAAGCCATAACAGCCATGACAGCTTTAATAGCCAAGCCAGTTTTATTTGATTAGCGCTTTTTACAACAGACATTTAACGAACCCTGGGCCCGGATCTGGCGTGGCATGCAGTGGCAAGCAGACAGTCTGAAACTAAAATTAAACTTTTTATAAGGTAAAAAGCACAGTTCATCATATCATTACATTTAACACACAATTCTTTTGATCTTCAATTAAAACACATTGGCTCTGGCCCATCTCTAAGACATTTACTCATTTTTGATTACATTACCAGGCACCACTGGGTGTGGAAAATCCTATCACCATGTTTCATCTCCCCCTCCCACCACTCCCACTTATTACAGAGTGAAATTCTCAGCTCAGAGACCACGTTATGCCCCATTCATGTGGGTTAAGAAATAACCTTTGGGCGACACTGAACATAGTCATACTTGCTCTCTCATTTCTATTTCTTTTTTGTGTTAATGGTTTCAGGAGAAAGATAAGAGCAACAAGCATCCACTTGAATTAGATCCCTATCAAGGTGTGACCCTTTTTGCTTCAGAGACGTTGACTAAACGTGTGTTTCATCATTCCAGTTTCTCAATAAGTGTGTCATTCCATTTTTCTGAATAATGTGGAGGAAAGATTTCATGTGTCTTGCTCAGTAAAGGAAAATGATCGCCTGACAAGTGTGGGAAAAGTTGCTTATTTGTGACAATGTATATGATTTTCAGATTTTTCAAAATTTGTCAGAACAAGTAAACTGGAGGTGAATAGGTGTAAGATGCAGCCAAAGACACACCCTTTTCCCCTCTTATCAAATTTAGGTAAAGGTTTGTACAGGAAATCACAAAGTGAGGCAGGTCTACTCTTGCTGCCCAGATGTAATCAAGATAAAGTTTAACTAGATAAAGAACAGTACCATTTTTTCCTTTTCTATGCTGGTAATGATACTGAAACAGTGATTATTGGTCTTTACAGATGCCTAGGTGAGATATTTTCGTTAAAAATACTTTTAAAAAGTTACTTTAAAATTTAACTGTAGAAGTGTAGAAGTCTATATCTCCACGGGAACAAATACACAGAAAACAATATGACATCACACAATGTGAGCATGAGTTATAAGATGCCTCTGATATCTAATTCATAATTTTCTGCTGATTTCTGCCCTATTAAAAACCACAACACTGTTATTTAGATCACCCGGCTACACCCATTTTCCTCATTATGACACCAATACACACGTACCTCTGAAACCAAAATAATACCTTTGTGAAGATTATGCACTTCTAAAGTGCATAATTATGCTAATTTCCCCATAAGAAATGTTTAAAATGAATGAAACCATAAATGACCATAAAACACATAACCTTCTACAAAGTTCTTATTTTATACTTTTATCTCTTTTATTTTTTAAGGAATGTTTCAAGCATCTGTATTCACATACACATAAATATGGGCATAAAAAGGAAAAGCAAAGCAAAATAAGTATTTGTTTTAAGGGTTTCCACAATAGTCCAAGAGACTTTGAGCCTTGATTATAGGGAGGGGAAAAGGAGACACTTGTAAAAACAGGGGAACAGCAGTCTGAATGAATTCCAGTCACTGAAAACTTCACTAAACCACAGAAAGACGTGTAGACTGCCCAGAGGGAGGGCCTTAAGGCGGGGCCAGGGAGACCAGAGTTGCTTATAAAGGGAGGTTCTCCCACTGTACTGCCCTGTGCATTCATCCAGCTGCTCTGTACTGCTCTGTTCAGCTTCTCTTTCACTCTCTCACTCACTCCAGCCACCATGAGCATGAGAAGTTCGTATTCTGTGCATTCCCAGGTACCCCTGGCCCAGGTGTCCATCCAGCGCACTTCTGTCACACCTGCTTACAGGGCAGCCAGCATCCATGGTGGGGCCGGAGGATCAGGGGCCCGCATCTCCTCAGCCTCCTACTCAGGCCTCCGCAGCTCCATGGGTGTGCCAGCTTCTTCTGTATCCAGCTCCTTCCAGGTGACCGCCACTGGGGCCACTGGAGAGATCATGGGCAATGAGAAGGTGGCCATGCAGAACCTGAATGACCGCCTGGCCTCCTACCTGGACAAGGTCAGGTCCCTGGAGAAGGCCAACAGCAAGCTGGAGCTGCAGATCCGCGAGGCCCTGGAGAAGAGAGGTCCTGACGTCCACGACTATAGCCGCTACCAGGCCATACTTGATGACCTGCGCAAGAAGGTGAGAGAAGAACTTTGCTAAACCTTTGCCCTGAAAACAGAAAAGGAATCTTAAACTGCTTAATTGTGTCTTTCAGAAATACACTTCGTTTTCAGAGCAGCTACTGAGTACTTTGAATAATTCTGAAGACAAATGACTGAACAATTAGGGGGTGAAAGAGCTGTGACCATCTTTCCATAAAGTTTAAACATGTTCGTCCTTTAAAAAGCTGCAGAATGTCATGCATATTGTATTCCTGTTCAAACATTATCTTACATTTCTTGTTTTTTATTTCTTTTTTCGATATACACATGTTGCACCAGTCAAAAAGGAATTTAACGAAAGCAAGAAACAACTCACTTTTGTCAACAAACACTTGCTAGAAATGTGTCTCAAGTTCATTAGATCAGGTTGCTATAGCTCGATCTAATGAAAGTCTCACTGGCAGACAGAAAATTAATTAGGTAGAAAAGAAAGGGAGGGTGGTTACAAGTGCTTAGTGTTAGTTGGGTCCATAACTCCTGCTGCATTCCAGTGAATAAGCATTTCCATCCTGTGTTTATTCATCCTCTCACATGCAGACGTTTCGGTAATTCACTGTGGATGGAAACTCTGGGATTTGGGACGGTACTTTCTTAGTCTGTGGGAGAGGAAATGGGAGAGAGAGAGTTGGGGGAGTTTAGACTGTGCCTAAGTAATGAAAATATATACGATAATTGGCATTTGGAAAGTGTTTTACACACACACACACACACCCACCCACACACACACACACACACACACACACACACACACACACACACACACACACACA
>JBBJLS010000134.1:2390455-2401501 GCA_037577275.1 Bryconaethiops microstoma | reverse complement strand
TCTCTCTCTCTTTCTGTGTGTGTGTGTGTGTGTGTGTGTGTGTGTGTGTGTGTGTGTGTGTGTGTGTGTGTGTGTGTCACTCTATGGTGTCTGTTTCTGTGTGTGTGTCAAACTTATCTGCCCTTGCCTTCAATCCTTCCTCTGTTCTTTCATTTGGGCTTGAAGTGGAGCAAGAAGGGGAGGGTCCTTATGCTCAAAGGCCATCTTTTGACTGGAGAGCCTCTGGCTCTGGGTGTCTAAAATTAAGCGAACAGGCCCTCCTTGTCTGTGCTCCATACCCAGAGAGCAGTCCCTGCCCTGGCCACCCCACTGTCAACACGCTCAACACGCTGAGCTATAGGAGACGCTGTCGCGGGGGTCCTCCAGTCACACCTCACAGGGCTGGTACAGGAGACCAAAGCATGTGAGAGGTGGGATCAGGTGGGGGCGGGTAGGATTGGAAATAATTGTTATTCCACTGGGGCGTTGACCCTTGTGGCTGTCAGGTTGAAAAGGTAAGAGGACATTTTTCATACTTATATTATATTATTCAGAAAATTCAAGCTGTAAAGATATTGTGCTTTAAAGCATTGGTTGCTTACTTATAAGGCTGTTGTGCACAGGTTTATCTTTGCTTTATAATGCAAATATATCATTACTGGTGTCGGTCTTTGGGTGGAAAGTGCATTTGAGGAAGAATGAGTAGCTTGTAGTGAAACATGAGGAAAGTTTTTGGTGGAGAATGTGTTTAAATAGGTAACACTTCTCAGGATGCCTGCTTTAGTGCAACTGCAGAAGGAGCTGGCCTTCACACCCCCACATAAACGGCTCGATTCCTTCTTTCACACTCTCTCTGTCAGAGCCTTAGTTGTGTATATACTGTATATATTCTTAATATCTCTCTCTCAGCTGATAAGACTTGAACCAGTCTGGGCCTGTTAAATCAGAAAGAGACTTTTCATTCCATGGGTGGAGGTTTACAGCATAACACTTAACTTGTCACGAGACTTTAACACTTTGTCCTGTCTGTGGGGAGCTTATTGAGTACTAGAGCAAGTGTTTAGAACCACATTTACATGTTGTTTTCTTGTTGCCCTTATTTTTTCCAGTCTCTGTTGTTGCCTTATTTTGTAGGTTCCTGAAGACAAATCAGAGGGAAACAGGAACAGGAATAGATTGAAAGAAATATTCTCACATTTAAAGCCTGTCATATCAATACCAACTAGACTGACACAGTCCTGCAAAACTCAAAGCCGCTTGAAAACTGATTTCTGACTTCTCTGCTAATGTGTTACTAAATGATTTCGAATATAAATTTACAGTTCTAGAGATTTCTCTTTGTGGCTTCAAATAGATGTCATCAGTTTTGGACAGCTTATCTGTGGTTCTCTGATTGTGATCTGCTGCATACCCCTCCCCTAGGAAGCAGAACATCTCTGTATGCTGGACACACTGAGTTGAGAGGTTGCCGAGGGAGGGTCTTGGGATTCGCCGTAGCTGCTCCCTTAAATGAAAAGTGTATTCAGGGTTCTCAATCCATCATTAACCACCATTAGATGATATGCTGTGCTTTGGTTTGCGGAGAGGGCAAGCAGCAGATCACTCAAAGGGAAAGCCTCCTGCTTTAAATCTGGATTCATGCCTGGATGCTTGTTTGGATGCTTCTCTTGAAATCAGCTTTCACAAGGGGTTTCTAAAGTGGTGGTCACTTAATGTGAACGATTCCACTCATTACCAGCCAATCTTCTAGAGTGTTCTCTGAAGAATGTTGATGCTCGATGCTTTGGTGTTGTGTACTTCGAGAGCTTGATGTCAGAAGGAGGTAGCGTTATGTTTGAGTGTGTGTTTATTTAGCTCTGTAGTCGCAATCAAGTGTTAAAAATCCAATGACATAAAACAGTTGTCTGGACCCTTTGAAAAAAATCTGCTTTTATTTGGAATAATAAGAGGTTGCTTTTTTGTTCCTAATGTTAATGTTAGTGTTGATGATATCGAGCATGTAGCTACGATAATACAGAAGGCAATGACCATTTCCAAGATAATATTTAGTGACTTTTTTGTCACAGCATCGCTAGTGTTTGACTAGCCCTAACAGGGACCGGAGTATTAGTCACTCTGTGTTATGATACGCTCAGTGGACAAAATTACATAATTTCTTCTCTAATACTCCTTTAGGCATACCTGTGTGTTCGTGACAGAATCCGTACCATCAGCAGTGTTTCCACATCTTTCTTTATGGTGAACTGCCATGCCAGAATCATTGCCACCTGGGCAAAAAGACAATCAGACTTTAACCTCTCGCCCTGCTCAGCATTAGAAAAACACGCCGAACCCTGGATGACCAAACGCCACTCCAAACCTCTTTATCCACAGGAAACACTGTGTCAAGTAAGGATTACAGCCTCTTGAGATCCTGTCTCTTTCACAAACTTTGTTCCTCGTGTCCGAGCAGAACAACACATTGACACTCCCACATTCCAGGGTGGCATCTACAGGGTGTCAGCGTGAGGTTGGTTCAGCAGACATGATGAAACAATGAGACACTCTGACTGACCTCTACCTGAAATGAGCAGTCAGTTAGTGGAAGAGTGAGCTAACATGGACTCAAGCGTTCTCAAGAAGTTGCCGTAATCCTTATGTGACATGACTGATGCTGTCATTAAGGCAAACGAACATGTGAGTATCAGAAAAGAGCTATTTTTTTGTAGGTAGGTTAAATAATCAACAGAAGATGATGGGAATCTCCATCCTCAGCGGTACAATATTTATATCATTAAACACTTTTTAATGATTTCTGTTGTATTTAAGGAATAGAAGTGTTCTCAGTTGTTAACTGACAGGCATATCTGCCAGTATGTCAGGTCTGGGGACAGTGACGGCGGGTGGCCGCTAGAGGCCACCTTTGTGTGTTTGTATTTTGGGTTTGTGTTTGGGGTTTTTAATTGATTAGGACTTTTGTTATGACATCTGAGCACCGCCGGCCAGGAATTAGTAGATTACGAGTTGCAGCTGGCTGGGGTCCTCAGAAATATGAGTGTTGTGTTTGGATTGGTTTTCGTTTATATTGAGGTTGTATTTAGGTTGCTGGGGGACCGACAGTGGTTGTTGGTCCACCGTCTAACACCCTGGCGTTTTGTCCATGTTTTGGTTTTCTGAGTTTTTGAAAAATAAAGAAAAGTAAAATGGAATACTGCCTCCGAGCCTGCTCTCATTCTGAGGAGAGGGGAAACCCTGACACAGTAAAAATGATTTAGCTAAAATGCCTGGAGTATAACATTCAAATATGAATACAAAATTATATTAGCAATATTGTTGGTTCACAGGATTTACTATAAATTATAGTCGGGCACAGACATTTACGGCATTTAGCAGACACATTTGTCCAAAGCGACTTCCATTCCCTAGCTACAGGGGACAGTCTCCCTGGAGCAACTTGGAGTTAAGGGTCTTGCTGAGAAACCCAGTGGTGTGCTGGAGGTAGGATTCGAACCCATGACCTCTTGGTCCAGAGGCAAGTATCCTACCACTAGGCCACCACCACCCACATTTGATATTGTTTGAGCTCTACACAATAACCCACAATGTGTGTGTGTGTGTGTGTGTGTCTCAGAGAGAAATGGCAAAGTGTGCCAGTCAGAGTACGTACAATATGGTGCTGTGTGGCATCAAGTGGGCATGCTCTGCATCTCTCGCCAGCTGTCCAAACAGTGCCCAGTGCTGGAGGGAGAGGATAGTGGAAACGAGCTCCCTGTGCCTCAGCTGCCAAATGGAAAAACACACAGTCCAGCACAAAGCTGCATTATCCTCCTCAATAGAGACGCACAGCACACACTGATCTTAAAGAACCCTGGCAAGTAGTCCTATACAGTACTTTGTTTGTCATCACTGGCAACCCAAAAAATGTTGTGTTGCTTGTCAAATGTTTTCATCATGTTTTTAATAATTATATCATCATGTTTTTAATAATTATGCACCTATATGGGCATTTTGTGTTGATTCAATGTATTGATGTAGAAAGTAGGTCTAAATCCACCTGGATTGGCATTACATTTACGGCATTTATCAGACGCTTTTATCCAAAGTGACTTCCATTCCCTAACTACAGGGGGCAGTCTCCCTAGGGGAGAGACTGTTAAGGGTCTTGCCCAGGAACCCAGTCATGGTGCTGAAGGTAGGATTTGAACCCACGACCTCTTGGTCCAGAGGCAAGTATCCTACCACTAGGCCACCACCAACCACCATTACAGAGAAAGAAAATTTATTTATCTCGGGTTACAGTTAAATGAATAAAATGCAAGACGTTTACCACAGCATTCGAGCATAATCAAATATTGAAATATTTTATACATCGTTTATACATCTGTTTAATACCGATCACTATTTTTAATGTAATTATATGTCCATATTGTTCTGATTCTTTTAACTTTTAATTGCCAGATACTGCTAATATTATAGTTCATGGGCGCCAGAACCTTTTTAGCACCCCCCCCACTCTTCTGACTTCGGCCGATACGTAGATCCCTGCGTGTACCCCCCTATATTTAAAATGCTTCTGGCGCCCATGGTATAGTTGGACTGATATCTGTATGGAAATACTGATGAATATTGGAGAAAGAATGAATACGATCCAGTCTTGTAACAACACTAGGCTGAAACAGCACACGCTCCTGCAGGATGAGGGTCTGACCAGTTTGAGGAACTTTTAGATGAACAGCTGTAGTGAAGTGTTTCTGTTAAAAAACATAAAGCTTAAAGGTTTTAAAAGAATACATTTTTAATCTGTATTGGACAGTTCTTACATCAGTATTGTGTCATCTCTTCTGTAATTACTTTAATTTTTAACAATTAAATCCTAGATTAAACAGATTAAATCCTACCTACTTTTCTTTGAAGAAAACAGTATCAAACATAAGTACTTGTGACCATGTTTGTGATGGTAATACCTTGGGAATAGTGATGTACCCCATATAATTTTGTACTTGCAATGTCTGCATCACTCACTTCTTTCACATTTAACAGTAGTCTAGAAAAGAAGTCAAATTATCACTCTTCATACTGATGAAAGCACATTGATAAAGTTTTGATGAGCAGCATATATGTGTAATGATCACATGGATCACTGGAGATGACCGGTTACTGCATGTGATCTCTCTGTTCTCCAGTAGATTGTCTTAAGATAAGGTGTGTCACATTGAGATTAACTCTTATTACGTAAAGGCTTTGTCCTTCTGCTTGACTTTGAAAGTTGAGACACTATGCACAAAGAGAGGAGAAGAGTGAACAAGTCGTGCTCAGAATTGCAGAGGTACAAGCAAATGTGAGACACTGTAATAGATTCAGTCTGTCAAACGGGTTACGGTTATACAGATTAGAGGATTTGGGTGAAAGCAGTTCTGTTTCAGTTCCCCAGTGGAAATGCATTTGGTTCTCTAATGAGCTTTTGTTTTCCGCAGGCGGTGAAGGGAGAACCCCATGTCTTTAAGGAAAAGGCCTTCAAGAAGAAGCGCCAGTGTGCAGTGTGTAAACAGGGCATAGAGAGCCTGGGCTCCTTCTGCCGGGGTAAGACTCCTTTTATGTTTTTTTTAGAATGAGAATTTGATTGATATTTGAACCATTAGGTTTCCCGCATGTAAAGTCAATCCTAGCCGCTGTAAAACATCCCCATGGCTTAGATAAGAATTGTTCAGAGACCTGTTGAAGAGCAATCCGCTATTTATTGCTCATACCTTGTTCTTTCTGTTGTCTACAGTCTGTAAAACAGCCACTCATAAGAAATGTGAAAGCAAGGTAAGGACCAACTGTACTTATGGTTTACTAAAAACAGCTCTCTTGCACCACCACACAACAGGCACCAAGGCACCCACAACAACAGGCATGAGAAAATCTGGGGGCTTTAGTAAATTAGCTACACTGTACGGACAAAGGTATTGGGATGCCTGACCATTACACCAACAGGGACCTAAATGACATTGCATTCAAATCCATAGACTTTAATATGGAGTTGTTCCCAGTTTTGCCCCTATAACAGTTCCACTCTTCTTGGAAGACGAGATTTTGGAGTTTCTGTGGGAATTTTATGGAGCTGCTTTGTGCACTGGGACACAGTCATGCTGGAATAGAAAGGTTCTTCCCCAAACTAGGCCCACAAAGTTGGAAGCATGGTGTTGTCCAAAATGTCTTGGTCTGCTGAAGCATTAACATCATCTTGCACTGGAACTAAGGGGCCTAGTCCAATCCCTGAAAAACAGGTGTGTCCCAACACTTTTGTCCATATAGGGTACATCTTGTCTGTTTCTCTTTCACCCTCTGCCTCTCTCTTACTTTCGCTGTCTCTGTCTCGCTCTCTCTCTCTGTGAAGGCCTCTATGTGTCTTGGGGTATTGCTGCTGCTACCCCACCCAAGCCCCGTGCTGCTCTTGTGAAAGGCTCATTGATAACGCCAACTCTGGCCACAGGCTGTTTTGGCACATCTCTTCATATCAGGGCTGCAGAGTTATGCCAGGAATACGTGCATCATACTTTGGAAGAAACTTTTGTATCTGGTTAATGAATTAATTGGTTGTTAATTGGCATTCTTCTTTCCCCTCAATTAGAAATGATTCAGTAGTGCAATGGAAATAATAACTTCTCTTAAACTCATGGAAGCTGTCTTTTGTTTATGTGGACAGTTTTGTGTCAAGACAAAGACATGGATTTGGTAAGGAACTCTTGGTAATCTCCAGAGCAGGTCTAATCCCTCGTCTGTTGGATGACATGTCAGCCTTAGCGTGTTACTGCGGCTTATGCCTTAGAGGCAGACTAAGAGCTTAATCTGATTGATCTTTTGTCATGATTGGGCTGTAATCTAACCTCTTTGACCATCTGGTAGAACATGAGAACAGCTAGAGTCAAGACTAGGACTAGGAATCAAAAGTCTATTGCTGAAGACTGACTTTCTTAAAAAAAAACATGTCATTCAGTACCAAATTTCAGTATCTAAGTAGTCAGTCTTCAGCATTAATGAACCAATAGGCATGCATGTTCCCACATACTGGTGATTATCTGCCCAGGTTATATTTTGTGCGCATTATTATTTTAGCTACAACTACAGTAAACATAAAGCAGACAGAGGGGGAGTCTGCACTGCCTTATTTGTTCTATGAGAAGAAATAAATGATGACATATCACAAATATCACATCACATATATCAGTAAATTAGTTCAGCAAGGGACTGCTGGTTTGCCTTAAAAGTTAATTGAACAAAACAGCTTGGTTATAAGTCACTATAATGCAGCACTCAGAATGCAGCTTACACTCGTTTAACAATATGAATTGCATCATGGCATTTTAAAATATACCCACCTTTTGCAAGTCAGACTCATTTTTCAGCCTCAATTTAATAAGGTAATGGAAAATGTATTATTGAGGAATCCACTGTGACCAAGCCTTAGTCATTATTCACCTGGAGTTTTTCAGGTGTACTAGACCTGCAATGATCCAGAAATAAGTCAGTCAGTCAGTCAATGCTGATTATGAAAAGCTGATGTATTGTGTATTTTAGAGGCTCAGAGGCTGTTTTTATATACCTGTAGTCCATTACAACAACTAAAGCTTTCATTTGTGGGAGCATATTTGAAAGGAGAGGGAAGTGCAGAAGGCAGAAATTGTTCAATTCTAGCATTAGTAAAAATAATATTTAATGGATTAACTGTTTATAAATCATAAATGTAGCTGTTGTCTACTCTATAAAATTGCTGGTTTGAGCTCAAGCCATTGGCTTTGCTGTGGCCGGCCCCTGTGGTCGCAGTCAGTCTGCAGTGATAGGGATCGTCTCAGTGGCGGAAGGGAGCGGCTGCTGTCCCCTGGGGAACCAGCGGGGACTGAGACCTTTTCAGAGCCTTATCGCTACTGTGGAACAGAGCCTACCTCTCCAGCTCTCAACACCTCAGCAAAGAGGCCGAACAATGACATGCTTTTAAGACACATTTAACCTCGCCTAGATTAAACGAGACAAAGCAGCCTGGCGTGTCTCGATGCCAGTGGGGCAGGTCAAACCTCAGGGGTGCACCGTGCATCCAGATTAAAGAAAGTAAGGACACTCGATGCTGACGTGACTCAGGGAAAGCTATTTATCATCGAGCCAAAAAACTGCATCAGTGAATCAAACCCATCTCTTTCTGATGCTTAGTCATTGTATTACCACTTGTCTGAACTGAAAGACGGCTTTGCTTAACATCTTCAGTCATAGTTGTCTCTGCCAACTAGATTAAGTTGTAAAGCCCTCGGCAGAGCGTGACAGTAAGCCCCTATCCTCTCCTCGCTAATACTGAACATCCACTTTGAGGAGAGTCAGCTGTTTCCTGTTGCTCTGGTGATCTTCTGTGCACTCTCCAGGTCCCTGACACATGATTCCGTTTGAACGTTTCTCCATTTCTATATTCTCCCATACACACCTGGTGCTGTACATTTACAACAAATTTACAGAGTTTTCCCCTAAATTGTGTTAAAGTAATATTTTGTATCTGATGTTTGCTCCTTTGCACTGGGTAGGGGGGAGCACTAAAGTAAAGCGGCCCCTTATTGTCACATGTGAACACACCACAGCTCCAGCACACAGTGTCAACTATGTGAAATTCTTTCTCTGCATTTAACCCATTCACCAAGTGAAGCAGGGAGCTGGTCTACTCGTGTCTTACCTCATGTTTGAAAAATATAGTACTGTGATTCTGCATCACAAACTGGATCACAGTGCTTTGACCAAGTGTTACCATTCTGAATCCTGAACTTTGCTGTACTTTTGCCCATTTTTTCAGATAAGTATAAAATAGTGTCAAAATCCACAAAACTAACTGTTTAGGATAAGAATTGCAAAAATGTGATTGCTTAAAGATTTAGAGTTTCAAACAAGAAGGCTGAAAGATACATTATTTTTGTATTAGTATTGTTTACATTTAGCACTGCACTAAATCGAATTAAACAGGACTAATTATGCTCTCTTGAAACGAAACATGCCGAAACTTATATCACAATATGCTTAGAAAAGTATTTCCGGTAATGATAAATACGAGTAAAGATAATAAGTAAAAATGTGTTGAGGTGTTGCTAACTTTAATTGTAATTAAACTTTAAACTTGAACTGTAATCTTTGAGTGCCATCAGGTCTTGTTGGTACAAATGTTGTGCAACTGAATTCTTTGGTACTGGATGGATGGCCAAAGGAAAAACCAGGTTTCTGCTACTAAAGGTTGCGAACAAGGTTCAGCATTGATTTTGCCCAAAGCATTCAACCCTAAAAACAAGAATATTCATACTTTTCATCTGGAGAATTGGAAAGGCATAGTCTGTTAGAACTGTTTCACTTTTACTACCTCTGTGTGACATGTGCTGTGGTTGACCATTGCTTGCATAGCCTCATAGCACTAAAGAGTCAGTTAAGACACCTGGAAAAGTAGAAAAGGTATCCAAGGGGGCTGATGGTGTTTATAGCTGCCTGCCTCTTCTTTTTCTAGCTTTTCCCACCAGAACTGTTGAAGTGATTTGGAAGATTTGAAACCATCAAATATTTGCATACTGCATTCTGTAAGTCCTTAGGCTGTTCTTGTCAACACCATCAGTTCCAGGCTGTAATGAATTGATCCTCTAAGGGCTAAGTGTTTTGAAAGCGCAGCACTTGCTAAAACGTGTGCGCTGAAAGCATTTGGAAGAAGGTTACATAGAATTGGATAACAGCTGGTCTTAGATCTTATCATAGGCTTCACACTAAATGTTTTAAATGCTTGTAGCTGCCATACGCATTAGTAACACTTACATCTGAGTCCTGTAAATTACAACCAGTGTTATGGTTTCATGCTAGACCGGTATGAACATCTGCAGTATCCTTGTATTACTATACATTGTCACTGTACTTAAGATAAAAATCTACAGTAGTAACTTTTAGGAATCTAACAATACATTGAAAAATTGTGATAGTGCAAAATGTGACAGTGTTCATCACAGACATGTGATCATGCATTGTGGAGAATAAGCATTCTATTTATTATAATATTAGATGTGATTGCATTGTTTGTAGTGTTAAACCAGTGCCAGTCAGCAACGAATTCTAGCACATACTACACCCTCCTGCCCACCAGCTAATCAATTACACTACAAGTGAATACGGTCAACATTTTTCTTTATTTAAATTAAATTCTAAAAATTGTGAGAGTATTGAATCAATTTGAAAGGTGGACTGAGCATATCGTTACATATGCAGATATTAATATACCATACCATTCATACAGTACATTTTATGGTATGTCATTAATTAAAGCAATAGACCACTAGGGGCTTTGTTTTGTAATGAATTTCCACAAATAAGGGTTTTTAGATGCATGAGGCTTTTATAAACCATTGACAAAATACAGTTTGATGAACAATATCAATGTATTAGTAATAAAAAATTTTAATTTTCCACCAAGCAATACAATTTGTTAACAGTATGTTATAGTTAAAGTGATAGGACGATTGTTTACTTTTATTCTGTTGAGTTGTTAGCTTAGTGTGATGTCTACTGTCAAATGTTTTTATAGTAACTACAGTGGGGGAAATAATTATTTGACCTTCTGCTGAATTTGTAAGTTTGCTGACTTCCAAAAAAATGAAGTCTTTAATTTATGTGGCAGTTTCATATTTATAGAGACAGAATATAAACCAAAAAAACATGTACATAAAAGTTATAAATTGATTTGCATGTCATTGAGTGAAATAAGTATTTGATCCTCTACAACCCAGCCAGACTTTTGGCTCCAGACTGGCTGTGTGTCCATATTCCCACAGATTACAATCAATCTATCAATTACAGAAACTCCTGATCTGAACTCGTTATGTGTATAAAGCACACCTGTCCACAGAATCAGCTTCTTCCATTCCAACCTCTCCACCTCCACCACCATGGGCAATTACAAAGATCTGCCAAAGGACGGTAGATATAACAGCTTCCACTCTTCTTGGAAGACTTTCAACAAGATGTTGTGGTTTCTGTGGGAATTTGTGCCCATTCATTCTGTAGCATTTATGAGGTCAGACACTGATGTTGGACGAGAAGGTCTGG
>JBBJLS010000134.1:2365642-2390355 GCA_037577275.1 Bryconaethiops microstoma | reverse complement strand
TCTCTGTCTCTCTCTCTCTGTCTCTCTCTCTCTGTCTCTCTCTCTCTGTCTCTCTCTCTGTCTCTCTCTCTCTCTCTGCAGGTATATTTATTATTTTGGTGGGCTTCTGTCAGGGGCCATAAAGATGAACAGCAGTCCTCTCTTCCTCCACCAGGTCCTTATTCCCACCATCCCCAAGTTTCAGGCTGATGGAGGTGAGTGGAGTTAGGGTCTGACCTTTATTCAACATTTTATTGTTGGAATGCTTGTGTGTGACGGTGTGTCGTTAGCAGTGTGACCTGTCCTGCAAAAACACAGACATACAGGAGCATGCAAACAGAGCGTGTTTTCTTTAATCTTGTGCAGCGGAGGAGACAGGAGTTGGCACATTCCACCCTCATTCTCTCCATTTATTCCTCTCTGTGGATCTTTTCTTTCTTTCTCTCTGCCTCTCCACAGGCTATTTCCCATTCCTGAAGATCTATCAGTCCATGCAGCTGGTCTACACCTCAGGCATATAGTGAGTGGCAGTGTGTTCAGATGCATCTACACTATACAGTGGGGCAAAAAATCATTTAGTCAAATAAATTCTTTGCAAATAAATTTTTAAAAATCAGACAATGTGATTTTCTGATTTTTTTTTTCTTCTCATTTTGTCTGTCATAGTTGAGGTTTACCTATGATGAAAATTACAGCCTCTCTCTTCTTTTTAAGTGGGAGAACTTGCACAATTGGTGGCTGACTAAATACTTTTTTGCTCCACTGTATATCCAAATGTATCCTTATAATTTGTGAATTCAGTTACATTAAGGTGCAATGGTGCTTGTAGAGTTTGTATAATCTCCATAGAAAAGCACTAATATTAGAGTGAGATGTTCTTTCTGTCCTTCTCCTGATGGAGAAGGAAAGAAAGTTTAATTTTAATCCTGAAACCAAGTTGGATAAGCCAGTTAAAGCACCAGTTTAATTTATATTTACCTAATTTAGTTAGTTTACATTTACCTAGTTTAGTTAGCACTAGTGCTTTTAAACTTTACCATGTATTGTTGTTTTTCACCACCTTGCTACAATACACCATGTTTTAACAAATGTTGTTTATGTTGTCAATGACACAGAAGGACAATTAGTGTTTTTTTTATCTTTTACTATTTTCATAGCCGAAATATGTACCACTTCTCGTCGGAAATTGTGCTGTATTCTGGAACTGCTCTAATGTGAAAACATCCATTATAATCCGCACTTGTATAAAATTTTGTGATTTGTTGGTCGGGGGCCAAGGATTGATCATTAAAATATGGTCGATAGACCTCTGAAAAATATTGAGAGAGAATGGTCGAGAGACCTTTGAAATGTCTATCAGAGAAATGGCGTACGGATGCCCAGGATAGACAAAAGGTGGGAAAGATAAATGGCTTGGTGAGAGCCCCCATAGTGTAGCGTGTGGAGCACAGAACTTTCAACCAGATTTCATTCTAGATGACCAGAGATACATTTGACTACAAGTATTAATGCATATGGTAGATCTTAGCAGGATATGATCCAGATACTAGTCAAATGAAATGAACAGGTGTAAATGGAGTCTGTGTGTTTCATTATAAAGAGAGAATTAGACCTGATTAAATAAATTGCAGTGTAGTGCAGTGTGAGACATTTCGAGAGGTACCATGACACTTTATTATTATCCTGTTCCCCACTTCTCCTTCAGATGTTGGGACAAATAATGTGTTAAGCTTTCACTTCATACCTAGAATTTGCAGGTCCTGAGTTTGTGTGTGTTTGTGTGTGTTGTGCAGTGATTTGCAGGGCTCCACGGGCAGGAAGCTGTGTGTGACCATTGAACCTGCTCTGCTGCTGAAGGGTGACATCATGGTGTGTGAGGCTGTCCATCCCTGGCAAACATTCAGCCCTTCCCTCTATTACACAAACATACACTATATGGACAAAAGTATTGGGACACCTGACTATTCCACCAACAGAGACTTTAATGGCATTAAACTCAAATACATGGACTTTCGTATGAAGTAAGGGGCCTTGCCCAAACCAGGAATACAGATCCCAGTGTTTTTATCCATATATGCATACATACACACTCATACTCACACACACATACACAGTCTTTACCTTGCAGAATTGCCAGATTCTGCTATTCCATTTTTTTTTCAAGAAAGGTCTTTTTTCACACTCTGTTTCTTTCTCGTTCTCTCTCTTTCTCTTTCTCTCTGTGTGTCTCTCTCTCTTGTTTTTCTCTCTCTCTTTTTGTAGGTGAATTGTTATCACAGACGAGTGCAAGCTGCTGAGAGAGACATTGTGTTTCGGGTGCAGTTCCACACCTGCACCATCCATGGAGTGCAGCTGTGGTTTGGAAAAGGAGAACTTGATGAAGCTTGTGCAGGTAAACTACAAAAAAGCTGACAGTCGTACCTCTACAGCTTCTCCGTACTGAGGCTGTTACGCTGCATCTGCCTGTGACTGTTAAAGTAATTGTAGAGAATGGTAAAAGAACTGTCTCAAACGTTCAGTATTAGTCTTCTTCAGGATCCTCAGTCGATATCCATTTCAACCATCACTGTGGCTGTTTTTGATATCAGTCCATAATCTGTTGTGAAACCTCACAGTTAATGCTTAGAGCTGTGCGGAAGTTAAATCCAGGCCCACTCCCACTGGATAACACCTGCCTAACACAGCTGGCTAACTGACATGACATATGCGCTATAGATTCTCTGTAATGTATGACATTCACTTGATGATTTATAATAAACTGACAGGATATTAGTGTGTTCAGGACAGTTCATGAAGCAGATTTCCTCAATTTACAATGACATAATTTTTATTAATGCTCTCTGTAGATGACAGATTTCCTCCTGATGCCACTGTGGAATTTATCTTCTCCTCTGGACCAGAGAAAATCAAGGGTATTTTGGTCATTGATATTCACTGGTCTGCACTACACTTTTGTACATTGTAATACAGTGTCAGTTTTATTCTCGTGAAGATTTATTCTTTTGTATTTGTCTGTATTAGATGCATATAAAATAAGTTTACAAAAAACTATGACTATGTGCCACTGTAATAATCAGGGGTCATAATACTGTAGCTTTGTATTACTGTGCTATACTAACAGTTGTTACTGCTATAAGTCTTGAAAGTCTGTGTACATGTGGCTTAGGTCGAGAGTACCAGCGTAATGATCCAGCAGTCACAGTCGACTATAATACTGCTGACCCAGTGGTGCGCTGGGACTCTTACGAGAACTTTAACCAGAGATATCAAGATAGCCTTGAGGGTAAGCAAACTTGTACCTTCTACTAAGTTCATACTGAGACTTGTTTGATCCATTAAACTGCTCTTTAAACTGTGACTACAGTTTAATTTACATGTTCGTTTTAATAGTAATTACTGAGTCATTCCTAATAGTTGCAGGATAATAAGTCATACGATCTGTGACATGTTTTCTTCTCCTTCTAAGATATAGCACACACCCGAGGGCCTCTGGACGGCAGCCTGTATGCTCAGGTGAAGAAACGACGTGCTGCAGGCTCCTCCCTGACTTCCACCAATGGTAGCCCGGGACGGAGCTCTGAAGAACGACCTCATCAACTTCTGTCAGTCAGCACTGACTCCGGACATTCTTCAGTCCCACTCGAACGACTGGAGGACCCACCCAGACCCCCACCGCCCACTCAGCAGGAGCGGGAGGAGCTGGAGCAACTGCTGGGGGGCATTGAGAGTGAAAGGGGTGCGAGAGATCGTGATAGAGAGACGGCCATTTTGGATGACGGCGACTCTTTACCCCCTGAGCCAACAGGATCTCTGCATTTGGCTCGTTCTTGTTCTTGTCGGGTGGGCTACAGATCGCAGCGCTGCGCTGAGCCTGGCTGTGACCTCCTTCACCACTTGCCCAATGGATACTCCCTGGAACGGTCCACCTCCGTAACCAACGGCCACACAGGGACACCCTCTACCATGCTTGGTTTGTGCCAACACCACAGTGGCCACCCGCATCAGGCCCTACCACCTCCAGACCTGCTGTGGGACCGACAGCAAGGGTCTCAGCACTACCTGCACCGGACATGCTCTGAAAGTGCCTCCAGACACCTGTACCCATATCCGCCACACGAGCTTGGACCTCACTCTCATACTCTCTCCTCTGGTGGTCGGCTGCTATGCAGGGCAGATGACTACCTCCCCTACCCCCAGCCCCACCACAATCACAACCACCCCCACCACCCCAAACCGGCTGGCTCCTACCATGATGTGATGCTGATGGACAGCCTGCCCCCTCCGGGATGTCCGTGCCGGGATTGCTGCCTGAGACGTGATGAATTTCATGCCTTACGGTTAGACAGAGGTGAGGGACTTCACTGGGAGAGGGAGGATGTTCCCCGAGAAGGTGGGCTACGGCGAGCAAGGGAGTCTGACATTCCCAGAGCAGCAGAACTACACTGGGAAGCAGGGTTAAGGCGGGGTCGAGAGGCATCACTCCACTGGGACAGGGACAGGGAGGCAGAGCTTCAGTGGGAGAGAGAGCGAGAGTCAGAGTATTGGCATAGAAGAGCCACCATGGCACCCTATGGACCCCCAGGCCACGACATGCCCACCTTCACTTTCGACCCACTGCCATCTGGTCACCCTGCATACCCTGAGCCCTCCAGGTCACACTCACATGCCCACCTGGACATTAAGTACAGCAGCAGCTCCAGTGGCTACCAGACGCCCCACCAGGCCTGTCCCTGCTCGTCCTACCAGCCCTCACCCGCAGAGAGTCGAGGTTACGCCTCTGGCTATCAGTCTGACTCCACCTCCCCGCTGCCCTCAAACTACTCCTCCTGCTACGGCCCTGCCCATCATGCCAGCAGCCCCCCTGATAACAATACAGAGCCCCATCCGCAGCACTACCCCACCAACTCACACCCAGGTCAGTTCATTCGCTCTCTACAAACATTATGAACCAATCTTATCAGTCCTACACTGAAATCCTATAGTTTTGCACTTAAACTTTGAGTTTTAATAAAGTAATGGAGGATTGTAATACTCCCGTTTGCATGCCTGGGCATGACTGGGCGAGATAAATTATGCCACAGTGTGTCACAGTTTGCTTTTCTGAGCATACTTTAAGAACACTGAACAAGTGCATGTTTAATTTATGATAGCATAATAAGTCTTGTTTCGTTGGATTTAGTGCAGCACTGTGGAAACATTGATTATTCAAAATACTTGGTAGTATTTTCAGATGTGGCAGTGGAGTATTTGTGAACTAGCCTCATAGCTCCAGTTCAAAACTAAAGAAACACTCTTCTGACAAAGACACTACATTTAAAATATTGGGGAAATTTTGTCAATTTGATTTTTTGGCAGAACTAAGGTTTTCAGACTGTCAGTGAATCTGATGCACTCTCTCACTCAGTTGTGTTTGGGATAATGGTGTCTCATTATGCTTCTCTACCTTTTTGTCAGAAGGTTCAGGTGTTCCAGGAGGAAATGTGGGTTGGCGAGACCATATTACCCATGGATCCTTGAGGCGACTGCATCGAGATGCACATGGTGCATGCTCCACACCCTCTGACATGTCTGGGCCGCCCACGCCAGTGCACACCAGCAGTCCACTGCACACACAGGAAAGGTGAGTGAAGTTTAAGACCCTTATCAGCCTTGTCCAGAGTACTTGAATCTGCAAATGATTCTGGTCTCAAAACATTGATATCACATACAATTTTCACACCTATATGTCACGCCTATATGTCACATGTTTTTTGTGCTGTTTTTGTCATTCATCATGTTATCATTCATATTTAATGAAATCTGTTACAGCAAATGTAATATTTAAGTAGTGTTAGCAGTGGTTTTGTTTACAGATTGTGAAATTAGTCAAACATCCACATCCAGGTTTTTAGATTGACTGTAATGGTATTTTTTGCATGATAACCAAGTGTTATCAGATTCCCACCTTGGTCCTGGGATAGCCATATACTGCACAACTAGGACTTCAGAATCAGAATTTAGTTTATTGCCAAATCCTGGAGACATGGCCTCTTGGGGATGGGAATGATGGTAAAGGTTTGAAACAGGCCGGCACATGTCAACTCCGCGGCAACTCCCGTAAATTGTTAAAAAAGGTCTGTTGGCACTGGAGTCTGGACTGGATTTGCGTGGGGTCCCGTTGCTTAAGTATCTTGTTTACATCCCTCTTCAACGGAGTGAGTAGAACAGTAGAAGTTGTTCAGGTCATTAGCAAGGCTCAGGTTTTTGATAGAGCTGGGGGTTCTGGGTTTTTTGGAGTCCTTTTCTTGTCAAGCAGCTGATGAGTATCTTATGAAAATCACCGAAAACAATCAGAAGTACAGTATAGGGAACTACTGATGTAATCTGACCTTTGATTCCAGCAATAGTCTGGGCGTCCGTGAGCAGGAGGCCCGATCATCAGAGGTCAGCACTGACAGCACAACCCCTCTCACCCAAGAAAGGCTGTATCCAGCTGCCCAGCAGCCTCCTAACTCTCGGCAAGAACCTCATCAAGTAGACGGCACAACCCCAGAGTGTTCCGAACCCTCTCCTTCCAATCCTCAGACACATTCCTCCTCTTCTCGGCAGCTTTCCTCACACTCCGCCCCAGTTAGTCCTACAGCCAGTTCCCACCAGACAACCCCTGCGCCTTCCGTCCACTCTGCCCCAGCCTCCCCTACACAAGGCAGCCAGCAGCAGAACACAGGCCAGCCCAGAGGTGCATCAGCACTGCCAATCGAGGAAGCAAGTCCAGCACATCCACAACAAGTCCAAAAGGAGCCACAGACTCTTACCCAGGCAACGCCACATTCCATGTCCCATAATGCTCTGCAGTGCGTCCCTTCAGTCTCATCCGAGTCTATGCCGCCCCATCCACAGAGCAATGGAGTGACACTTCCCCGTGAACCAGAGACTCCTAGATCCTCTGGACCTATTTCTCCTGAACCTCTGGGCAGCCAAGAAATCCCACCCTCTCCTGAACCACCAGTGCCTGGCTTTGCCACCCTGAGCAGAAAACTGATGCTGGGCACAGAACTGTCCGTTCCAGCAGGACACCTGCAGCCATGTCCAGGCACAGATAGCAGTTCTGACGGTCACTCCACACCGACCTTCCCCATCTCATCAGTCTGCTGCCCTCCTGGAGCTTCCCCAGGAGCCTACTCACTGAGTTGTACCAGCCAACCTCCTCTTCCAGAGAAACGCCGACAGGGCACCCTCCCAGGCTCACCCACTGGCAGATCTGGCACCCTGAGGACATCGATGAGTCACTCAACCTCTGCCCAGCATCATGTTACATTCTCTTCTTCAGTGGGAGAGGTAGCAGTGGCTGGTGGGCAGAGTGAGGGGACTGCGGAGGGCGAGGCGGGCAACCAGGTCAGTGTGAAGTTTGTGCAGGACAGCTCCCGGTTCTGGTACAAGCCTGGAATATCCAGAGACCAAGGTGAGTTGGAGAGGATTATTGTTTTTGTCTCAACAAACAAATTGAAAAAGAGAATTTGAGAATTGCAGAAAGAATTGCAATAAATGTTTCAAATTTGATAAATAAAGTCTAAAAAGACCTGTATTTTTAAGGCTACAGGACACATAGAAACTTTAATTTTGGCATGGTGCATTCTGGTAGATTGTGTTCTCCTAGAATTCACCAAACCCAGATTTGTCTATCAGACTTAGAACCTGTTACTTTAGCATTAGCATTGCGGGGGTTTTTTTGGTGTTTTTTTTTTTTCTTTTTTTTTCTTTCCAGCAACTTAGCAAGCAGAATGTGAAGCTGGGTGCCATGATGTGTCAGACACCTTTGCTTTGCCAAGGGGGGCATGACTGTATAAACCCCTCTTGTTATCTGAACTTTTAATTAATTTTTTCAAATACAGGCCTTTTTAGGCTTTGCGAAGCATTGCGTTTAGTGATCCTCTAACCCAGTTGCCATCACAATTTGTACCTTGTCAAAGTCACTCCAGCAAACTATTGTTACACCAATTGCTGAATATGGCTTGCAACAAAGCTAAAGAAATATCCAGTATCCATTCTACAGCAGTTTTGGACACATGGGAGGGCAGCTGTTAAGAGCATCCATTTGAAACATAGACGGTTGTCCATTATCCTGTCCTCTTTTCTTCCTGTACAGCCATTGCCGCTCTAAAGGAAAAAGAGCCTGGCGCGTTCCTCATCCGGGACAGCAACTCCTTCCAGGGGGCTTATGGCCTGGCCCTCAAAGTGGCTACGCCACCCCCCAATGTCAACAACCACACCACCAAAGGTACAGCATGTCTGGCTGAAGAGAGCAGGCATTTCCTCTCTCAAACAGCCTCCCTCAGCCTGCTTAGCCACTGTCTGCACAGGAAACCCTAAAGCTGCACCTGAAGTGCTTTAGCAGAGCTGTACCACAGGCAGGAGAGAACATCTGCTGCTGTGAATACACTGATTAGTGTGAGAATTTAACACAATAAGCCAAGGGTATTAACTGCTTTTCACAAGTTAACTGAGCATATTTCTTTGTAAAACTTTGCAAAAGTTTTACAAAGAGTTTTTCATATTGCTAGCTGTTTGCTTTCATATTGTCCAACCCAAAAGATTTCCAACATGTGCATTAAGAGATTATTTGCAAAGGAAAACAGTTTTGGCATGTTTATCAAGGCAAAACTGAAAATACTTTTATGAACATGAATCATTGCACAATATACCCAAAGTCAATAAACTCTTCTCGGCTTTTAAAATCTTACTAAGCTTAAACGTAACAGGTAAAACACACATAGAATTACAGAACAAAGCAAGGTGGGCTCAAACTTTTGACAGTGTTTAAGAAGCTGCTGATTAATAAGAATCAATTGAATTTTGAAACTGTTAACTGGCCAAAATCCAGAAAGTTTGAAACCTCACAGAATCAATCTACAGAATGAATGCAATGCAACTTTCATGGAAGTTTGCTTTAGATCTAATCCGTGAGGACGTAGGAAATCCAAGTTCAGTCAGAGTCTAAATGGATTTAGATCATTAGGGAGACACACACACACCTTTTCATTCAGGATTAGCCAGCAAGACTAATATATTTTTTTTACTATGCAGAATAGAATTTGCAGTTACATGCAGGCCGTACGTGCAGTTTAAAGTTGTTTGTAAAAGAGGTATTACTCTTAATTTTAGAGGGTTACTCTTAATTTTAAGTTTAAAAAACTTGAAATGGGGGATTCTATGTACAGTTATATTTGCCCATCCAGTTGATGTTTAATTTGCAAGTGTGCCTTAACAAAGCTGCATGCAGAGATCAGAGATTGTCCTGTTGTTTATCCTGAAGATATTTTCGCACATGTTCATTAAACTAAGATGTTTCTAATATGAAAAAACACATTTTGTGAGACCGATATGATGACTGTTAGGATTCATTTATAGCACTGTGCCAATGTCAAAAAAAGTTTTAAAAAAATTCAATGGCATGACCAAAAAAAATCAAAATCCTGTAAATATGTAATGATGTATGAAAATTGACTGGTTCCTACCAATGTACTCTTTTATTGCTCACTACTAGTGTACATGTCTTCATTCTCTCCTAGACTGATTATTGTAATTTGTTTTTTTGTTTTAAAACTATTAACAAACTTTAGTTCAAGTGCAAAACTGACAGCAAGAGTTCTTACTGTAAAGTGTAGTTATGAATTAGGTAGGCGCAATATAAATGCAATATCTACAAACTTTAATAAAATTAGGATTTATTATTCGCTACATTAATACGTATGACCACTTATCACACTTATTACACATGGTAATTTTACTTTAAATATAAGTGTAAATGTTTAAGGTTTTGTAATGAATTCTTCCTCCTACTTGCCAAGGAGAAAGTGAATATGTCAGTCTGTATTTATCCGTGTACATTTTTAAGTGGTGTTATGCACATGTTCCTGTATTCTCTGGGCAGGTGGAGATCCTTTGGAGCAACTGGTCAGACATTTCCTGATCGAGACTGGCCCACGAGGAGTAAAGATCAAAGGCTGCCAAAACGAACCCCACTTTGGTGAGTAATTTAATGGAGAATTACACATTTGTTCCTATGGCTGAGACAATGAGCTGTAAATTGGGACAAAAATATGAATATTGTGGTGCCAGCAATGTGTTATATGGTAACAAATTTCCCCCCACCTTGAGATCTGAGTGAGCATGAAGGTTCATAGTAAGAAATAAGATCACAGAGGTATTCGGGTGCGGGGCCGTTCATGGCTTTATATGTCATTAGTAGAATTTTATAGTAAGTACAAAATTTGATTGGAAGCCAATGATGTCTAAATAATATTGGGCTAATGTGGCTGAATTTCCTGGTTCTAGTGACGACTCTAGCAGCTGCAGTCTGGATTGTTGAAGCTTATTTAGGTTCTTGTTGGAACAACCTGACAAAAGAAGTAATAAAGGCGTGGTCTAATTTTTCGGTATCATGGAGAGAGTGCACTTCTTAGCTTAGCAATATTTCGTAGCTGAAGGAAAGATATTTTGGTAACAGTGCTTATATGTCTATCGATTGAAAGATTCCGTAGTGACACTGAGATTTTTTTTCACTAGACCTTTTTCTCTAGCTGAGGAACCCGCAAGTTCAAGCATTAGACATAATTTATTTCTAGCAGCTTTTGGACCTAGAAGAAGAACCTCTGTATAATCTGCATTGACCAAGAGAAAGTTATGAAACAACCAGTCTTTTATATCTTGAATGCAGACCTCAATATTATTTAATCTATTTTTATCATCTCAGTTGGCAGAGATATAAATTAATGTATCGTCTGCGTAGCAATGGCAGCTAATCCCATGTTTCTTGATAATCATCCCTAATGGCAGCATGAACAAAGTAAATAAAATCAGTCCTAAAACAGAACCTTGCTGGATGCTGGGGATTCTCCATTAACTCGTACAAACTGATAGTGGTCAGTCAGATAAGAGTCTGTCCAGTGACTCTGGACAGTCCAGTGACTCTGACCAAGTTTTCTAGTCTGTCTAGTAGAATTGAGTGGTCAATGGTGTTGAATGCTGCACCAAGGTCAAGCAGATCCAGCAAAAAGAAAAATACTTTGTCAGTAGACAGTAAAAGATCATTTACTGTCTTTTAATGGTGCTTGTGGAGTAACGAACATAATTGCACAGATCACAGTTAGTTTTTTTTTTTTAACAAAGGCTTAATAACAGCTAGTGTAAAGGTTTTTGGTAGATAACCAATACTAAGTAAGGAGTTTAGTACTAATAGGAGAGGTCTGATAATTACTGGTAGGACTTCTTTAAACAGGCTTGTAGGAATATAATCGAATATACAGGTAAAAGATTTTGAAGAGAGAATAATTGCAGAGAGTTCTGCTTGTCGGACTGGATTACAAGATAGTCTCTCAACTTCGGCTGAGTTTTAAATAATATCTTCAACTGCTGAATCAGGTAGCAAATGTGGAGAAGTCAAGTTTCTAGTTTGAAGTTCTTGTCTAATGATTTCTACCTTATTGTTGAAAAAGTCCATACAATTCTCGCTACTTTACTGTAGTTTGCAGGCACCTGTGGTTCTGCACCTCCCTGGTTCCTAGTTAGTTTAGAAATTGCACTAAAAATAAACCTTGGATTAATTTTATTAGTTTCAATGCAGGACGATAAATAGGCTGAGTGTGCTGTGGTAAGTGCCCTGTTGTAGTCTCTAATGCTGTCCTTCCAATTTGGTCAATCGCCATTTACACTCAGCTGTTTCATTGTTATACCAAGGGACGGGCTTTTTCTGTCTGACTTTTTTATATCTGAGCCCTCTGGGGTCCGAGGCCCTTCTGGCACTTTGAGGCAATTCGCTACAGCTTTACATTTTTATTTTTTATTTTAATTTTTTTATTTTTCTTAACTTTTCTTTAAGTCCCCCCTCCCCAAAAAGATAAATAAATAAATCAATCAATAAATAAATAAAACAAAAATACATTGGTAAATTGAAATTAAAGAAACAATGTGAGAAGTTACGCTGGGTAAGAGTTAAACAATAATTGTTGTGTAAGATAACTAAATACAAAATGAAAAGATGATAGAGTTGTGAGTGGTACAAGTCAAATGAATAATACAGATGATTTAAAGAGGGTTACAGGTTGCAGATTTAAAAAGGGCTGCCATATTTTAACAAATAAGTCTGTTTTACCTTTTAAGCTGTATGTCAACTGTTCCAGAAAAATGATCTCTCTTAACAGTTGAGTAAACAAATTAAATGTTGGTGGTTTTTGCTTATTCCAGTTTAACAGAATACACCTCTTTGCTGTGTAGGAGATCAGTCTTGTTCTTTTAGAAGAAATAGAGTGCATCTTGCCAGCAATGTCTGTGCCAAAAAGGTGTGTCACAGGTGTCATGTCATAGGTTTTGCCCAATATCTCTTCTGAAAAAGTATGTATCTTTTTCCAAAATTGTCTCAAGCTAGTGCACTCCCAAAACACATGAGTTATCGATCCCCTGTACGCTTTGCATCTGAGACATAATGGCGAGACATTGGGGTATATTTTATGTAGTCGAACCGGAGTTAAGTAGACACGCTGAATAAATTTATAAATTTGCTCCGTAATTTTGTTACAAGAGAATGATGGAAACACCGCATTATAGATTTGTTCCCACTGAATGTCTTTCAGGGCTTGGCCAAAGTCTTTTTGCCAGACTGCTGTAAGTGAAGGCAAAGAAGAGTCAACATACAAGAGTAAAGAAATTTTCCCTTTTAGCGTAGTGGTCTCTTCTATAATCATTTCTATAGGTTAATTTTCTGTTGACAGTTGGCTCCTCTTCAAAAAATCATTTTCTATGTGTCGAAGCTGTAAGTATTTATAGAAATCTTTGTTTTGCAAGTTAAATTCTGTTAGCAGATCAGAAAAGGATTTCAATGTGCCGTCAGTAAAAAGTTGCTTAAGACGCCTGAACTATTACACCAGCAAGGACTTTAATGACATTGCATTTAAATACATAGACTTTAGTATGAAGCTGGACACCCCTATAACAGCTTCCACTCTTCTTGGAAGGCTTTCAATAAGATTTTGCAGTTTCTGGAGGAATTTGAGGCCATTCATTCTGTAGCGTTTATGAGGTCAGACACTGATGTTGGACGAGAAGGTCTGGATCATAATCTCTGTTCCAGTTCACCCCAAAGGTGTTGGATGGGGTTGAGGTCAGGACAAGTTCTTCCACACCGAACTCATCCAGCCACGTCTTTATGGATCTGCTTTGTGCACAAAGTAGAAAAGATTCTTCCCCAAACTGGGTCCTCAAAGTTGGAAGCATGGCATTGTCCAAAAAATATCTTGGTATGCTGAAGCATTAAAACTGCCCTTCACTGGAAATAAGATGCCACATGAATTTAATAATTAAGAGGTGTGTCCCAACACTTTTGTCCGTATAGTGTGTAGTGTATAGCCAGGATGAACTTTTATCAATCTGCCAGGTTAGCAGATTGAATTAGCTGTTGTTCTTTACATGCTTTAGTGAGCCTTGGATGTTACCAGGTCACTTGTTATCCTTCCTTGGACCACTTTTTTGGTAGGTACTCCTCACTGTATACTAGAAACACCCCACAAGACCTGTGGTTTTAGAAATGCTCTGACCCAGTTTTCTAGCCATCACAATTTGTACCATGTCAAAGTCAACTGGTGGCCTAGTGGTTAGGGAGTTGCCCCTGCAATCAGAAGGTAGTGGGTTCAAATCCCAGCACTGCTAGTGTGACCACTGAGGTTCCCTTGAGCAAAGTACCATCTCCACACATTGCTCCCCGGGCGCCCCTTGTTGGTGGCAGCCCCATGCTTCATTTGGTGAATGAGTTTAATGGATGTTAAAATAAATGCATGTTCAAATAAAACGGGGCAGCTAGTGGTTATGACATGGGTTCGAATCCCAGGACTGCTAGTGGCACCACTGAGGTTCCCTCCGTCCCCACACTTCTCCCCGGTCGTGTTCTTGGCTGCCCACTGCTTCACTTGGTGAATGGGTTAAATAGAGAAAGAATTTCACACTGTTGACACTGTGGTGTGGTGTGTTCACGGATGACAGAATGGTCACTTCACTTAAAAGTCACTCAGATCTTTACACTTACCCATATTTCCAGCTTCCAATATATCAGCTTTAAGAAATTACCGTTCACTTGCTGCCTAATATTACCTTACAGGTGTAGCACGCTTCTTCAGTGAATCAATGGTCATTTCACCTGTCGATGGTTTTAATGTTGTGGCTGATCAGTGTATCACACACATTAACACACATTAACACTAATACTTTTCTTTCACATCAGACATCATGATTCTTGTGGTGCCAATTTCAGTGTCAGTGATAAACCTTTTTAGCAACTTTCATTAAAAAAAAGAAAATTGAAATCGGTCACTGTTCGGTGCTGCTTTTTTAATCTGTAAAAATGACCTCAGTGTAAAAAAACAGTATAGACATCACCTCAACATTTAATCCACATTTAGAATGAAAAATATAGTTTCCCCTGTTTAGCCTGCAACCGTCTCTCTCAAATTACCAGGTGCTGTGTATAAACAAAGCAAAGCCAGAGTTTCAAATTCATTCAGAGAACATTCACACTGGAAAGAAAAAAACATAAATACCACTTATCTGTTATTTATAATTATGGATGAATCAGTAAGTGATCCCTGCTGTTATTTCTACATAATGAAATTATAAAAAAAAGAAATGATTCAGTGTTTACAGAACTTGAATAATTTAAAGAAAACAAATCTCTTGTTCACTCTTGAGCAAAATGGCAATAAATAGCTTTGAGAAACTTCTAGTAGTGTTTCACCATCCAACTGGTCTCATTGTGAGAGGAGAGTGTCGATTATACGATTTTTATACTTTTCCTCATTAAATAAGATGTGATTCAGGTGATCAGTAATCAGTCCCTCATTAAGCAGAATGAGGTGCTTGTGTAGGAATTTAACAGACACTGGACTGGAATGGTTTCATACTCTTAGAGATGCTGATTTAAAAATAAATTGCTGTGCTCTCTTATTTTTAAGATTTTGACTTAAATTGTATGTTTTAAAATGCATTTATCATAAGAGTGGTACATGCAGGATGTCTTAAGGTAAAATAGCATCCAAAATTGTTTCCGCTTTGGTTACATATAAAACCTCAGACACATGTAGGTTCACTGGTTGTTTTGGATAATAAATACAATTGTATTTATTTATTTATTTGTGTGGTAGACATTGCGACCCATTTTTCCACCAGCAGCCTTTTTCAGTTGCCAGGTACTCGTTTAAATCACAAATTAGGCTCATGTGTAGCAGGACCTTTCGGAGTATACTGATCAACAAGGCATTGTAAGATTTCTTAAACTGGTCTTGTGTCCCAGGAACACAAATGGCTCTAGTAAGAGTCTTACATCCACCGGAGATTCAGATAGTCATCATCTAGCATATTTGTGAATGTGAATGAGTGGAAATTCACACATCCATGTTCACAGAAATGTTTGAGGTAGAATTCATGGCCCAGTGAGAGTGAGCTGGCGCTTGGTTTAGGAATCTGAGCTGGGGATCTGCCTGCGTGATGCATGCAGGGTATTCACAGCGCCGAGCTCCGAGTGACTGAGAGATCAAATCAGGCTCCTGCACCATAATTGAGTTTGTTCACGAGAACTTGAAATTGCATAAACACGTTTCATAACGGAGTGTGGTAAGACTTTGGCTCGTCACATCTCTCTGTTCTTGAACAAGACTGACATTTTTCTCCGGCATCACTTGTGTTTGTGCGGTACTGCACATCTGGCAGTTTTCTGCCACCCAGTGTTTGTGTCGGTGTTTGTCTCAATTACATGAAAAATTAACCCGTGTTTGTGTTTATTTCTGTGTATGTTTGTTTCTGTTTAGTTATTCATTCTGTGATTGTTTGTGCGTTTTTATTGATTGACTGATCAATAAAATTTTTTGATAGGGAGCCTGTCTGCACTGGTGTATCAGCATTCCATCACACCCATCTCTCTGCCCTGTACACTTCGCATTCCAGACAAAGGTAAATAATTATCAGTGATTTTAAAATGACATGTACCCTCATCCGTATGCAGCTTCATTTTTGCTTCATTTGTGTAAAAGCTGCATATCTAAACCATTGAATGAGGCTCAAACACCATCATGTCGTTTCATTATCTCAGATATACTTGATTGTTGTTTCTGATGCTGCACTGTTTTAAAATGGCTATTACTACTACCATTTTAATTTATGTGATGCACTTTTGTCCATTTTTATGAATAAAAAGTTTTACATTCAGTGTCGGAAAACTCAACCGCAAGTATATTTGAGACAGTTAAAAAGATTATGTGTAACTACATTATCTTCATAGTTAATGTATTCTGAAATAAAAATGTCTCTGGTTATGCACTATATAGACAAAAGTATTGGGACGCCTGACCATTGCACCATTCAAATACATAGACTTTAATATGGAGATGGTTCCCCTTTGCACCTATAACAGCTATAACAGAAGTATTCTTAAGAGGTTTGTACCAGTACTTTTGTGCATCAAGAATGTTTCATCACATCATAGACATCTGAAGTCCCTTCACAGTTTTGATTACAACATCAGCCTCCCCCGACCTGTCCTAGAGGAAAAATGCTCGTCTAACTCACTGTAATTTCCCACTGAGCTAATCTGTGCATTGTACTGCTGACAATGTGCAGAACTGTATTTAATATCATGTTTGTGTCCTGCAGATCCTATGGGAGAGACGCAGGAAGTGCAGGCCACCAACAACATGAGCACTGCAGCAGACCTGCTCAAGCAGGGAGCGGGTCAGGACCACCATCCTCACTTTTTACACTCTTCATTCTCTTTTTTCCTTTTGTTTCTTCTTCTGTTTGCTGAATTTCCTTCTTTTCTCACATTCTTGTTACATTTTGCTTTTTTTTTTCACTTTGACAGTTTTATTTACCTGTATATTTCTGTCCTCGTCACCTTTCTAGTTCTTCTTCATCCTTTTCTTACATTGCATTACTTTTCCTCAGTATTCGCCTCTCTAAAATGTAATGTTTTGGTTTTTCCTCTCTTTCCTCTCATTTCTGTGCCATTTTTCTTCCTATACTTGTTCTTTCCTTTTTCTTTACCGTCACAGTTCCTTTATTTCTTACCAGTTCTCCTTGTTTCTCTCTCCTCTCAGCGTGTAATGTGCTGTACCTGAACTCAGTGGAGACAGAGTCTCTGACTGGGCCGCAGGCCATAGCTAAAGCAGTGGGATCCACCATGAGCCGCAGTCCTCGGCCCTCGGCCACCATCGTCCACTTCAAAGTGTCGGCGCAGGGCATCACGCTGACAGACAGCCAGCGCAGGTAACACACCTACACCAAGTACTGATCCTGAGGAAAGTGAAGAAAAGTGGCCCTTTATAGTGGCCCATATAGTGGGCCAAGAAAAGTGGCCCATATAAACCACACCACTCAGCATAAACAGTGTGAAAGCAGGAGCAGTGTGTGGGGGAGCAGTGTGTGTGTGGGGGAGCAGTGTGTGTGAGGATGAGCAGTGTGTGGGGGAGCAGTGTGTGTGTGAGGATGAGCAGTGTGTGTGAGGAGGAGCAGTGTGTGGGGGAGCAGTGTGTGTGAGGATGAGCAGTGTGTGGGGGAGCAGTGTCAGGGGGGAGCAGTGGGGAGGGGGGGGCAGTGTGTGAGAAAAGTTTAAAAGAGTGAAATGAATTTAATCAGAACCAGAATCAGAACTTTAGCATTAAGCAATTTCCTTGGGAATAAATATGTATATTTGTGTATTTTTAATTTGTTTTCCCTTTTACAGTTTTTAAAAACTATTTTCAATGAGCCCCATTGTGCCCCCACAAAAAATTGGTCATTTTTCCCCTTCTTTCCCCTTCTTATGGACAAAAGTATTGGGACACACCTGTTTTCCAGGGTTTGGGCTAGGCCAAGGTCCATAAAGACAGGCTGGAAGAACTTGACTGACCACACAGAGCCCTGACTTTGAACCCATCCAGCACATTTGGGATGAACTTGGACAGATGAATGGACACAAATTTTCACAGAAATTCCAAAAACCTTCCAAGAAGAGTGGAACCTGTGAGAGTTTTACACCCTGTTGGTGTAACCGACACGTGTCCCAGTATTTTTGTCCATAAAGTGTATCTCTGTACTTTGCTGTGGTTGTTTCTTACTGAGAATACTTTCTGTGTTTCTGCAGGGTGTTCTTCAGAAGGCACTACCCCATTAACAGTGTGACTTTCAGCAGTGTAGACCCACAGGACAGGAGGTGGGGGTCACTTTCTGCTGTAACATTATAACGTAATCACATCATGCCAAGAGTTTCATTGAAGGAGAATGGAAGAGTTTTTTGACGGAGAATTGAATGAGGATTAAGGACTACGCTGATGTCCTTTGAGGCTGTAACTGTACTTGTCTCTTCCATAATTCAGATCAAATGTTTTTGATTGTTTAGGTCTCGTCTGCTCCTTCATGACTCTCATACACGGAAAGTGCAGTTCAATTGGGCGTTGTACTTTAACTTGAAACTGACAATGATTTTTACAACTAAAATGTCATCAAATTTGGTATAGAACGATGCTGCATGTGTGTGTGCACGCATGTCTTTCTCTACTGTCTGGGATTCTTTGGTAATTGTGCAAATTTACATCAACAAAACAGCATCAAACAACATATTTTTAGCGTTCTTGACCTTGAAGAGGCCGTAGATGTTAGAGAGCCTGGTAGCATGCAAGCTCTTACAGTTACAGACTCTGTAAGTAAAGAATGATCTCCTTACAGAGAGTGAAAGAGCATGTTTACATACTTGCCTGCTGCTGTGTGTGTGTGCGCATGAATGTGTCAGTCTGTTTCTGAGTCTTTGTCTCTGTCTCCCCCTCCTGCCATAGGTGGACTAACTCAGACAGCACAACATCTAAGTAAGTGCTCAGTGTGTCTTTCTGTGTCTGCTGGTGTGTGTGTATTTGATGTTGAGCCGGTTATGCGCTTGGCATGTCGCTCCTCAGTTTCATTCTGTCCTTTTTCAAATCAGTTTCACACACCAATCCAGGTTTACCCCACTCCAAATTCTGGGGAACTTGGAGATCAAGTCAACACCTTGAACTCTTTGTTGTGGTCCTCAAACCATTCCTGAACAGTTTTTGCGATGTTGCAGGGCGTAATATCTTGCTGAACAGAGGAGGATGGGTTCTCCTTTTGAGTCTCCGTTCCTCCCGAGGTTTCTTCCTCCAGCTTAAGGAGTTTCTGTCTTAGGGCCTCCGTCTCCCGCAGCTCAACAGGGGCTCATATCTGGACTCTGTAAATCTGCTTTGTGACGAAATTGGTTGTAAAAAGGGATTTGTACATAAATGTATGTGATTTTTTTTTTTTTTTTTGAATCATCGGAACAGTCCACCTTTTTCTGTTGCTCTATGAACAAGTTTCAACATTCATGTGCCCATTGTGGGCAAGCGCCGATGAACGGGGGTTGGAATGGGCACTCTGACCACCTGCGGACCCTCAGCCCCGCACACAGTAGTGTTCTGACATCTATCTGTCTTAGCCAGTATTAACATTAGCAGTTTGTGCTATGTTAGCTCTTCTCACTACGAAACACACTGTACTTAAAATGTGCTTCACCCTGCCATAATTTACCCCTGAGCTTACACCAAACCCCTTCATTTGAATTTGAAGTGGCCATTAATTTGAAACCGAACCCATAATTTTACCTCGAAATTAGATATAAAGCAGGAGTGTGAAACCCCTTAATCTTAAATTGAAGACGTTAATTCAGGAGGGTCTATTATTTAAGGGGAAAATATGAAAAAGTAAGGGGAGAATTCAGTCATTTTGCCCCTTAATCACCTTAATCTGCGCACTTTTCCCCTTAATTTTCCTTCATTTCCTGAATGTGACATTAAGGTCAAGATTAAGGTCATTTAATCGGACCAGGCTAGCGTTCAACCCTGTTACCAGTTCACCGGTTATCTTTCCTTGGACCACTTTAGGTAGGTGCTGACCACTGCAGTTTGGAAATGCTCCGACCCAGAGCCCCTGTCAGTCACACAGATACCAATACTTCCCATTTTTCTGTTCACCTGCTTCCAAATATAATGCAGTTCTTGGCAGTTAAATTATATTCACTTCATCTGCTAAGTTTTTTAATGTTGTGGTTGATTGGTGCATATCCATACCCTGAAAAAATTTAAACTCTTTTCAAATTGCGTTTCGTATCAAAAGGGAGGAAACCTAAATGTAGAATTTTGTTATATCCGTTATATTACTTATAAACACAAGACAAAATATTAAGTTTTAACATATGTACAGATTTTCCCCAACACATTAAAATGACCTAATAAATCATTTGTGCTTCAGTGTATGAAGATCAGTAAAAGGCTCACAATTTTTTGCTAAAAATAACTTGGATAAGTAAACAAGTTATTTTTACAACTATTAAGTTTACAAATTTATCTCAAGAAACTAAATCACTGCCATTCACTTGTCATTCTTTATCAGTTCATGCTTTATCAGTTTATCTGACTTGTTGCTCTCCGTCTCTCCCGAAAGAGTGTTTGGATTCGTTGCTAAGAAACCAGGCAGTGTGTCCGAGAACGTGTGTCATCTGTTTGCGGAGCTGGACCCCGAGCAGCCCGCCATCGCCATCGTTAACTTCATCAACAAAGTCATGCTGGGGCCACAGAGACGGTAGAGGGTGAAGACGAGAGAGGAGAAAGAGATGAAGACCACCTGCCGCCTTCATATATGAACAGACAGGACTTTTCTCCACATGGCAGCATCCTACAGTGCTTTAGGAGAAGACATCCTCAGGCCCATCTGCAGAAAAGTGGCCTTCCAATTAAAACATTTAACCGCTTGAACACCAAATTACTGAGAAAAGTATTAGGTTGTCCTGTAGGGAAGGGCTTCACTTGACACCAAAACTGAGACCAAAACAAACTAAAACCAAGGAAGATCACACTGGTTCTGTTCTCAAAGACTCAACAGCAAACTGTTTAGAATTCATTCTTAAGTGAACTAAGAATACATTAAGCACTGTTCATTCCTCTATACAGTATGAAAAATATATTTGTATGATATAGTTACGTTTCACATGCACTCAATACTGTATAGAGTAAGATCATGTCTGCAGCTGACATTCAACAGGTGTAGTTATAAAGAATGTCTCTGTATGTAGTCATTTGTATTTTAAATGATCAGATGCAAGATAGCAGCAGCAATGTGTATTTTTTTTTTTTAGTGACTGCTATTATCAGAGGTGGGTAGGGCAGCCAAAAGTTAACCGTCTTCGAGTACACAAGCATTAACAACAACACAGCTGTAAAAGTACAAAACCAGTTAGTAGTTACTGAGTACTAAGTTCTCTGTAGAAATGGAGCAGACCATCTATCTTCTCTCTTTGGGATCATTTTGTACAGACAGCAGAGCTGATGCTGTGAGTGTCAGAAAGTGTCAAAATAAGTATAAGATGCAAAATAAAATGAGTTAAAAGTACATTCCTTAGAAAGAATATTGTCATACTCAAAAACAGGTTCCAAACAGCACAGAACAGTATACAGAACCCACCTCTGGCTATAGCCGGTCTTCTTTATCTTTGTGGATCAGACAGTAGGCAGCTTGCATGCCCGCAGCAGAGGCTCAGCAGGACGTCAGAGAGAGTTTGAGCTGGGGGGGCCGAGACTGAGGTGGGACAGAGTCGGTACTGGGGAGGGGCACAGCTCCACATGTTCGTTTACCAGGCGATTTTAATGTAACTGGATGTGTTTTATTGGAAGCCTAAAGCTAGAGTATTATCCTGTCAGAAAGAAACTGATTAAACACAGAAGAGGTTGGAACTACATTTTATCCTTTTAGGAAACTGATTCACACAAACGCGACAGGCTTTTTCCTTGCAGCACTCAGTGTGGTTCAGCCACCCCTACTATATCACTAATAGAGGAACATTTATAGTGGAATATATTCAACCTACAAAAGAAGACAAGCAGGGGAAATTTCTCCGCCCACAAATATTATTTTCTACTTTATGTTACGAACGACATTAAAGCAATAAGAAACTTGCCAAAGCTTCACTTAACTAAAGCCCTGAGCACTCTGGTATTTATAAGCTTTACTCAGTCTTTAAAAGTTTTATGTTTCATGTATTTCATTTTGCATAAATCAAGTTATTTTTGCTTTTTTTTTTTTAAAGAGAAAGACGTGTCTGACAGCTATAATATATTGTATTCTGTATTTTCTCATTGATCTTTGTATGTAGTAATATATTCTCACACGCAGCTGACTTAGAAAAAGGAGAAGAAAAAAAAGACTTTGGAAGGAGACCTTTATATGAAATGGATTAAAAAAAAAAAAAACTATATACTATTTTTTCAGTGTAAGCACAAATGAAGACTATAATAAAGAAATGTAAAGTTGTGGTACCAAACCCATGTTCATTTGCATTTTTTGTGATTTATCCAGCAAAAGGTACTATTAACTCTCCTAAGAAAGAGCTTTCCATATGCAGGTAGTGGGACCCTGATCCTGTCCGGCTTTACCCTGCGAGACTATCCTCTGGGCATTTTCCAGTCCACCAACCAGCATGACCTGACCAATTCTGGCCCAAGCTCCGTTCATGATGAACATCTACAGGCATAAATACAGGCCACAGAGACTAAAGACACAACAGCCAAACCGTGATCAGCCATATCAGACAATCAGTGCAATAAAACAAATACCTCATGAATCAGGATGGTGTGTTCTTGGCTACTTTCACTCCAAAATAACTGAAAGCTACGCTGCAGATGATCATGTGCTGCTGTTTCTTCCTATGAACTTTGCATGCATTGTTCAGCAAAACACGGAAGGCACATTACCTCGTCATGGTACCTTTCTTTTATGTCCATATATATTTTAATATTACATTCCTGCAATGTGTGGGCCTACAAATGTAGTTCTACTGAGTCCCAATGCAAATGTAATGAAAACATTTGTTAGGGGAATATCAAAAGGGACAACGTAAACAAACCACATATCATAAAAAGCATCTTTACTTTCACAATCTTTGGTAACTTGGTTGCTGACATCTCCTATCTACAATTGGGAAAAGATACCTACCAAAAACTAGACAAAATGCTGCTCCACACAAATACAGTGACTTTTGGTTTAGCTCATTGTTAGTAACCAAATGAAATATACACATTTTGACTGTTCTTTTATAATGATGTTTCTAAGTAATCTGATACGACAACATTCTGTACAAACAAGTGAGGGGGGGGGGGGGTGGAATCAACCTAATAATTAGAAAAAACATTCATAATCAAGTGCTGGTTATAAAATGTTCCCCTTTGGTTTTGGTTCTACCATGAAAACAAAACAAAAAACAAAAACAGAAAAGGAAAGTTTAAAAAGACATTCACAATTTCAGTGAGCAGACCTATAACTAATGGGCAGACCCATATTTAAGGTCAAATGTGACCCAAAATGGCGACTAGCCACATATTATTTGAGGCAGTGGTGATTAAACTTTGACTAAACATAGTTTAGCACATAGCAGATGTGAGAAGACTCATAATCGTTGTGACTTGGAGTTCCCAGAGTTTTAACACACACAATGAGACCTAGATGCATCTAGTGTCAAAATGCTGTTTGCAATAACCGTAACATCAATCACTTGATGACAAGGATCAGGTTCTGCATGTAGTCAGCCCCGGTGGTGTAGTGCTTATAATAAGTGTAGACTCAAGACACACATCCAATAGTTGAATAGCCCTCATCAACATCCTCTGCTAGTCTATGGGCTAACTTTTACAACGCATTACCTCAAAGAGGAGCCCTTTAGTACCGCTGAGGTCAATCCATTGCATACAAAAACAACAGGTAGCTCCCAAGAATAAATAACAGTTGTTCCCAAATGGAATAATTGTGAAATGAAATCCTTGTGAAACAATTCTCAGAGTCTGCTGGTATTATTTAGCTGTCAGTAACGGACTTTGGTGAAGTACAAGAAGTCCGGTCGTAACTGGCTGTGGAATGGCAGAGCTTCAGGAAAAAGCAGTTGGGCGGACAGACTGCGGGTCGTGGTCCTCAGGATAATCTAGGTCATGCTCCATCTCTGGGCTGTGGTCTTCCCCCATTGTTGGAGACATGGAGTCTTCAAGGTCCTCTCCCTCCATTTGCTCACCTTTCAGTCCAGCCTGGTGCCTGTGCACACATACAGCCAATCAGAATCAACTAGTCAAGCAACACCAATTTAATTTTCTACAGCTGTGCAACAGAACCACTATGTTTAGCACAGAAACTTCAGCTTATAGGAACTTCAGGCATTTCTGAAAACAGAAAAATCAGGACTCAGTGAAGGATTGCTGAGATTTTAATAACAGCAAGAAATTAGTCTGACTTTCAGTAAAAAAAGTGATTTGACTGCCAGAACTATATCACTAAATACACTTAATGAACAAGAGACCTAGTGGGTCACTTGTCTGTGAACCCGATGACCACAAAGTTGCAGGTTCAGTCATTAGTTACAGGGACAGTCTTACGACTGTAAGACTGTCCCTGTAACTAATGACTAAGACAGTATTACAGTTAGTTACAGAGACTAGTTACAGAGACAGTATTACAGTCATTATTTACAGGGACGGTCTCACAGTCATTTGTTACAGGGACGGTCTCACAGTCCCTCACAGGGACGGTCTCATAGTCATTAGTTACAGGGACGGTCTCGCAGTCAGTTAGAGGGACGGTCTCACAGTCATTAGTTACAGGGACGGTCTTACAGTCATTAGTTACAGGGACGGTCTTACAGTCATTAGTTACAGGGACGG
>JBBJLS010000134.1:2346979-2364426 GCA_037577275.1 Bryconaethiops microstoma | reverse complement strand
ATCACACTTGTCTTCACTTACTTATTTGTATTTCTTATCTTGTTCTATTTTTTTATATATATATATTTCTTTATTATAATTTTTTTTTATTTCCTTATATTCTTATTTATTTTTATTTTTTAGTTATTAACTTTTTACCTAACTTGGCATTTGTGTGTGGACAGCAAAGAAAGAATTTCGTTGCACAGAGAAAATGCCACTTTTTTTTTCTGTACATATGACAATAAACGCTTTGAATCTTGAATCTTGAACAGGGACGGTCTCACAGTCCCTCACAGGGACGGTCTCACAGTCATTAGTTACAGGGACGGTCTCACAGTCCCTCACAGGGACGGTCTCACAGTCATTAGTTACAGGGACGGTCTTACAGTCATTAGTTACAGGGACGGTCTCAAAGTCCCTCACAGGGACGGTCTCACAGTCCCTCACAGGGATGGTCTCACAGTCATTAGTTACAGGGACGGTCTCACAGTCCCACACAGGGACGGTCTCACAGTCATTAGTTACAGGGACGGTCCCCCTGGAGACAATGGTAGAAAGTGTTGGTTTCGAACCTGCAACTTTGTGGTCATCGGGTTCACAGGCAAGTGTTCTATCCACTAGGTTCCAACCACCATCCCTTCTAACTGCTGAATTCGGTTACTTTGAGGTGCATCCACATTAGGTCAACTGAACATTCAACTTTTAAAATTTCCACAGAAGAGTACTGCTAATAGAATAGGACACATGAGCAGCCAAAGGTGATCAAGCCCACTGCTAAGTGTTGGGTGGAGGGGAATAAAACCTAATTAAGTTATGGAGCAGTGGAAGTTCATTAGATTTTAATCAAATCCTCATACCAATGTTCAAACATCTGGAGTCAAGGCTTCTTAAAACAAAGACGCCTTGGGTATTAATATTCAGTTCCCCTACAGCAAGGGGAACTGAATATTAATACCCTAGGTTTCAGAAGAAAAAAAATGTTAGGTGTCTATGAACAGATGGACATGTAGTTTATCTACTACTAAAAAAAATGAAGATCAATCAAACATAACAGCGCAAGCAATGAGGCAACCATGTTATACTCCATTTGTTACCTAGTTTCTTAAATCAAAAGAGTAGGTTTATACGAAAAAAATTAGGATTAATTTAGCCGCACACACCCCAAAATATGACATCATGATACTGAGCAACGGTACAATTAATGTGCGATATTTAAAGATGTGTGATTTTGAACATATTAATGAGACATTGTGATATACTACAATTAATTACTTTTGACTACAACTTATTCCTTCAAAGGAAAGCTTTGTTTTATCATTTGGTTTATACTCTGCTTACTTCAATCTTTTTATTGAAGCAAAACTGGAATAGTAGACTGTCCGTATTAGAGATTATAAAAACTTTGTTCAAAACAGGCCTTACTCTTACATATTTCTCACCCAGTGACTTAGTCTTAATATTATATCGGAGTGTTTGGATATGGTTTTGGTTGGTCTCCCACGTGCAGTGTGTGTTTCCCTATGTTACCAACACTTTTCTAATAATTCCACTTTGAGACGCCTTGCCCTAACCAGAAGGAAACAGCACCATCTTGTGGATTCATACAGAAATACATTTTGGTAATCTGTTAGTAAAGGTAAAGTGAACAGTCACTCACAAAGCAGACATGGGGGACAATTCCAAGCTAGAGTCACTATGGGAGCCATCATCATGCTCATGAGCAATCATTTCTTCATGCATAGCGTTGGCCAGGGCCTTCAGAGTGGAGCCTCCCACAGAAGCAGAACTGTACGCCTGCAGGCTATTGTCCACCATCGCAGCCTAAAGGGAACCAACACACATTACAGGATGTTGCTTATATCATCTCCATTATCATACAATCATACTATCATGGAGACACTGGTCTACCATATGCCAACGTCTCTAGTAGGACAGCTAACGCAATTTAATAAGCATTGTTTTCCCAGAAATGTCCAGTTTTAGTGTGAACTACTAAAAAGCGTATTTACTTTCTTTTTTGCTAGTCTGTAATGATGACTTGCCAGTGTTTTACCTGCAGAGCAGAAAGAGCAGGGCTTTGGCCAAGGCTTGACTGGATATTCTTTACCAGAGATGGTGATCTACAGGAATGAAGGAATCAGATTATAATATACACCAAAAAAAGACAATAAAAATGACCCCTGTACTATGAAATGAAAACCAATTAAGATTAAATAAGATGAAGTTGGTAAGGTTACCCGGTGATCTTCTGAGGTCTTCTCTTCTGAAACTCCAGCTCATCCACAGTCCAAACGGCTCCCTTCACGTTCTCCACTCTCACAAAACACTTGTGGAGACTGAGGTTGTGTCGAACTGCATTCTGCACGACAAGAACACAAAAATGTGGCAAGTCTGTTACACTACAGTACCTAACAACTGAATTTGCACCCAACATTTGGACAAAGCAAACCAATCAATTTCTTCAGGGAAGAAAACTGAAAAAATTATGATTTTATCATTTACCTTCCATGTTGCTGCGTTACGTCTGAAATATGCAAAAGTTCGAGTGAACCAGTTGTAAATTTCATTTAGCGTTAGCTGCTTTTCTGGAGACTCAAAAATTGCCTGAAAAGGGGGAGAAAAAAAAAACAAAACTTTTTTTGGTTTTCTTTCATCTATCTGCACCTCGGTTACTTAACACAACCTATAACCAGGTAATAAAGTGCATGTGCACAGTTGAAAAACAAGACCTCAGTAACATTCACAAACATTAGACAAAATATCTATAGATAAGTGATGAAAAAAAGAGGCCTGTGACTGGCAAAACGCTCCTCACCTGCCTTATCAAAGCTGCATATGTGAATGGTGGTCTCACTTCAGCACTTAGATAAAACTCCTTATTTTGCACAATATCTAAAAGGAGAGAGAGGGGATGGATTTCATCAAAAGTGGCAAAACTGTAAAGACAAACTTTCCAAAAAATCCACAGAGCACCAGGCAAAACTGGCCCTTTTCTTTTGTGAGTCTTGTGTTCATAACTGCTTATTTCGTTCAAGCTCTTGTAATAAGTCAAACATCAACTAAGCTGTATGAGACACAATACCGTAATACATACACAGTTTGTTTCATATGTTCTAGTATAGAGATACCAAAAAAGGAAAAAGTACCTGTAAATTCTCTGGTAGCTTTACTTTAATGATTATTGTAGCACAAGAACATTCTAATGCTGTAAGCAGACGGCTCACTAAAAGCTTCGGCGGTTTAGTTTAGCTGTATGCGATTGTACATGAGAGCTTGCTTCTCTAACCTTGGTCCATGGCCAGGTTATACTTGTCAGAGTAGCGTTTGCGAATGGGCCCCACACCGTGCAGACTGGTAGGAATAATGACAGTGGGCATCTGGGGTAGCGGCGTGAGGGGTGTGGACGGGGCCGTGGCACTTTGGGAAATGCTCATTGAGGGAGTGGTCTTGGGAACAGTTGCCTTGGCGAGAGTGAGGTTGGAAACCAGGTTCACCTTTCAGAACACACATGCACAAAGGTAACCATACAGTTTGAACACAGAGCCATGACACAATGTTAGAGTTTGCTGAATGGGTAATTCATAGTGATTATGGGAAAGATGGAAAAGTTAAAAAAAAAAACAAAACAAAACAAAACCTCCAAATATTTCACATAAACTGCGGTAAGACAGAAAAGCCACTGAAAAAGCACAGACAACAAAAACCTGACTGATCTCGCCTGCAGGTCTGACCAGCACCTTTTGTCAACACAACCACATCGGTCTATAAACCATTTCAGCGGACAGTACATGGTAAATAAATGTAGGTGCCACACAGACTTTTTAGATAGTGTATAAATCTCAAACACAGCGCTGCCCACGACCGAACAGCATCTGGGACTGTTTACTTCTGAGCTGTGGCTGTCACGCTGGCCAATTGTGGAGCTTTATGCAGACTCCTCAACGTCAAAGACACTTTCTAAATCTATCTAGACATCACAGCTGATGTAGAATACATTAAAATAAGACAATATTATATTTATTTTGCAAATAAACCATTAGAATGTGCTTCTTTACAGCAAAGGGGATTTTCATTGCCAGTAAACGTATACAAACATAACTTCCCACCCAAAAAGGAGGTCTGTCACCAACTGAGATTAAAAGCTTTCAAGGTTCTGGGGAGAAACCTAGAATCTTTGTGGCAACAAAGGCTATCTGGTGTACTTACCGGCTGTGGGGTTGGTTTAGGCTCAGTAGCTTTGACATGGAGGTGGGCCATCATGGCCTGGAGGCGTTCTTTGTCTTTAGCTAGCTGTTTTGCAAACACAAACAAAGCAAGAACACACTTGTGCTGTATTAGCTGTTCACATTTCCTCCAAAACCTCTGAAGATGCCTGTCAAATATTCTTTAATGCATCTTTTTCATACATGGCACCTACACAGCAGTTCTAGAAGATCTACAAAGTCTGTATTTAAAGACCTCCAATACATTTTAAAACATTATATTAAGAACTATATTTGAGCACAGAATCATTTTTAAAATCTATTAAAAAGTTTACTTAAACCTCATGAATGAAGACTATTTACTTTATTGCCAAAAAAGCCTATTCGCTTTAAGTGTAAAGCCAAAAAAACCTGCATAAGTTTAAAAGCTTACCTGCAGTTCAAGTTGTTGAACGACTTGCATTTGAACTCTGCACTGAGCTGTACTTTTGTCATCCAGCGCATGTTCATTGTTTAAATGCCTGCAGTTAAAGATAGATAACATTTAAAAAATTGCATAGACAGACAAATAAGCAACACAAAACATTCAGTATAATTCCTCACTGAATTAAGGGAGAATGACCAAGAGACCTTGTCGCAGTGCTGTATTTAAAACAGTAGGGGGCAGCTTTAGTATAGGAGTATGTGTTAATATCCAGTCAGAACAGAGTATTTACCAGGCCTTGCTTCAATTTGAGGTTTAAAAAATCTCTGTTTAAATAAAATCCCTGGCATGAAATGTATCTATAAGTAATTTTTTTAAAACAAAGGATCTAGAAAGAATCGAGTTTGCAAACAGGAACAGATTAAAAATCTAAAAACTGCCAAAAATTAATATTACTTATAGCTACATGAAGCTGTAAAGAGGACAAACAGAGCCATTTTAAAACACAATCATTATCACAGTACAGCCATTTTAAAACAATCATTATCACAGTTCACTGTTTATGAGAAGTCTGACGCGCCTCTTATCAAACTATTTCAACTGTTTCAAAGTTCCAGGAGGGAACAACAAAGAGAGAAAAAAAAAACCAACAATAAAAAAAATCTTCAGAGCCTTGGCCGAGCACAGGATGATCTGTTGTAGTTCAGAGCATGTTTTTAATAGCCTGGTTGAGAGCTGAGCTGCAGAACAAAGACAGTGTTGTGGCAATAGGCAGGGTGGGGCCGGAGAGTGGGAGCAGGGGTCAGGGTCAGTGGAGGGGGCACAGATAAACATCCTCCTGTTGTTTGTTTTGGGAGGGATGGCCAGGATCACCATGGGTACACTGTTTATCACAGCAAGCTGAGCTCAACCCTGAGGGGCCCCACCACTACACCACCACAGGGGAGAGAGAGAGAGAGGGAGAGAGAGGGAGAACCAAGGAGAGAGAGGGAGAGAAGGGGGATTCTGGAAAAGCAAAAGAACGAAGAACAAATATTTAAATGGGCTGACAAAGAAAAGCAGGAGAAAAGAAAGGAAACAAAGAAAGAAAGAACAAGTCAAAAGGCGGGCTGAAAAAAAACTCCCCGAAAGAAATGTAGGAAGAAAACAGGCCTATGAAATGGCCCTGTAGAAACACACAAGGTTACTTAGTTGTTAGCTTCAGTCTGTTACCCCCCAGTGCTCTGGAAAGATAATATGTGACCGTGAAAGATGGGCAGACACATAAATGGATAGTTAAATACGTAGACAGACAGAAAGAGGCAAGGAAAGATAGGATCAGAGAAAGATTCATTCCGTGAAAGAATGATTATTCAACTGTTCAAATGATGAAGCAAATTTTAAACTAATGAAGCAAGTTTAAAACTAATTGTAGGAAGCTGTGAAACTGAAAACAGGAGAAGGAAAAAATAGGAAACTTGAGTAAAATGACTGACTAGCAGTGCACATACAGATGGAGCCATAAACATATACAGCCAGACACAGATACAACAATAGCCAAAACATTAAAACCATTGTGTTGGTCCCCTTGTTCTGCCAAAACAGCTATTACCAATTGAGACATGGACTTCACAAGGCCTCTAAGGGCTGTGCTATCTGGTATCAAGACGTTAGCAGCAGATCTTTTAAGTCCTGTAAGTGGTGAGGTGAAGCTCCATGGATCAAACAAGTTTGGCCAGGGTTAGCATGGGCACTCTGACTGGTCTACAGCCATGCAGCCCCATGTCCTGTGTGTTCTGACACCATAGTACTGTACCACAGTACCTGTTCTATGGGATAGGACTAAACAAGTTAGTCTTCATTCCCAGTGCACATAACTGAGCCTTGGCCCTCTCACAGATCCACTTTTGGTAGTTACTAACCACTGCAAACCAGGAACACTAGGAACAGCCCATCCCACCTAACATACCGCACAATTAGACAGGTGTCATACATAATCAATATCATTCTCTTGTCATTTTAAAACAACCCGTCAGTGGTTTTAAAATTACAGCCGATCAGAGTATACAGGTAAATATAAAGATATAAAAATAAATAACATTTGGACTGTTGATACTTCAGTATGGTGATTATAAGACTATGGAGCAGATTGACTAAAGTTCAGCTGGGCTAGTTTAATGCCAAGATGTATTTATTAATGTCAACGAAAAATTAAAAGCATACATTACATGAAAATCTTATTTTTGTTCCTTAATAAAAGAATATAAAAGATAGTGATCGTTCACTGAATATGGACCATCTGTTGAAAGGAAGTTGCAAAAAAGGCAGTTTTAAATATATAGATAGAGAGCCAGAGACAAAAGGATGTATGGAACTAGAGAAATATGGACATTTAGAACCACAAACAGACAGACAGGGAGACAGCAAGAGAGACAGACAACTCACTTGAGGAATGACTGGAAGTCTCCCAACACAGCCTCGCAGCCGGGCCACTTGCACACGCCATGGCTGTACAGAGGATGATTGCTCTGTGCCTGAGCCTCCTGTGAACTACAACACAAATCAAACAGAACAGTTAGTGCTAAACAGGGCAATATTCAACCAAATTCATCACAATACTACATTCTCTTTTGTATGCTATCGGTTGTTTACCATTCCACTGGTAAAACTCTTTTCTATCTGTTTTTCTTTCCTTTATTATTTTGATTAATCTCTAGGTAGGGCCTCACTAAACATATTCACAAAGCTGACAAGCTTTGGAACTACACGTCTTAAAAGAAGTTTCATTCAACTATTAGGACGCAGCCAAAGACTGACTTCTCGTAAGACATCATACGGTCTGTGCGGCACCATTTTGGGAACAATTTCTACAACAGTTTTTGTTCACTGTGGCTGTACCAACCGTAACCTATAAAACGAACCAACGACTCAACACTAAGCGCAGCATGAAATTAATTTCTATAAAGAGGGATCATTGCTTACTCACTAATCACTTAATCACAGATAACTAATTACACAGATGAGACAATCTTGTTATCCTTAAATATCAGCCAGCTAGAACACACTGTGTCCCACCGGCTGTCTTAATGGTCTGGCTATTCTATTCTTACCTAGTTTATAATAAATTAATAACTGGCTGCTTAAAGCTGATCACAAAGGGACTATTTCATTCATTAAAGACTAAGAGGAAAGCAATACCCCCGCCCCTCCCAGACAGTCATTCTGGTCATGCCTCCTCTTTTACACAAAGGGCTTTAACTAAACCACACGGGCAGCAATACAACACATCACATTCAGGAGGACATAATTGGTACGCAAATACGCATGCGCGGTATAAATAGTAAAATGTGCAGCAGTTTTCAATCTTCATGGTGCAAAAGCGTACCTAACTTGAGTAACTTCATACTGGATCTCTAATTACCACAACAATTCTGGTCATTTGCGGGGGTTACGTTTCAAGAGAACTGTGGAAAACCGCAAATTTGTGATGTGATAAATAAAAATTAAAAAAAGCCTACTTTTATAGTCTAAACCCTAAATATGCCCCAAAACCACAAATTTAATTTTAAACACAGATTAATACACGACCCTTAAAAAGGTAAATGCGAGATAAAATGCTGGACTGCAGCTGCCAGAGATGCGTCACAGGGCAGTAGCCAATTAGCAGCAAGGAGAAATGAATAACACTCTCGGATTGGCTACTTTCAAACCTCCCGCCTTCCAAGATGCGCTTTCGTGTTCGGTTGCTTTGTGTTCTCTCGACAGGACAGTACTAAAAAATGTATACAGCTTTACAGGAAATTTAGGCTAATATTTGTTACAAAATTAATAAATTATATTTTTCTTAATAATTTTGAACTAAAATGCATGAAAAATTATCAATTGTGACAAAAAAAAGCAACAAAAAAACTAAACGCAGAGGATATTTTGCAGTTTTTAATTTTTGTTGAGTACCAATTCATTAGTACTCATTAGTGTACTAGAAAAAAACTATGTCAACCCCTGATTATCTTGCAGTGCATCATATAGCTTACTGTTGTATCGTGAATAGTATGATAGCTTGTGACTAGGTTGTGGCCAAAGCATTTAATTTCCATGAAACATTTTGAATTTTGTTTTAAAAAAATTACATAATTTTTTTAATGTACACATTAGGATCTCAAGTGTGAGACTGCAGTAGGCCTGGAAAAGCTCCGTCAACCCTGGTGGGCACTTTTCCCACGAGAGCACAGCTAAGCAAAAAGCGTTTTAGGCAAAAAAAAAAAAAAAGGACCCTTCTGCAATGCACTGGCTGGCTGCAACCAACAAGCTTTCCGCATCAAGCTGGCAAACTCAGAGATTCAACTCCGCTGTAAGCTGCATATCACAAAACCCTGTACAAAATAGACTAATTACAATCACATGCTGGGCTGCGGTGCCGCATGGCTGCTGGTATTAAACTTGTGTTAGCTTCATTTGGACTGTTGATATTTTGGTGTGGTGATTAAGAACTTGGAGCAGACTGACTCAAAATTCAGTTGGTTTAGTTTCATGTAAATATGCATTTCTAAGCTTTATTAATGTCAATGAAGAATTAAAGGGTATATAAAGAGTTTTTCATATTTTTGATGAAGGAAAAACAGTGCATTTACATACACACCCGCCAGCCATAAAAACCACCAACATTTTGTGCTGCCATTGCCCCTCACCAGTCGAGGCATGGACTCCACAAGACCTCTGAGGGTGTTAGCAGCTGAAGTCCCGTAAGGTTGCAAGGTGGAATACATTTTCCTATGAATATTAATTATACTGTAATAATGCCCTTTATAACAGCTGCAACATCTGGTGAATTAAAACCAGGCATTCTTAGTTATAATTGTTCTCAAGGTTAACAATGAAACAAACAACATAATATGTACTGTGTACATATTATGTATTATGTACTGTGACCATACACACCATTCTCAAATGTGCAAAATGATAACTTACAGGCTTTCAATCAGATACTTGCAAATATTTTTTTATTTATATTCACTAACGACACAACATAAATGCAATGTATTTTGTCTATAATAGGAACGGGTCATGATTTTTAAACATTCAAAATCATTTAAAAAAATGGAATAACTGATGTGACTAAAGTATTGTCCTAATAAATATATCTTCTCTTGTTTAAAGCTATGACCACCTGCTCACGAGCAAACGAGTGAATCTGAAAGATAGCTGAATAATTGCGATTTTTGAGTAATATTTTTGTTTGAAATGCATATGGATCAATGAAAAAACATGAAATACAAAAACAAGCACTACAAAAGCGTCAACAAAAAGAAAAGGGATCAGGTGACATGTCATGTTAAAGACTAAGAAATTACATTCCCAAGATCATCAAGGAACCTTTCATCTTTAATCCAAATAATTTCCATAAAACTCCCAAAATAGATGCATAACCAAGCAAGTTCATTTAAATATTTGCACTTAAGATTAATATTAAAAAACAAAAACGAAAGAAAATGAATATCTCAATTCTTTGAACTGTGAAAGTCATGGCGGTCATGGAAACAAGGAGAAGTAAACAAACACACCATAAACAAGCAAACAAGTCTAAATAGAGGCATTCACATTCCCATCTTGCGATTTCAGATAATGCTCCTATATTATTACTTTAAACAGCCTGATGCACAAGGTTATGCACCACAAAACTTCATAAAAAGCTGGAATTTTCCAACAGCTGTAGGTGAACCATACAATTGTATTTGAGAAAGCACAACTGGAAAGATGCATTTTCCCCTCGACATATTCCAGGTATCGAATTATAACTAGCTGCACTCTCTCTGACAAACACAAACAAATCACATCCTGCAGTCACGGATGATGCAAATTTGACAAACAAATTAAAGCAGCCTTTTGCAAATAAATGAGAATGCAAATGCAATAAAACATGTTTACAGAGTTATTTGTTCTTTGAACCAGATGCTGCTCTAAAATTCCAACCCACATGTCAGGAATACAGCCGAGGAACAGTGATGTAAACGCACTGGAAGATTAAAACCACACAAAACGAATTTGATTTCATGTACCTAAATAACTTAATTTACAGCATTTAAAAAGAAGAACTCTCAAATGTGTGTAACGAAAAACTAAAAGACAGCGTTCAAAGCTCAGAATTACAATTAAAACGTTTGGAACCACTGTTTTCAACTATACAAATTCCGAAAAAATTCTTCTTACAAATTATGAATGATTTCATTCTAAGATGGCTGTGTAACATCAAGAATGAATCCATGATAAACTTCCAGAATGTTTTGTACATGAAAGTGGTCATCAAATCTCAACTACTGTCAACAAATAACCATAGACAGCCATTACAGTATATAATTTATATTTCAAAAAACCAAAACAAAAAACTGTTTTTGAACACTAAGCAATCGCCAACTGCATGGCCTTTGTCACAGTGTTCATGATGTCAGGACATATTTTGATGTTTTGACCATTTTTTAAAATTATCAAAATTAAATGTTATATATAATACAGCAATGTTTTATTATTTAGCTAATAATAATAGCCATGTTTAGTAATTGTTCAAGTATGTCAATTTAAATGTATTTTAACTGATCAATGATGCATTTTATGATAGCGGTGGCGTTCGAGGCCCAACGCTACACAATCATCCAATCAGAGTCGGTTTAAGACTTACCAGAAATCTAGTGATGGTAAAGGAACAGTAGCAGATAAATACGGATTTGTTTGATAATTTATTTCAAAATTCATAAATGAATTCATGAAGTCGAATTTACCTAGCTTTCCAGAACTAAATTATTCTAAGATCAGACAGCATGGTAACATTTCTACTAGATGATTTCTACACCCCACACACACGTCTACATGTACCCAGAATAATGTGTAGAGAAAAGTAACATTTACACCATCATTAAGCTGCTAGCATGGATGCTAACAGCACTAATGAATGTGATCATTTTAAAAATAGCACGTGAGACATCAAAAGACCATTCCAGTTCACATTCTGGTGGACTTGGCCATGTACTGGTATTTGATGATTGTTTATCTGTTCCAGGTGGTGTTACAGGCAAGTAAGACTTATACACCAAGATCAAGTGAAACATCAGTACTTACCTCAGTGTTATTATAAGATCAATGTCATCATATAATACCCATTACATGTTATTATTTTTGTCCACTATTCGGAAGCCTTATACTGGTAGCTATGGTAGGATATGTTGGCGATTTAAACGTTTTTACTGAACAAAAATTCTTAAAATGACAAGCGATTCTAAACTTTCGAACAAGCGTGTGTGTGCGCATGTGTGTGTCTGTGGAAAGAGGGTGTAAGTGAAAATAAATGACAGCACGTCTCCATCCTCCATAAGAGGTGAGTGAGGGCTCGCTCTTTGGTGCCACTGAATGCACTTAAGGTTTTAGTTGCAGGCGCCTCTCTGCCGGGGAGGAATTTACATGACACATGAAACTGACCACGTAGTCCTTGAGCTTTCACCCTGAACTAATATCACCCATCACAGATCAGCAAAACAAGTACAGAAGCACAGAGGAGAGGGGGCCCACAACAAAATGACAAGGGGCCATAATAGAATCATCTCTCATCTCTACAACTGATTCATACCAGGAAAAGTAACTGGTCAACACCACCGGTAAACTCACTTTTCACATATAAAAACAATGTCTTTTTATACATATTTTTTCCATTCTGAACTCAAATATGCAATCAATTGTGTCACAGATAGGGCACAGTCTTCAAGAACATTTTCTAAACTTTCACCTCAATTTCTTCTCTGAGAAGTGATTTCATCAAGAAATGAGCACAGCAAGTGATTTCATCAAGACATTTTCAACATGTTTAAGCAGTATCAAAAGAAATGGAGCACCAGTATATTTTCTGACCACTGGACCCACAAAACACACATTCCAGAAGCAAACTACAGAAGAGGACCAACTACTTGAGTGGGAACTTTCTAGGTAATGTAATTATGCTTTGTAATTTAAAGTAAATCCAGATGCCCCCACCACCGCAACTGTGAATCACATTAAATCTCTGAGTGACCCCCAAAAAAATTATTCAAATAATTCAAATAATTGACTGAATGAAATAAATACTACTAGAATGTTGATATAATAAAAACTATATTATACTTTAGTACATATAATGACAAAAATGTTTGTTACTCAGGATATTTAGATACAACTGTAAAGGCAACACAGTCAGCATGAGCCCAGCAATAGGACCCCATCATAAGTATAAAACACCACATTGTGATAACATGCCAGTATAACATCACTGTGACATTCTGAACAGACAAGACTCATTATCCAAGAACTGTGGCCTTCCAAATTATACATCATGTAAAGGCCAACATTGCATTAATGATTCTACCATTAATGACACCCATAATGTACACAATTCATGAACACAGAATACTTTCCAATATATCCATAAATGAAACAGTGTGATAAATACATTTTTAAGTACAATAAAAAACAGATTTGGAAACACAGAAAGAAAGTGCAGGCCCGTGTGCATGTGGTCTAAATATCAGACATCAGTAGGCCTGCAGGGTACAAATTAATACAAATAAAAGAACTTTACGCAACCACAGAAAACTGCAGCCTAACCTAAGGCATGCGTGTAAACACCCTGTCCCAGTGAAAACATAAACCTGCTAATAGTTGCTAAACTGGCTTCTAAGGTGCATTTCAATTGTTCAAATGCCTAAAATAAGCAGTTGACACACCTTGATAATAATCATTCCTGAGATGCACATTTATCAGTGAAATGTCACTGTTGGTCCACAAATGAGAAGAGTTGTAATCTTGTAGTCTGACAGTATAATTACAATATCACCCAGTATTACCTCTCTCTCCTGACAGGCCGGGGTGCATGGTGTCCGTTGGTACTGGAATGCTGGTTGAGGAGAGGTGGTTTAGGGGGAGAGGGTGACTTATCCCCCCTGCCCTTTTCCTCTGGTCTAGCCTCTGTTGCATCTTTCCACAGCTGCTGAAGCTCTGCTGGGAGCAAACCTGTTGAAGATGTGTTTATTTTAATTGATGTTATTCTAACGAAAAACACAAACAGCTGAAGTCGGCAAAGAAAAAGAAAAAAAATCAGTCAATAAAACACCACCTTCATGCACAGTTATAAACAAAAAACACGAGAACACTCGAGACGCTCCACGGGGGAAATTCTGGACTGCAGCTGCGTCAAAGGGCAGCAGCCAATCAGAAGCAAGGAGAAATAAATAACGCTCTCGGATTGGCTGGGACATCTGGGCCTTAGCAAACAACCCAGCACGAGGCCTCGGACGTCACAAAAGCCAAAAAAAAAATGCGGAGGATATCCGCAGTTTCCACATTACTGCGGGGGTTTCAGCGAACAGAAAAAATCCGCTGTCGTGACCGCTGAACCGCAATTAAAGGGGAGATTACTGTATAGTACAGGCCACCAACATTGTTTAACCAGCTAATTAGAAAGACAGCTAGACTGCTCTGGTTACTTTAAAAATTTTTTAAAAAAACGTATTTAGCCAACAGTCACACTAAAGCAGAATTTACAGCTAGGTCATATAGTCTGTATGACCATTTCTATATCTTGTATGAGGTCAGTAATGCCTGCAGAAAATTTGCAAAACAGACAAGGTTCTCATGGGAAAGGCAAGAGTGTTAAAAGCGACACTGAATACGCAAAAAAGGGAATCATAGACTAAAATGTTTGCTGGTGTAAAAAACAGGATAATACTGCATTTTATCATCATGCCATTACCAACATTATATGTCAGCTATTATATACCAAGCAGCCATTACATTAAAAGCACGTTATAGAGTGTAGGTCCCTCTCATACCACCTAAACAGCGGTGACCTGTCAAGGTATGGACTCTGATGTGCTTCTGGTGTGCTGCATTATATTAGATGTTAGCAGCAGATCCTTTAAGCCTCCATGAATTGGGCTAGTTTGTCCAGCACATCCCACAGATCTCATTGATTAAAATGAGATCTGGGGAATTTGGAGGCCAGGTCAACATGTTAAACTCTTGTCACGTTCCTCAAAAAAACTGAACAATGTTTGCAGTGTGGGCACATATCCTGATAAAAGAAGTCACTGCCACTGGGGAATACCACTGAAATGAAAAGTTGATTTGATCTGTTTTCTAATTAAGTAACAAAGAGAAACCACTAATTATTAGGGATGTCTTAATGTATCAAGCAGGAACACTGGCAGCAGTCTTCAGAGAAAATACAGGCCACAAACATAAAGCTGATTAAACAAGTCACTATGAGGCTTTTAATGGATACATGTAAGACCTTCAAAAATCAGAATGTGTGACCAAAATGAACCTGCAATGTAACAAAATACATTTTTCCTGCTTTGGTTCAGACCACAGGAACCAGACTATAGGCTTGAAACAAGGCATCACACAAGCTGGCCAGCAGTTCTGTCCAGTCCAGAATGAGAATGAATGAGGGTAGAAACTATGCCTGTTCTTACTCTGGGGAAGGGAGGCGAGTGTGGTGGCCGCAGGGAGCGTCAGCAGGCCCTGCCTCTGCAGACTGAGCAGATGCTGCTGCTGGAGAGAGAGGAGCTGCTGCTGGACAGCCATCTGCTGGGCGATCATCTGCTGCTGGAAAGCATATTCATACAGCAGGCCATCACATTCAGAAATGCAGAAACTTGTATTTGGTACACATCCAACAAACTGAGGATTTGAGTGCTACAAGCTTTAAAACCCAAAGCAGTACATTTTATGTTCAACCTCGCATGTCACACGTGAAACACAATTAGGAGTGACTGTGATACAGAAACCCTTATAGTGAACCTAGAACTCATACCTCTTTGCTGGGTTTGCCAGTGTGCTGCTGCTGCTGCTGGAGGAGCTGCAGATGGAGCTCTTCTTGCTGCTTCTTGTAAAACTCCTGGAGCTGTTGCTGCAACACAGCCATAATATACACAGAGCAGCATTACAACATATTCTCAGCATAAAGAAGTGTGTGGAAATTTTGTTAGATCACTTATTGTAATCATACTGGCACTGGTGATTTCTCTGTTGACAAATGGAATTACTTTGAATAAGCTACATTTCAGAGTGTGAGTGTGAGTGTGAGTGTGTGTGTGTGTGTGTGTGTGTACCTGCTGTAACATTACAGCCTGCTGTTGTTGCAGTAACAGTTGAAGTTGCTGGGGGCTCAGTACTTGCTGCTGGAGGATTTGCTGCATCTGCTGGGGTGTGACCACCTGAGGAGTCATCATTGCCAACGACACTGGCACCTATAGAACAGAGACTGACTGTTTACTCTACTGTGAAAATATTTAAACAATAGTAATTACTGAGTGAATACTTTTGTGTTCAGGTCTGCAGTATCGAGTGATACAAGTGAGCCAGTGTATTTAAGCTTCGCAAGGTTATTAGGAAAAGTGTGGTGAAAAATCCAATTTTCTAACTGAAGATACGTTAGACACAACAGAAATCATGAACGAAATTCGGCGTCCATACGCCATATGCATGCAAACAGTGGCACAACAGCTCTCTAAAACTGCTGGCTCCAGTTTTCAGCTATTGAAGTAAATAAGGCAATCATACACACACCAAGAACCTCAGAGAGCTAAACAGTAGTGTCACCTCTGAATGCACTCGAAGTTTGAAAAGAGCTTGGATTTAATTTAAACCACAAAATGAGTGCATAGTTGATTGTCAAAACTATTATCAATTCAGAAACTCATATGCAGTTAAATGCAATTAAATTAAGAGCCGTTGTGCCACTGTTTGGCTTCCGATCACATTCCGTATTGATTATAAAATTCTACTATTGACGTATAACGCCTTGAATGGCCTCGCGTACGAATACCTCTGTGAACTTCTCTCTTACTATGAACCTCTGCACTTACTCAAGGTGCTGATCTCTATAAATAAAACTGAACTGAATTGAATTGACTACAAACATAATAAACACAGCAATGGCAATCTGGTAATCAAATTAATGGCCATTAATGGAAAAAAAAAAAAAGAAAAACAAAAAAGTGGGAAGGCGAAGACCAGCTGCATGCTCTTCCTTGCGATGAAGGCTGTTTGTTTTTTTTTTAAGCAAAGAGTCAAACACTGCACACCTCAGTACACTCGGAGGCGAATGTTAAACATATAAACACACGAGAGAAGGGAACAAGAAGACAATGAAGAGAGACACACCATGCCCTTCCTTCCCTAGGAGAGACCAGTCAACTATATCCTGAAAACCCAAAGGCCTAAACGAGATATAACGTGACTGGGCCACCGTTGTTGTGTTTTTATATTTGTCTTTGACCCTTAGACAACAATACAAAGAAATTTGTTGACACTTTAGGATGCAAAACACACAGAAGGCAGTCTACTAGTTCTCAGAGGTTTGGCATTCAGGGAATAGTTGAAGTTCTCAGGAGGTTTAACCATAACATAAAGGCAACATAAACAAACAAACATCTCACAGAAAAGGCAAGATTCCCAGACCGCCACACTGCTTCCAATTCTCTGAAAATTTCCAAAATAGGCTCCTCATTTCAGACATGTATAATTTACAAACACAACTGAGGGACACAAAAAAGAAATGAGTAAAGAGAACAAATACATTATTCATTTCTGCTGTTGCTGACACAAGTTCAGAGGCTTGCATTAAAGCGCTAAAGCAGCTACAAAAGAAAACAGAGAAACACTAATACCCACAAAAGACGGGTGTCTCAACAAATGTACAGACTTCAAAATTAGTTAGCATGCATCACTTAGCCTCAAGCAATTACTGCTGCTTAAGCCAGCCACACACACACACACACACACACACACACACACACACACACACACACACACACACACACACACACAAACACACACAC
>JBBJLS010000134.1:2335555-2345658 GCA_037577275.1 Bryconaethiops microstoma | reverse complement strand
ACACACACATATATATATATATATAGCCAGTCCAAGAACATTATTTATTTTTCCTTGCTACCCTGTGAAGCATCTCGCGTGGAGCTATCTTGAGTGTTTCTTTGAGTGTTCTTGTGTTTTTCTTGAAGTCCTGTATTTTTATTACTGTAAATTAAATTAATTTATTACTGTATTTATGCTGCTTATACCAAAGAAAACGTGCTTGCATGAATTACACTACAGTCTATAAAGGGGTAATATCAGTATTTCCATTCTAGCACTGCGGAAGACAGCAGTTCAGTGTAAACTGTACAGTACGGATACAGTTTTACCTTTACATTTTCTTTAAGGGTAATGTATTAAGCTGAGTTTAAAATGAAATTAAAGTGTTTTGGGAACATATTTGGGGGCATATTTAGAGTTTACACTATAAAAAAATACCACATCACATATTCAAGATCTTTCACTATTTGCGGGTGCTCTTGGAACGTAACCCGGGGGTGTACTGTATATACATTTACATGTATATTACCATATATATTACCATCTGCACTCACTTGCCACTTTATTCATTAAACCTACCTTTCATCTATATCTACACACACACACACACACACACAAACACACACTATAACATACCACTACCGTGTCAGTGTCACTCTGAGGTCCTCAGAGGGTCCTGAAAATCCTGACCATTGGGGTAAAGGGAGGCTAATGAGAAACAGATGGACCACAATCTGTAATTGTGAAATAACAAAGTGCACCGGTATTGTCTGCAAAGCTGATATGAACTTTCAGAATTATGGTGTAGATTTTTCTGGCCATCTTTGTTTTGAAAATGTGTGAAAACAAATGTCCCCCCCCCCCCCCCCCCACAAAAAAAAAAAAAAATCAATGTTCCCCTGAAGTAGACAACTCACTTACAGTCCACAGTCCATGATAGCTTTGTAACATAATGCAGTAAGCTCCAGCTCAGCATCCTACTCGTTTTCCAACAGCAAATGAAGTTATTTCCAGCCCACTCAAATTTAACACAATAAACCAACAAGTAACACTTCTAGTTTAACAGGTTTACCCACTTAAAAGCCTGTTTAAAAAAAAATCCAAGATTACAATCAAAGGAAGAACAGTGTATGAGAAGATACATTTATACATTATAATATATAAAATAAAAGTTTGTCTTATTTTCACAACTACACAAAAACAAACACACATAAAACCACAGGCAAAAGAAATAATAAGCCTTGCACAGACCTGGTTAATTCCATTGGCATTAAAGGCAGAGCAGAAAGCAGTATGAATGTCTTAATACTAGCGAGAATAGTGGCGGCAATACTCAGTCAGCATGAACTGCCCAACCCATCCGGCCACCCTCTCCACCAATGACAGACTGCCAAAGAGCACAACCTCGGTGCTCCCTGTCCAGTCACATGCCTGGAATCAGTAGCTCCACCCTACACACTTAACCTTTCTTCATAACGGCAAATCTGAACCCTTAACACAGGTGGAACTGACTTCAGTCCAGTCATTGCACCTTAGTTCACAATGATCAACAAAGCAGAAATAAAAGTACTTTGTTTTAACCAGTGAGGAATTGCAACTCCTATGTGTTACTGAACGTCTCCAATGAAGGGAGAAAATGGAAAAGGAGCATTACAATAAGCATTTGTTATACAAAAGCACCTCTGTGTTTATGGTCAACACATTTAAAATACTGCTATTCTATTTATGAAAAAGTTCTGAGCTGAGTGTACTGAAACAAACACCATCATACTTCCGTGTTTGTGTTTCAAGCAGTAAACAGACCACAGTTTTACCTGCGTTTCTGGATCCTTCTCCACCGTCTTCTGGGACTTCTCCCCACTCTGCTGTTGCTGTTGTTGAGCAACTTGAAGTGCCTGAAGATGCAAAAAACAATAACAAAATCCTGATTGGCTCGTAGACTCTCCAAGGAGCATCCACACTGTTTTTGAGCAGAGCACATGCAAGTGTAGTGTATTCCAATCTATTGCATAATACAACACAATCCTTTGTTTTTGTTAGTAAATTTCTATACAGGCTTTGTCTACCGGTAACGGCCAAAATACACAAAGCACTACAGGTTGACAAGTGACATTCAAAAAGTTTCAGCACTTTCCAAACTGTATTCATTAAGAATTTCAAAAACAAATTACATCACTTTTCTGCATAGTCACTTTCCTTTGCTATTAATTTTTTTTTTTGGCTGAGTGCATAGCCACTGATTTCACATCATCACACGAAAATCATCTTTGAAGTTCCAAAAAGGTGGAAATCAGGTGGAGCTAAACGGCACTAAAATCTCTGACACAATTACTGCTCTTCCAGCCTTCACCGTTTCCAACGAAAATAAAAAAATGTTGAAACTTTCTGAACATCCCTCGCAGTATCAAAGCATCGGTTTTGATTAAGGCTACTATAACTAACGTGGCTAACTTACACTGCTAACTTAAAGCAGGCTCGAGGATCTCAATGACACCATAATTCATTATCAACAAGCCAGATCAGATATGTTGTATCCATTAATACTGAAAACCACTCAATGTAAGTTGCCAGGAGCCTGATTTAAAAACACAACACTGCCATAAAGCACTGAAACAACGGCATGAACTCCAGGAAATACTGGACAGTATAAATTCTAAATATTTTGAAAACTATTAAGAAACAAAACAAAAACAAAACAAAAAACACCACACACAAAACACACACACACAAAAAACAAAAGACACAAAACACACACACACACACTTTTGAGGTAACACTATGGGCTTACAACTGCACACTTTGCTCTTTGGAAACTTAGAGAAATTTTAATTTGTGTTTCTGTGGCTCCAAAAGTAAATTAGTACTAATCTGCTCTGACCTTTTCCTGTCCAAAATTAAAAAAGCTCAACAGATGGAGATGCTGATGAGGTGTTCCATCTCAGGATTTTAAGAATAAGTTGGGGAAAGAAAAGTTCTAAAATTTCAGAAATCATCCATAAGAATTCAGAGATTTAAAAAGGGAGAGACATGACATTTGCAAAATTTCAATTAATTAGAAGTTGAAACAAACCCCAGAGACAACATTTTTCAAAGAAGGACTCCCAAGATGTTTCTAGCCTCTTATCCCAGCAACAATAACTCTGGCATAATTTGTACAGAAGTCTTTGGAGATTCATATGTTGCAGCGTCACGTTTACTTCCAAATAACCGATCTCTCTCAAATTTATGAAATTTATATTTATTTGCTTTAGGTAAATATACCACCATGAAAAAAGGATGGCTAAATATAATATCTCCAGTGGATTATACTGTTAATACAAAATGAGGGAGTAAAGCAAACATATATTATACAACATAAACAAATATATTATAAAACATAAAGGCCAAAAAATCCGAAGTAAAAAAAAAATTCAATAACTAAAGAAGGGAGAATTTAGCAAAAGGACTGTGTAGTATCAAGATCACCAGGACAGCGTGTGCAGCTGAGCTATTTGTTTATATAAATATCCTAACAACTGAACTCACAACGCTCCGCATCTACAGAGGCAACAACCTCAACTGTGCTTTTGAAAGTTTGCAGTCATGCACAGTAGACGCACACGTTTATACAAAAGACAATGTCTCAAAGTCTTGATGGCGTCTAAAGGACAGAAAAAGAAATTTATTTGAATAAACCAACAGAACTCCCATTTTCACAAACACGCAAAAAACTAATCCTGTAACGTCTCAAATTCTTTCATCTGCCTCTACACCCAAAGTTATTACAAAGCTTTCCCCAAAACTATAACCCCACAAATACCAAAGCGTTGCAAAAACAGGTCTGTGGTCCAAGAGCCTTTGGTTCTGTGTTTATCGGTGGAAAAGTGGCTATTTAGATACAACAGCAAACAAGAGAGTTAAACAATCATATAGAAAAAACGTTCACAATGATAACAGAAAACCAGACGTGGTTGTACCAAAGCACTTGTGGACTTAACAAAGCATATTTTCCCATTTCTCTTGTATACTTTCCTTTTTCCATTGTAAAGGCCCAACAGACAGAAATCCAGGAAACAGGAATTTAACAATTGTAAAAACAAAATGGCCAGAAAAGAGGAGCGTCCTCACTGCGCTGACCCAACACACCTCTGCAGGGTCAAACATCTGGCCCCGGAGAACCCCCCATACGGAGCGGCGGAAAGAACAGAACGGTGGATGCAACATGAAGGGAAGAGGAAACTTCAACAGAAAAGTGACAGGGGACACAGACAGATCATGACAAGAGAAACCCGAGGGAGACGATACTGGATATGGGAGAAAGCTAAGAGAGTGTTTTGTTTTTTGTTTTGTTTTTAAAGCGAGAAAACTTGAAGGGGCTGCCCTGAAACCCACAGCTCTCTGGCCTGTATTTCAGAGGCCAAGCTTTGGTGACATCACCCGTCTGAAAGCTGTGTGGGGCATAAAGAACAGGCGACAGTGTTTGGATGTTTGAGAAAGAATTGCTTTGGTGTTTGGGAACAGACGACACGAAAGCAAAGTTTTTGGCAAGTGTAAGGACTTTAAAACACAAATCTTAAAACTTAAACTCACCATTAATATTACAAACGACGGCCTAAATGGGTTATTAGTCATGTTCTTTTCAAAGACGGCTTGCTCAATGCTGGTTGCTCAACACCACCACTGTGAAACCAGTGTTGGAATGCTGGAATAATTTTTTTAAAGTAACTATTTCCTTAAAATATCATCTCTTACTAAACTTCACAAAAACAGTTTAATATGAACTCAAAAACATCCCGATAACCAAAGCACGGCACTTAATTTAATCAAATTCAGCCACAGGATTCCAGTGACTGAGTACAGTCAGAGATGGACTAAGACGACAGGTTACGTTACCTGCTGTATCTGCTGGAAATCGGCTGAGGTTTTCACTGTTAAAGTTTCGGTGGCCGTCTGCTCCTCCTCCGAGTTCAGTCGCTCCTGGCCAGCTGGGCTGCTGTTGGCCGCTTGATCCGCCTTGGATTCCTGCATGTCACCGTGACAACCTGCAGAAATACACATACATTATTTTAAAAATTGATTAATAACTTGTCAGGTCATGGTACACATAATGGATGAACTACTCAAACAGCAGATGTATGGGGCAGATGGAGGTGTGATGGTTTTGGCGTTGCTACTGTGATCACAAGGTCGTGGGTTCAAATCCCAGGATTTCCAGTGGCACCACTGAGGTTCATGTCATCAGTGCATTCTGTTCGTCCAAAAGCACTCAGACACCCCTTCTAATAAGGGAATTCTCTTTGTGTTAGATTGGTCTATGAGCCAATTTTATTTGGTTCATACACTAAAATTAATATTAGTGTAATGTGTATTCTTACTCTGTCTTGGGTGTTGAGTTTAGCTGCTTTTTTTAACTATTCTATATAATTGCCTTTTTTGGGGCAGTTGCTGGTCTGGTGGTTAGGGAGTGGTCCCCGCAATTGGCAAATTTGTATGACAAATGGACACTTTACACACACTTATATTTAAATTATTATAACACAACAGAGAGCGCTCCCATCTTGAGCTAACGCTAAAATGTGAATTGAGGTAAACACATTCCTAAGCCTGATCAATGCACGTTAAGCCATCAGCCATCACTGTGACAAAAATTATCTTTATAAAGACTGTATTCTATTTTCTGTTCTGTGTTCTCAACACAGATCGTTTTTCAGCGCTCCTCGCGTGGTTAATCACTCTCCCACACAAGGAAGCCAGAGCGGGTATTTTCTAAATAACTGACTGCCACCATGACTACAGTAAACAAAGGAGCCCTAGGTTCGGTGTTTATTAACAAACACATCTTGCTTCTGGAGTAATTTAACATTAACCAGGTGGTACGATCCGCATATCTGGCAGGTGCCATAATACACTGGGAGGGCCTTATGTAAACAGCTGGTGGGGGCGGGGGAGCGACTCGAAAAGCAACACTGCTCGAGTAAACAGTGGAGAAAATCTCTAGACAAACAAGCAGCCCCTCTCCCGACATGAATGTGAACCAGAACAGAGCTTGTGGGATTTGAGAGCTCGTTATTTGGTGCAAACACACCAGCAGACTTTTTTGGCCTAGAAGAGAGAACACATTAGCACAGACAGTGTATTTCTGCAGAAAAAAGCAATTTTGTGAACTACAGCAGATTTGAGAGGTTCTGTGTTTTTTGTCCACTCAACATGTATTTTAAGCATGTTGAGTGGACAAAAAAATTCTTTAAACTCATTAATTTACTATGTATTTAGTTATTGCTTATTATGTATTTAGTATAATTTACCAAAAACTATACTACTAAACACACTATCATTTTAACATATTACTCTCTCCAGAAAGTTTATGTAAATACAGTCCAAGCCCAATGAAACTATTTTAATATTTCAATTAATAACCTTGCAATATTGAACCACTTCAAATTCAACTGTTTACCAAATATTTACACAATTAGTATTCAGTTGGCCAAAACATTTTTGGTGCGTTTAAAATTTGGTTTCTTAGTTTTGCACTGGAGCAAGTCTATGTGGCCCAATAAAGTTTTCTTTTTCTATACATTTTTTCATAGATAAAAATCTTCAGTTGCTATACCATCCAATTTTTCTATGAACCACTGCTAACCACAACATGAGTTGCAGTCATGTTAAGAATTGTTTACAGAAAAATCTGTCTTTTTGGAAGGTACAGCTATTACAGACAATTTATAGGAAAACAATTCCTAACCACAAAGCTGCAAGCATGTAAGAAATTTCCTATAAATTATTTATTTTATTGCTACAACATCTAAAAAGACATCTAAAAAGACAACTCCTAACATAAGTGCAATGTGCTGGAAAGGGCAAGATAACTCACACTATACAAAACACTGAACACATGATTTATTTACACAAAAAATTCAACAAAATAAAGTATCATTTGCTTTTTAAGTGAAAGGTTAATCGCTATTGCTAATGCCTGGCTGACAGCACAGGAGAATCAAACGGGTCCAGATTTCAGGCTGAACTTTAAAAATGTTCAATATTTATGACTCAGCATCTTGTAGTGTGAGAACAGGAAAGACAACCTTAAATGAATGGCTAAACGACCTAGAACCACTGACAACCAGAGTGGAAGGATAAAAGGTAATTCATTCAATTACCATCACTACGATAATGCAAATTTTTCTGTCAAGCTTTTTAGTGCGAAACTAATGTCCATTCATTTCCACACACTGCAGTTATTATGGCTTAAATTCGGTTTATTTGAGGAAAAATTTTAAATTTAGCCTATTAGCGGCATACAAACAAAATGACTAACACAGCAATCAGTATCTTGAACAAACTATAATATTTTATTATAGTTAATGAAACTATAATAAAATATATTCTCTCTTGTTTTCATCTGAGGTAATGCAGCTAAAAGTTGTTCGTCAAGGCCAACAGAAGAAAAAAGTGTCTGTAAAACATATGGCAAAGTGAGATTTTACTGCACAAACAGGAGAAACATGCAAAGAATTCTACAGCTGTCAAGTGGAACATGTGGAACTAATAAAACGAAAATAAGATGTCAAAATATATTCAAATAACAGTTAAAAACGAGGGACACTGCAAAAGTTTCAGCACTTTTATATATACAAACAACAGTTTCATCACGGAAGGTGGGGGGAGAAGAAACATCAGGCCAAAAGAAACACCTAGAGCATTTTCCCCGAACCAGGAGTGGAACGAGAGTAGACCTCGACAGGCGGCTCCGTTTCCCGGTCGAGATCACTACTACATCTCTACACCCTGATATAGTGGTGTAGTCCACCAAGGTAAAGTCACGATACCAGCAGAGGAGGGAATCGACGCTGCCTACAAGTGAAAAAAGGCCAAGTGCTCAGAGCTGGCTGCTGAGCGTCAGCTGTCTGGCTGGAAGACCACCATCCATTCAGTGGAAGTCGGATGCCGAGGCTACGTGGGGCTGTCAACAACACACCTTCTGAGGGACGCAGGAGTGACCGGAGGGAACCTAAAGAAGGCAACCGAAGAGCTGGCAGAGGAGGCTGAGAAGGGTAGCTGCAGGAGACGTCCATGTCACTGCTCTGCCACCAGGAGCCACTCCAGGATTAAAGGAGCGAGACGTTGGTGATCGGTGGTTCCTGGCTGACCCTGCAGCTGACCCATGGGCGACCGGCAGCAAGGCCTAGCAGGCAGTTCCATCTCCCTGTATATACTATTGGTTGGAAACTGTGAAGGCTGGTGCCAATAGTGCTATTTAGCTTAATCTGATTTCCACCTTTTTGGACCTCAAAGATTTGATGTGGTGGATTTGATACACCATTTATGGATTTGATGTGGTGATGATGTGAAAACAGCAGTGTGTTAGTGGCACAAACATTTTTTGCTGACGGCATTAAAAGTTTGTGCAACGCTGGAAAACTGCATCGCAAAGGAAGGTGACTATGTAGTAAATTGATGTAATTTGTTTTTGAAATCCTTAATTAACAGGAGTTTTAAAAGTGCCGAAACTTTTAGAATGTCGCTCGTAGTTCCCAGCAAAGTTATTCAATCAAATCGGTTTTTTCCCTCCTTGAAATGCCCATCACTACCATCCAATAGTATCTTAATAAATTAATAGAATGCTGTACTGCAGTACAAACAACCAACAGATGACAAAATTTAAGTTTGTTTATTTGTGTATTATTGCATGAAATATTCAGTGACGGTCAAATTGTAAGAAAATACATTTTCACACACACCTTTTTCCTGAATGTCTGGGAACAGATATTAGAACTAATATTCTTACAAATGTCAACAAACCAAAAGTATCAACATACATAAGAAAAAAAAAATAATAATAATAATAAAGATTATGTATGTATGTAATGTGAGGCGTCCCATTGCTTTTGTCCATATAATATGGACAAAAGTAATGGGACACCTCACCATTACACCAAAAGGGATTTTAATGACACTGCATTCAGATACATAGACTTTCTTATGGAGTTTGTCCTCTTTACAACTGCTATAATGCTCTGGACTCTGAGGGGAACTTGTTTTTCTATAATAAACTAGATAAAACGTGAATGTCCTGCAGCTGCAAATAGCTTTGGTTTAATATTTGATTACATTAATGTTTAAGTTGAGATTTACAGAAATATCTGAACTGTAACTGTGTAACTGTGTTAAAGGGACACTGCTGTTAAAAAGCTCTGTATTAGTTTAAAGTGTTTGCAAACCAAATGTTATTGCACTTTTGTTCACATGGCAGTACTTTCAAAATAAAAGTGCACAATACACTACTTTTAAATTATTTATTGAATTTTGCGCAAATCAAAGAGATGAATCGTGATTAGTCACAGAAAATCGTGCAATTAATCGCAATTGAAATAATAAAAGTTATGCCCAGGATTACTTCAAACACAATTAAGCAATTTCCTCCGGGATCAATAGTTTTCTGATCCTGGTTAAGCAGTAGAGGTCTGTGCGCTGAGGGCCTGACCTGTCTGGTGCATGTGGTCCCTGGCGAGCTCGAAGAGCCTCATGTGCTGGTGGGTGATGGGGTTGAAGGAGCCACATGCCAGCAGGACGAGGGGGATGCGGCCAGCCATGATTACAGCATCACACCATGTTCCAGTGTGTGAAACTGCAACAGATGGGAGAAACACAAGGTTAATTTCAGTTCAAAGTGATTCAAGTGAGCCTAAATCCTGGCATTCCCATTTCCGGGGCTAGTTAAGTTTGGCCAAAAAGTGAAGCACGGTGGGTTCACCAAGAGAGGTACTGCTTCACAACTTTAGCTCATGACCAAGTGAGATATGGGGGGTTTCTACTCTACAGACCAGAAGTTTGGGCCCACCCTCAGATTGTAAAAAAAAAAAAAAAAAAAAGATACGCTGCTTAAATACTTCAAACAAATGTAACTACCTGCTTTTTTGTATTTTATAGTTTGTAGAAATATACTATTTATCCACAGAAGCTCAAACTGCTGGTTCTGCAGAGACACATCAGGTCCGTCTTTAGTGACCGACATTCATTTTGTGTTGATCCTGAAAAAAGAAAAGCATCACTCAGTTCTTCAACATTACACAGTTCCTTCTGGTTTACGGATCTCTGGACTAAATTTCACTCTTCAGCAGGATCACGATCCCAAACTCCTTCAG
>JBBJLS010000134.1:2283424-2297355 GCA_037577275.1 Bryconaethiops microstoma | reverse complement strand
TATATACTTTTACAACGCACACACAGTGCCTTGTAAAAGTATTCATTCCATTTGGAGGTGGTCCTGTTTGTTGTTTGGTTGCATTGCAACATGGAATTAATATGGAATCTTGGACTTAACAATAGAGTCCAAAGTGTTCAAGTGGAATGAAAATAAAAATATTTTTAAAAGTTGTGAGTGCATGTGTATTTGTCCCCTTTGCAATGAAATCCCTGAATAAGATCTGGTCCAACCAATTAACTTCAAACATCACATAATCGTTAATTAGGATCCACCTGTGCAAAGTGTCAGATGATCTGTCATATCATGTGTGTCGGCTGGATGTGTGAAGCTAAGTATCGACTTTGGGTGGTTATTACCCATGTTACAATACTTCTGGCGATTTTTTTCTTGTTTTAATGTGGTACACGTTAATCCATTTTAATTCCAGGTTACAATGTGACAAAACGGGACAGTTCAAACACCAAGGGGAATGAACACTTTTGCAAAATGTAAGACATATACAATAGCTACAGCAAATATTTTAACACTGACATTTTCTTTGACTCAGTCCATCACTTTGAATTTGAAATGACATTTGTATGGTGTTGCTTAAAAATATTTTCATTTAATGTACAGTTGTTTTGAACCATTTCAGTTTAGCCATTTTTAGCGCATAGCATATTTTGTTTATCCCCTTTACATACCAGTAGGATTTAGACAGGCAGGCATTATATGTTCAGTATACAAATTATCTAGATGCATATCAATATGTATTATACAGTTCACTTTCTATGTGAAGTGCATCAAATTTCTACATATCTTTCTTTTGGAAAGAAGTGAAATTTTAAATCCTTTAGTATACGATATACTGTACCTGAGCTGTTATGTTTTTTACTCTTCTGCGTATTACACATCTTTGATTGGATTTTAGAGCATTTTTGACATTTTGACCTTTTCATAATTTTATAATTCCCTTTCATTTTTTAAGGTGAGGCACAACAGTAAATGGTGTAATAAAAAAAAAAACAAACAAGAAAAACCAATACATACCACAATGAATTTTTGCCAGTTGATTACTGACATTTGTACAAATATTTTTGTGAATCAAAACAAACAAAAAACCCCGTAAATTTTGAAAACAATTGCGTTTAGAGACGTAAAATGCATTGTCTAATTTAGCATGCATATTTTCAAAATAAGACTTTGGATTACATTACAGCTCAAAGGGTTTTCATTGTAAAGGTGGTGAAAAAGGATTTACCAGAACAGAATATTGAAATGTCATTGTTTCATTGTATAATTAGTAAAACAATATGCACTGGTATTGTAAAATGTTTTTCAGGTCTTTTAGTTTTTACAAAATGTAACATAAATCTAGGTATGAATAATACATTAATAAATTCCTTCATAAAATCCTTCAGAACAAGTTTAGGAATTAAATGAATATGTATTGATATAGGTATTATAGGTTCTAAAGGTTCTAAATGTTTTTCATAGGTTATACCTCATTGTGAAGTCAGTTTTGTAGAATAAAGTTAATAGCCAGATTAGCAGTGAATTATTGATCATTTTTTTTAGAATGTATAATTGATTAAATGTTTTACTGCTTAAATACAAACCAAAAGCAAGCTCATGCATTCTCTGTGACTGCAAATGATAAAACCTGTCTAACCCAAAGTAGCAGAAGAAGCAAATACCCAGATATTTTAGGTGCTTTGAATGGGGCAACTGCTCACAAAAGAAGCTTTAATTTCAAATGAGCATTTAGGACCAATTGATACATGTTAAATCAAGGGCTGTATTTTAACAGGTCCCCAAGTGGCATCCTTTGGGACTGTCGGCCTACACAGAATTTTTTTTTATGGTAATTAATTTTGATAAGGAAAGCACAAGAAAATGTCTAAATTCATTACTGAATAAATATAATTTTTAATAAGCCACATGTTAAATACATTTTAAAAAGTACACATTCCTTAGCAAAAACACCTTTGTTAAAACATGTTAACCATCTCAGCTGCTGGTATTTTAAATTCAAAGTGATACTGAGCTGAGTCAAAGTGATATCGTCAAAATATTTATGTGTAATTGTGAAATAGGAAGGTCCTAATCTTAGAACAGTTTTGAATCTGAAATACGCTACAATCATTTTGAAATTCGACTCAAAAATATGGCACTTATTGGAAAAAAAAAACCAAAAATGAATGAGGCAAAGTACAGTATGACTTGAGGAAAATTAAATACACTTGCACATATAAATACTGTTTCTTTGTATAAATGGCTAAAACTTGTGCTTTAATCAATGAGTATAATATTCCAGTGTCTGTTTGATGATATATCATGACTGACTTTCTCATTAGTTTTTAATGCTTTAAAATTTGACATCCAAAAACGACCACAAAGGATTTCTTCTCTACTGCCTTTAAGTTTAAAAGTTTTAGAATTATACCATAGATTGCTCCTATTTTGATATTTTTATGTTTTCCCCCCAGTATATCTAATCACAGAAAACACAAACTGCTTGAACACATTTCTTCATATTTAGTCATGATTTTCATTTTTATGTTTTTGCAACTAAACTTAAAGGTGCTCATACTAATCCAAGTTGTTATGTGCTCAGTCTTACGGCGATAGCGCAGTAGTAGCTGCATGCTATTTCTAAGACCATACAGCCCGTTGACATCTGATATGCAAACATTAGCTAAATTCTCCAGCAAGCTCTACAGATGAGGGCTAAGTAGAAGGTTAGTAGAACATTACCCTCTGGTATTGCTGAATGGTATTAGCCCAATGACAAACATCTGAAAAACTTGAGTATTGCAGTAGTTTCTATTTTTGACAGTTGAAATTCTGTTTAAAAAAAAAGTAGTAGTTTATAGCTCCCAGCCTAATGTTCACAGACTAGCTCTTGAAGATGCTTGACACATCATATAGCTACATTAGGTTGCTAGAGGATGGCTGACAGAGTGGCAAAAAAAAGAGGTAGGATAATTCTCATGGAGATGACAAGACTTTCTCATGGAGACTATGGACATCCAACCAACAATCCAGCACTATTGAGATTCTGGTTGAGACTGGTGGGGCCTTAGGCAAATGTGCCAAGTGGACAATCAAAACACACTATATTTCGAAAGCAAAATGTGGAGTGTCTCCTCCTCTGGAATCTGTAAGATGGGCCTTAATGCTGCAGTAAAGTGGGAGACCAATCAGAGGCTTAAACCTGAATGATGAACTCTGGGTTAGTGTAGGAGAAGCCTTGGAACTCATTTTGGTCCAAATTCATAATGAAGAGTTTGTCTGTTGGAGTCAGCTCGACCACCATCTTGGTAAACTCCTTATCGAAGTTTGCTGTGTCGCGTCGATTTTTCTACAAAACAGATCATGAGTGGAAGAAAAAGTTATTGTCATAGTATAGAACTACACACACAAATAGTCATATGCAAAAGTCCTGGGTCAAATCATGTTTTCTCAAATGAAAATAAGTTCACATCCTTTACATTTTTTTCACATTTTAATGCACAATTACAACGTTTTTTTTGGCATATTAGAAGTGGCCTGTACAAAAGTCATGGCACAATTCATACTCTATATTGTATTTTTTCAAAAATGAAATTCATTTTTGTGTCCCAAAATTTTGCAAATATACCACATTTTGTTCCTTGTAGAGGATGAGTACTTATTTTATAACATCAATTAAACTTGTAATTTGATTGAAATATTTGAAGCTACAACACTAACTGAAAACAATAAACATTAAAAAAACAGCTTATTTAAAATATCAGTGTAAGTGTGTGTGTGTGTGTGTATATATATTATATGTGTGTATAATATATATATATATATTAGGGGTGTAACGGTACAGAAAGGTCAGGTTCGGTTCACACTATAGTTATGAAATCACGGTTCGGTATGGTTCACGATACAGCGAAGGTAAGCAACAAAAAGTTCTAAAGAATGAGGCTTGGTTTGTTTTCATTTATTTTAAATAAACAGCAGTGTATTAACCAGTAAACACACACTCTTGCTTATATTTTCATGTATGTGTAAGGCAGCAGAAGTGTTACGACAGTAGGTGGCACTATTGCACCACACTACAACCCAGGTTTATGATTTACTTGCGCTTTTTGATCCCTCTGTGATTCCGTATTACTTCAATCACGTCTTCTCCGTCGTACCGTGTATTCTCTGTATGACATCATGTACCGAACCGTGACCCGTGTAACGAGAAGGTTCGGTACCAATACATGTACCGTTACAGCCCTACTGAATATAAATTTCATTGTCTGTAATTCTTCTGTAGCCATCAATAGAATTCATCATTATAAAGGGTGACACTGCAACAGATAACAAATATTTTATTGTGTGTTTCCAGGTTCTCAAACATTTCATGACGTTTCTCATTTCATTTCATCAGCTTCTGTCAGCACCTGTTCTGGTCTTGTATCACTGTTTAATCAATATTGTCTCGGCGGACAGTAAAATTGACAGAGCGTTTGTACGACAGTGTTCCTCATTAGGTTGTATGCTACCTTTAGGCACTGCCTCAAATAATCGTTGTTTAACATTTACTCTAATCTCAACAGAGCCTTCCAGCACACAGTCCGAGTCCATAGATGAAGAGGGCAACAAATCGGGGACGGAGGATTCTCCTGGTCCCTCGCCGAGCCAGGAGAATGTCGGTGAATCAGACCTGTTGGCACAGCGTACTCAGTCGGGAAGCGAAGAACCTGCAGAGGAACAGGATGCTGACGAGAAACATGACCCAGTAAGCAGCAGCAGTAGCAGCAACTGTAGCGGTGAGGACGGCATGTCCAGTTCAGAGCCCACAGCAGCCTGTCCCAGCAGTTCCACAGAGCCTCCAGCAGAGGGCAGCAGCAGCGCAGAAAACAGTTCAGACAGCTCAGAGACTGCAGATGATCCCATGGAGCAAGACTAAAAATGGGGGGGGCCCCCATGCCACTTTTTTCTCTCCCCTCTCCCTGTTTTTCATTTAGACTGCACCAAACTGGCCCTGAACCACCACCACCAATTTCTGTGAAGAGCGGACCTCTTTACCTCACACCAGAGGAGGGCATTTTTGTGGCACCCCCCCCCACCCCTCCCCCACACACAAAAAACCATGTTGTGTATTAGTTCTTTTCTGAAGAACACTTTAACTACTTGAGATTCATCATTTTCTGATGTTTTTCTGGAACATAAGTCGTCATCTCTGTCCACGGCAGTTTTTTTTTTTTTTAATCTCCTTATCATGGTTATGACCCCATATTGAACGTGTGTGCTACATTTCATTAAACGTCTTGGTATGGAAATGTGTGGCGAGGGTTTGTGTGCGCGTCCAGGTGTGCATGTTTAATCCACTTAACTTGGCAGTAGGCCGGGTTAATGCAGTCAGAGAGATACGCTTTAATCTGCAGATTAGGACTTAAACATTCCATTGGCATATGAATTAAAGCGATACTAGGTAGGATTAACCCACTCGAAGCTGTGAAGTGTAAGTGAAAGATGCATCATTCCTAATTTCAGACTGTCTGAACAGAGTCCTCATGTAAACTGCACCACTGAAATAAAGCGTTTTTATAAAAGTGAAATCAATTTCTTTTCAGCAACCAAAAAGAAATGTTTAAAGGACCAATTCCTGCATTTCTAAAATTTTTGATGTACAGAAATGGGAAAACTTTGTTTAAATTTAGTGTGTACTGTATCGGCTGCCTGGAGCACTTGGACATTGTTCAATTTGAATCTTATATAGTATCGCTTTGACTGTACTGCTTCCTACACTTGCTTGGTTCTGACATAAATGCTAACACTTCATTCACTCTTCACATCAATATCCTAGAAGTGCAAGTGTCCCTGTTTGGAGGGGAGTTAGGGTTTAGTGTGCCTTTACCACCATTAAAGGGGAGTTCCACTGATTTTCTTTAATTTTATTTCTAATTTCTGCGAGATTCAGTTGTATTCAGAGTAGTCTGATTTGACATGGTGTGTTGTGGAAAATCTTACTGAACATCTGGTTCCTGTCATGATCGCTGTGAACGACTGTTTCTCTAGAACTCTGCAGGTTTCTCTAGAATGGCATGTTCGAATCATTGGTTGAATTCTCATTTAATGCCATGCCCTCGGATGGAGTTTATTCAGGTGTTTTTTCACAGTCTTTGCAAAAATTTGAGGAACATCAGTCTATTGTGCTTCTTCCTCTTCATTTTTTAAACTGTAGGACATCATCTGTGAATGAAAGTAGGGAATAGTCTGTGTTTATGTCCACAGCACCAGCACTCTTATTTCACTTTATTTTTGCTGTTCTTACGTTTAGTATTTTTGTGTTTAGACACCATTCTAGTGTTTCACGGTGCTGGTAAATAGACTGTCATTTCCCCTGCATTAGATGACCATGCAGTTGGTTGCGAATGTAGGTCAATTTAAAAATAGTGAAACATTCTTGTTAATTGTATGTCTGTGTTTAACCACTATTGAGAAATCCCTATTTGCTGTTTGTAATAAGCTTTTCACATCATGTTTTCTAAGTGAAGGCAGTTGTGTATTTGGTCAATGATCCAAACTCCTCCCTTTTTCTGTCCACTGTTTTCTTTCTCTTTTTAATTCTGAGAAGCCGCAGATACAGGCTGACAAGCCTGTACCTATTTCCACAGCTCCTTTTTGATATATATAGTTTTTAAATTTCTGTGAAGTAGGTTTTGTAGATCGTAATGGAAGTGTTCACGGCTTTTGTGAAAAGTACTTTTATGATTTCTCTGTAAACTGAATGCCCAGGCTTTCATTATAGTATTCATATAAAGCAATAAATGTTAACATTTTAATGTGTTGGAACGCTTCATTTTGCCTGGCCATTAAGAATCAAATATATTTTGGAACACTGTCACTTAAGTCCTTGTTTTAGAGACGAGTCTACACTGGTGGGTTTTTTTTTTTACGTAAACATAATTCTTTACTCTGGTCACACTGTAGTTTGGTCCACCACAGTTATTACATATTTGCGTGGTTGATTAATTATCTGCGGGGATCATGATTATCAGCTCACTGACGAGCATAGCAGCTGCTTATACAGCAGACTGTTGGAATATTTCTTAAAAGGAAAAGTGATGAATGTACTGCTCAAGCTCTTTAACAGCCAGTGCAAATACGTTAAATCTGTGTATTTGCACGTTTTATCTGAACAACTTTTGTCAGAATCTGGGCCGAATGATTTCACAAAATTTTACGTGACGGTAGTAATGTAAGTAATGTAGTGTTGATTACATGCATGTACAGTAGTTCCTCTTGGGAATTTACAAATGGTACAAGCACAACAGTTAAAAATTTAATTTTACAGTTAAACTTGACACTTATAGCGATCAGCCACTTCAAAACAACTGACAGGTGGTAACGCTGATCTTATTACAGGGTCACTTGTCAAGGAGTGGGAAATAACAGGCAGCAGGAGAACAGCCAGTTCTTGATGTGTTGGAAAAAGGAAAATTTAGCATGTAAAGGATCTGAGTGACTGCCCAGATCATCACACTGCCCTTGCCAACAGGCTTTCTTCTCAGAGTGCATCCTGGTTCCATCTTATCTCTCTTTCTCAATGTTCTGCTGGAAAACCTTGGGTCTTGGCATTCATGTGGGTGTTATTTTAACACGAACCACCTACCTACAGATTGTTGTGGGCCAAATACGTCCCATCATGGCAGCGGTATTCCTAATGGCAGCGGCTTCTTTCAGCAGGATAATGTGCCCGGTCACACTGCGAAAATGTTTCAGGAGTAGTTTGAGGAACGTGTCAGAATTGAGGTGTTGAGCCTCTGAATTCCCAAGATCTCAATTCGATCAAGCATTTCTTGGATGTGCTGGACAAACTGGTCCAATCCATGGAAGCCCCACCTCACAACTCATAGGACTTGAAGGATCTGCTGCTAACGTCTTTGTGCAGATACCGCAGCACACCTTCAGAGGTCTTGTGGAGTCCGGCAGTTAGGCAGGTGGTTTTAATGTTACGGCTGATTGGTTTATTGGATAAGGCACTGTCAGAAGAAGAAAACACTATTTTCATTATGTCTTTTAAAACTTTGGTTTTATTTGTTTATGAAAACAGTGAATGTTCAGAAGCTCTGAATATGAAATACAGAACAAAAGCAGCCGTGTTGGAAAAGTTGCGATGCTTTATTTCACAGGTGAAGTTCACAAACCAACCAACCTCAGGGCGAAGTTTGAGAACCTTCACAGTATCTGTAACACATTTTAGGGGGTAAAACTATCAAGGAAAATGTTGCCTCGAGTAGGGCTGAACGATTAGTAATGTTCAAATTGAATTCACAGTTTGGCAGAATGTCAAATCGCAAGAGTTGCAGATTTGATTATACCCTTCATTATTCATTTACGTTTAGGGCATTTATTAGATGCTTTTATCCAAAGCGACTTTCATTCCCTAACTACAGGGGGCAGTCTCCCCGGAGACACTTGGGGTTAAGGGTCTTGCTCAGAAACCCAGTGATGGTGATTCGAACCTATGACCTCTTAGTCCAGACGTCTTTACAGTTTTATTTGAGCTATAATTCACTGGCAGTCTGGCACGCTACATTCAATTTACAACCCTCAAGTCTGAAATAATGGATATACTAGTCCTCTTGGCAAACAGCCCTAGTCCTATTTATAGAAAATAGTTGCATATATTGCATCACAATAGTGGTCAGAAAAATCACAATTACAGCCCTAGAGCTTGACTGACTTATAAAAAAGTTTCATATACTGGTAAGAAAAAACACAATTACATATTTTCTTCACACTGGTCAGCTCTATCCTTGAGCTGCTTTTGCCTGTATATACACTGATTAGCCACAACATGAAAACCACCAACAGGAGAGGTGAAAAACAGTATCTCGTTACAATGGCACCTGTCAACTGTAGGGTATATTAGGCATGAAGTTGACTTTGCGACTTTGACAGGTGCCAAATTGTGCCAAAAACTGGGCATTATGCAGTGGTTAGTACCCCCAAAAAATGGTCCAGGAAAGACAACTTGTGAACCAATGATATGCCCAAAGCTCACTGATACACAGGGGAAGTGAAGGCTAGTCTGTCTTGTGTGATACTATAGAAGAGCTACTATTGCACAAGTTCATCCTGGCTGTGACAGAAAGGTGTCAGAACACATAGTGCATAGCAGCCAGAGACCGGTCAGAGTGCTCACACCAGACCTGGACTATGGAGCAATGGAAGAAGGGGGTCTGGTCTGATGAAACATGTTTTCTTTTACATCATGTTGATGGCTGGGTGTGTGTGTGTCACCTATCGAGGGGAAGAGATGGCACCAGGATGCACTATGGGAAGAAGACAAACCAGCAATGGCAGTGTGATGCTCTGGGCAATGTTCTGCTGGGTACTGCTACAATAAGTACACCCCTTAGGTTCAACGCTATTCTCTGATGGCAGTGGCCTCCTACAGCAGGATAACGCGCCCTCACATAAATTCTCAAAAAACAGTCCGATCAAGCATCCGTGGCACGTCCTGGACAAACTAGTATAATCCACTGAGGCACTACCTCGCAACTTGCAGGCCTTAAAGGACCTGCTGCTTACGTCTTGGTGTCAGACACCCCAGTACACCTTCTGGGGTCTTGTGAAATCCATGCCTAAATGGGTCAGAGCTCTTCTGGCGGATCAAGGGGGTCTATACAATGTTAGGAAAGTGGTTTTAATGTTATGGCTGATTGGTGTATGCTTTACTCCAGTTTGACCAAACTTTAATAAATATATTTGAACCTTTTCTTCAGTTTTGACAGCATTCACCACATGTCAGAAAACAGTCAGTAATAGGTAACGTGAAGAAAGAAATGGTTCTCTCAAACTGAGTCCAAATCCTGGGAAAGAAGGCCTCTTGTATGAAGGCAAGACCCGTCACCAAAGCTGAACCCCGAATTTACACAGAACCCCGAATGTTCACAGGACTGCACAACATGAATTAATTGTTAGATATTGCAACCAAGATACACTTCATAGCATTTTAAACAACACTGGGAACGCCTGATGTGTCATGGTTAAATACTGACCATTATTTTAACCAAACTTACTTGCATTTGTTGGATCGTCAGAAACGTACCTAGAACATCTGGTGTTTGTCTCAAAGCACAATAAAGTATAAAGTGATTTGTCAGAGTCTTATTTGCATGTTGCAGCATTCTGCAATACTAGCAATACAGGCAGTGCAGTAACTATTAAACATGTTGTTCAGCCCTAATATTTATCCTCATACTGTAGTTACAGAGAGAAGGGGATTATATAGTCGTGTTCCATCTAGAGACTTGGTGCCATGCGTCAACAGCTCCTGTATTGTCATCCAGCTGTCCAAGATCTTCTTGTTCCTCTTCTTCATCATCTTCTTGTGGCTGAGCTGAATAATATCATAAGCTCGTCCTTCCTGCTCACTTGTGCAGGCTGCGCGGCTCTGCTTCATTAACTCCCTGCGCTGGCGGAGCTCTTTGGCGCGCATGGCTTGCTGCTTGCGCTCCTCCTTGTTCCAGTAGCGTCCCATCTTCAGCTCGCTTGCAGCATCATCATCTGTGGTCAGGCCACGGCGTTCCTCTCGGATGCGGAGGGCCCGGTCCCTCAGCAGCTGTTCCCTGGCAGGGCGCTTGGTGATGTAGCGGGTTCCGTCGCTTCGCATTTTCACCTTCCATTCTATTTTTGGCTTGGAGTCCAGAGAGAAGCTTTCAGGATTCTGGCACAGGCTGACCAAACTCCCTTCGCTCTGGCCATACTCCACAGCTGACTTCTGCTGGACCAGCTGCATGTAGCTCTGGTAGTGCTGCGCATGCGCTGGGATGTGTTTGTATGGTGGAAGAGGAGGAGAGGCTAGAAAGCTCTCCTTCAAGTGTTTGTTGCCCTGCTCCTTTCCTTTCCCCTGCTGGGTTGTGTCAGGGTAGTTTTTCTTGGGACTGGTTTCCTCTATCGGGGACAGCGTATGCTTAGAGGATTCTGCTGCAGGTTTGTTTCTGTGTGGGACGGCTCCGCAGACACTATTCTGTGTTCCTCTGGATAGCTCAATGTCTGAGGAAAGCTCCAGAGTTACAGATGAGCTGCGGCAGCTCTCTCCAGTGTTGTAGGCGCTAGAGCTGTCTTTGTCCGTTTGCTCAAGTGTGCCAGTGGTGATACTGTACCTCATCTGACCTTCAGCTGTGCTGGTTTTATGAGTACAGCTCTGCTGGTCTTTGGAGCCCCGGCTCAGTTGCTGTCCTTGGATTTCCTGCTGCAACCTGTGTGACCGTATGATGCTCAAGCACTCCAGCTCAATTTTCCTCAACTCTTCATTGAGCATCTGAATCTCTTGCTCATCACAGTCCAAGCTAATCCTGTTCCCGATTGACCGGGCACTACTTTCTCCTAGAATCATAAAAGGACTGTCTTCATTCACCACACATTTTAGCTTAAGTAGCTCACGGAAGTGGTCACACTCCATTTCAGGTATGCTCAGGAAGTCTCCACCATCAGCCGAGAGGAAGGATTCGCTGCTGTGTCTGCTGCCCAGAATGTCCTGGCCATAGCTGAGCTTCTTATTTGTGCTTGGAAAAGTGACAGAGGTGGAGGTGTGGTCATCACACAAGTTCTCCAGCTCTGAGTTTTCATCGTTGCGAGTGCTCTCGTCGGTGCAACCAACACCGCTGTCCTTGTCACAGGGGGTGGAGAGAACAGTGGCCAACTCTACAGTACCACCATCTCCCTCATGTCCTCTCTGGGGACGTTAAAAAGAGTGCAATTCAGAAATCTGAACCCAATAACAAGAACGGAACAGTTTTATTCCAAAAAGGCTGTATAGCCACTGTGATTAAGGGGATATTCATCATAATAGCATAGATTTTTTCTTGTCTGTGCAAAGCCCACTTGAAACAACGTGTTTCATAAATAAAATGCCTTAAAGTGGTTTTGGAACCCTTTAATTAGGTTTATTCATACGTATTCGAACCGACCAGTCAAAGGCTGTACAGCAGAATGGCAGCCTTAGTTTGATTTATTTTAAAAAGTGAGGAACTCTGTGCTCAACATACCCAAGGGGCCAATCATAGAGAATGTAAGAACAACAAAGCATTTTTGTGTGACTGTTCTGTGCCAGCTTGTACCAATATTTGGTAAAAGTCTTACTCATAGGCATTTCACATGGCATTTTTACATGACATCCTCTCTGCCCCATGACTTTTGAAAGTAATGTTAGTAACTTCTCATGCTAGATGGCACCTACATGACTTTGCCATTTGAAGCATCTTTGCTGAAACATGGGTCTTTGGCATACCTGCTGAAGAATGCTGGCAGTGAACTGCATGGCTTGGCAGTGTTGCTGTTCCATCATGCCCATATGTAAGTCATCAAGGAAACCATGTTTGTCTTCCTCCAGCCAGCCATCGTCCTGAAAATACAAAGTGAAGCAGATGAAATGGGTAAAGACATTCGCTGGTCTCATATGGGAATTTTATGACTTGTATGTGGACTGTAAGCCCAATGAGATTTTAAGCTAATGCATTCATGCTTGGCAGTAAAATGTATTTCTGTCTGGTCAGCCTATAATAGTATTGCAATATGTCATGTAATATGCAAAAAGGCTCAAAACACAACAGCCAATAGCCGGTATGGGTTCTAGTTTCTGGCTATTCTATGCAAAAGATGGTTGCCACTTCAAAAATCATAGTTTTCTTTTCTTGAGGAGGAAATCGACCTCTAAAATCTTTATTGGGGCCCCATAGCTATTAACACAACTGACAGATCAAATCCTGTAGGGCTGGTATCTAGTACAGTTTGGCCCTCCAGTTGGAAGCATCAAATTGTTTGAGCATCAAATTGTTTGCACATAAACAAGCAAACTACATTGTCATTTTTGGCTTATTTAAAGGTTTTTTTTTCTTAGTTATGCCATGGATGAAAAACACCAACTTCAGCAGCCAATGTTTTTAAGACAGCTGTGTTAGTCATCAGTCATACACCATGTTATACCATGCGGACCACCTCCTGAAGTGGTCCAAATGAAACCTTTAAATGTGTCTCAGGTCTCTTAACACTGCATTTTTATTTGGATGACTCCTATCCAGACATAAATCTGTTATGACTAAGTGTAAACACGGTCTCAGTGTGTAAAGACAGAAGTGAGTGCGCTGTAGTACACAGACCTGGATGTCGGGTCGAGCCAGTAGGAGGCGTATGTTCCTGTTATTTTCATTTGACAGCACTGCCACTGCTTCCTTGTGGTTCTGTATATCCACACCATTGATCTTCACACCAAGTTCAATGTGTAAAAATGAGTTCTACCACACATAAATTCGATTACAGCAATGAACAAAAGACCAGGGAAAACGTATACCTGAATAATTCGGTCACCTTCTCTCACTCTGCCATCCTTTGCTGCAATACTCTTCGGATCAATCTATAGGAAAAGTAGTTTCAGCGTGTGGGTGATAAATATGTAAGTAATTATAGAACTTTAAATCATCCATTTAAAGTTTTGATTCTCACCTCACTCACATAAATACCAGTATCTTCCTCTTCATCAGTCTTGTAACATAACGTCAGCCCGAGCTTGTCCTGAGAGGTCACTCTCTCAAGTTCCACTTCCTGAAGATCAATTTGTTGGTTATGAGGGTATTTCATTTTAAAGTAAAGTGGCCCCTTACAGCCAGTGTGAACAGACCACAGCACTCAGTGTGAAATTCTTTCTGCATTTAACCCATTCACCAAGTGAAGCAGTGGGCAGCCAGCAAAGTCGCGCCCGGGGAGCAGTGTGTGGGGGGCTGAGTGTGTGTGTGGGGGGGGGCTGTGTGTGGGGAGCAGTGTGTGAGGAGCAGTGTGTGGGGAGCAGTGTGTGGGGGCTGTATGTTTGAAGAGCAGTGTGTGGGGGCTGTGTGTGTGTGAGGAGCAGTGTGTGGGGGAGCAGTGTGTGTGGGGGTGCAGTGTGTGTGTGTGGGGGAGCTGTGTGTGGGGAG
>JBBJLS010000134.1:2269411-2283324 GCA_037577275.1 Bryconaethiops microstoma | reverse complement strand
GTCGCCTTTGGCTCACTAGAGACTCGGACCTGGACTTTGTAAAGCTGCTTTGTGACAACCTGGTTGTAAAAAGCGCTGCATAAATAAAATTGAATTGAATTGAATTGAATAGTTTAGCCATACGCACTAATGTTGTGAAAAATGAGTGGAAGACAGTGGTCACCAGTTAGGTTTAGGACACGATGCCATTTGATTAATGACTATTGGCTTCAGAATCAGAATCAGAAAACTTTATTGATCCCTGAGGAAATTGCTTATGTAATGATAGAGACACAGAGACAAGAACAGTATAAAATATAAAGTCTAAATAAAATCTAAATAAAAATCTGTAGAAAAAAAACTCAATCTGAAAATACTCTATATACAAAAACGCTGATTTTAAATACTGTAGATGAGTAAAATCTGCCAGCACAAAATGTAGTTTGGAGTAAGTTATTGCACTTAATACAGATGAGTTGTAATATTAATTAATAACAAGTAATATTGACATTAGTGATATTGCACGTGATGCAATAATGCAATAATCCATTAACTGTTAGGACCTTTCACATTATTGACTGACCTGTTCCTATAAAACCAGCATACTCATTCATATCAGCCACCTGTGTGAGAGACAGAACATGAAGTTGAATGTGTCACATAATGTATCACAGGCATGATATGAAGATACTGAATCTTGGGAACTGTGATTTTTTAGTTGTAAGAGATGTATGATGATACAAGAGGCAAATGGTTTTTAGTTACACTTCCTTATTTCACATTATCCTTATTATCTCCTAAAGAGGAGAGAACTACATGATAAAAATATACACTATATGGACAAAAGTACTGTGACACACCTGTTTTTCAGGGCTTATGCAACAGATTGAAGGACAATCTTAATGCTCCAGCAGACCAAGACATTTTGGGCAACGCCATGCTGCCATGCACTTTGTGGACACAGGGGCAATGTCATGAAAGTCCCTGTTGGTGTAATGGTTAGGCTTCCACATGGTGTAAATACTTCCACATAGTGTAAATAGTGTAAATACTTCCACATAGTATAAATAGTGTAAATACTTCCACATAGTGTAAATTGTGTAAATACTTCCACATAGTGTAAATAGTGTAAATACTTCCACATAGTGTAAATACTTCCACATAGTGTAAATAGTGTAAATACGTCCACATAGTGTAAATAGCGTAAATACGTCCACATAGTGTAAATACTTCCACATAGTGTAAATAGTGTAAATACTTCCACATAGTGTAAATAGTGTAAATACGTCCACATAGTGTAAATAGTGTAAATACGTCCACATAGTGTAAATAGTGTAAATACTTCCACATCGTGTAAATACTTCCACATAGTGTAAATAGTGTAAATACTTCCACATAGTGTAAATAGTGTAAATACTTCCACTTAGTGTAGTGTAAATACGTCAACATAGTGTAAATAGTGCAAATACTTCCACATAGTGTAAATACTTCCACGTAGTGTAAATAGTGTAAATATGTCCACATAGTGTAAATTGTGCAAATACTTCCACATAGTGTAAATACTTCCACATAGTGTAAATAGTGTAAATACGTCCACATAGTGTAAATAGTGTAAATACTTCCACATAGTGTAAATGGGTTAAAACTGGAAAGATTGCAAAGATAGCTGACAATTATTACAGAAAAAAACAGACGGGTGTCAAATATTTCAGTGTCTGAAATGGATAACTGTTTTCTGTTCATAGTCACATTCTTTAGAAAAAGTGGGCACAGAGGTGGTCGACTGTACTAAATTTAATTTAGAACTACAGTAGAACTTGGTATATACAGAATCTACTAGCATGGGAAACTGATGTTTTTTAGTTGCTGTTCTTCTGTTTTGAGGATTAATTTGGTCAAAAATAAACTCCTAAAGCTTAAAAGTGAGATGTGTGAGCAAAAACAGCAAAAAAATCTGCTTTTCTTTTGAATAAAAAAGAAAAATGAGGAGCAGCCCAAGTGTATTTGCTCACCACATAGTGGTCAAATGTCTGACTAAACATGGATGTATTTGACAAGCATGTGGTTTAAATCCTATCAGCATCTGTCCAAATACTAATCACATGAAATTACCTGGTGTAAATCGGGTCTTAGTGACTCAACATGAATGGCAAGTGGACTTGAGGTACAAGTAAACTCCCCCACAAACATAGAAACTTATTTTCACTTGAGAAGAAAAGAAAAAGTGCTTCAGTATTCAGGGCCTCCCAGATAATCCAGATTTTTCCTCAATCCCCACTCTAACAGGTCTCTAACATGAAACATGTACCTACTTTCTACACACCTTTGATCATTAGTACTCAAAAAGTCTAGAAGATCAGCAGTGTTCTTCTCAAAACTTCATACACACGAGCCCTGAAGTGGAAAAGGAAGTAATTCACAACAGATAACATGAAGGCACTTTGGGGATGCATTTGAGTCCTTCTGTGTATTGGTATAATTAATACAGTGAACAGGAGAGACAAGAAACCTAGACTAAAATGTGTAGGGAGAGGATTAGCCACAGGCTGATGTTCTGTAACCTCTGCAATCTGAGAAAGGAAACAGCTGCTGAGTTATAGCGACCTGGCGCTGCACATAAAACCTTCGGCTTGCAGCTACTGCAAGTCAAACATATCAGTGTCTTCAGAAGGCCATCGTTCACTCACAACTAGTGATTATCTCTGCATCTACACCAATAAGAGAAAGTAAAAGAAAGTGTGTGAGCAATGAGGTGGTGATGGAAAACACAAAATCAGAGAAATGAACTCACGCTATCTGCTCCTTCTCATTCTTACTTTCTCCCTGGTTATCTTATGGATTCTCCCTCTGCAGTACATTGGCTGATTTAGGGCTTGGAGAGTGGCTCAGTACAATTAGTTCCCTAAAGGGCCATTAGAGTGAACAAATCATGGCAGGGAATTCGACAACTCTCTGAGCACTCCTTAAATTAACAGCCTCAACTTGGAGGCGGAGGTATTTTATCCTCCATGCTCAGACTATTTTTGGTGATGCAACAATTCTGTCTACTCTGGTATCGTGGTGTGTTTTAGAACAAATGTGTATTTGTATTTTATTGACCTTTGACAGCATTCACAAACTTATCATTGATGTCACATCCAGCGAAAACACTGTGAGCCCCATGTTGATTATTTTCTGGATGTTCTTTTAATAAATCTTCCCAGCATTACATCAAATTATCCAAGTTTTCAAAGAAGTAAACTCCAAATTCTCATGAAATGCTAACTATGCTAATTAGATTTCCCATGGCGCCATCTAATGGTTATTGCAAGTATAATTTTCAAAGTCTACTCTGGGTGGTGCTGTTTTGCTAAAAATGAGGGAGGCAAGTTGGACAAAACCTCCCACTTTACTGGTACTCAGGCTGAGAAAAGAATCGAGAACAGAACCTTACCTGGATGGGAAGCATAATTTCAAGACGCTGATGTCTTGAATTGAATGTCAATTTAACTGATGTCAGTTGAATTGTTCCCATGAGTGGTTTTTCATTTGTACTTCTGTACTGCTGTGAATGATTACTAGAAAATGAATCAACATTTTCCATATTCATGGCTAGAATTTAATACGAGTAAAGCTTAAATGTCTAAAATCCTCACTCGATTAGGCTATCTCAGAGGTACCTGATTCTGGTCCTGCAGACCCACCACCTTGGTTAGATGTTAAAAGGCACTTTGCCAGATCAGGTGTGTTAGATTAGGGTTTGAGACGAGCTCTGCAGGGTAGCAGATTTCCAGGACTAGGATTGCATGCCCAGGAGAGGCTTAATGAGATCTGTCACATATCAGGGTCTTATGCTATAGAGTCCAGTGGCATTGAATGATAGTCCCATTTAATTATCAGCTGTGATGCAAAGCACTTAAACTATACCATGAAATATAAAGAGATATAAAGACTTTGAATGCAAGATTTATTTCACAGGGACGTCCTCTCTGTCCAAAGAGTCCGGATGAGCCCAAGCAGCACAACAGGCAGCTAGTCTTGCGTCTCATTATCGTCTTGTTCGCACCCTCAGAGCCTGCGGGAACTTCAGGACATGACGGCTGGCATTTGTCTGCAGATGCCTCTTTTCATGAGTAATAAATCATAAAGTTGTGGGCAGCACCATCGCTTAAGTCACAGCAAATTTCAGAAGCGCATTGATTTTCAGTGGTGTCAAAGAACGCTTGTGCTTTCAGCCTCAAAAGGCCTGAAGTGTCAGCACAAGCAGTAATGCTCTAAAAAGACACCGTTTCAGGATGAGTGCCTCTGAACTCACAACCATCACGGCATATCACTTTGTGTGGAGGGTGATTAGGTTTCTTCCAGAGGGCGGCTAAAGCGGTGCAAAATGAGAGAAAATGACAAACCCACACAATAAACCTGCATGTGCCACAGATGGGCTGTTTCAACTATAGAAACAGCCTGCGATCGTGCCTGATTCAAAGGACCAAAAATAAGATGATGTTTAATATGTATAAACCTCTTGTAATTAGGCTGATTAATCAGCTCAGGATCGAATTGAGCTTGATTAGTAAGAACTAATCTCCTAATGAGCACTTGATTACAGTTAAGAAAAAAAACACACAAATATTAATCCGGTGGATGGAACTGGTGTTGGAGGAGCATCAACAAAGCAGCAATGATGTGATCATAGAGATATTCAGAAAGTGTCTATTTATATTCAGAAATATTTGCCATAACATATTCCCTATTACCTGCTTTTCGCAAGGGTGGAGACATTTTATTTTAGAAGCATACCATAAGGGAGCCTGTTGTTAAGTCTGAGACACAATATGACACAAGTGCAGACATTTGAAGTGCTACTAGGAACACCCTGAACCTGCACTAGCAGCCACTCTGTTCTATTATACTGCTCATCAAAGATGAGTCCTGGTCCAGTGGAGAACCTCAGTATTATTGCTCTGCTAGCAAATATTGAGAATGGTAACTTCATTCAAACTTTCTTCATAATTTGATGAATGAGGTCCAGACAAAGTCTTTCACAGGGGTTTGATGTGAAATGCTGCACTGAAGGAAAGCGTACAGACTCTAATTTCTTTACACTGGTGGTGATAAAGCCAAGGCACACAATGACCACTATCCAAAACATCAGTGAACCTACACACTTCTTCTGAATTTTTGTATGTAATGTTAATAATGGCAAATTAACGGTAAAGCTGGCGGTAAAACTGAAAGACATTGTAACAGGTTCTGTTTTACCTTACAAAACCCTTCACGCACCTCTCTGGCATAACTGGATTTTAATAATGAGATTTTAGGATGAAACAATGTCTTGGTTGTCAGGCAGCCTATTTATAACCATGTCATGCAAAAGCTTTCTTAGTTTTTAGAGGCACTTCAGACATCTGGTCCATCACTGCTTTGAACAAGTCTGACTCAGAAAGTTTCTCCACAATTGCGCTTTCCCTTTTAAGGAATTCCCTTTTAACTTATTTCCCATTTTTCTGCCCGATTTAGTCATCTCCAATTCCACCCATTAGCTTGGATTTCCCCAGTCATGCGATGCCACTGGAAGGATAAAATCTAGTACACACTTCCTCAGAGTCATATGAAGTGCCACTGCATTTTTTAAAATTGCAACTAACACATTGTCATTGGACAGCATAAGTAGAATCAGAATCAGAATCAGAAAGCTTTAATTATGCCAAAGGAAATTGTTTAACATGCTTGGAGGAGGACACTAACTGCCAATTCTGTTACTTCAGCATATCGAAGCCTGCACTTACTAGCATTGCTCTAGGTGATGGGGTAGAGGGGGGACTGTCTAACCAACCAGAGCCAGAATGGCTCTCTTGGACTCGTTGTTGCAGATTGTTGCAGCACCAAGTGGAACTGAACTCACTTTTTGTTGACAGGGCCAATGCTTGCACCACTTGGGAGCCCCCATTTTGTTAATGTAATGAAGTGATTTTGGACCGTTTTTATTTTTTTCATTCATCATCAAGTGTTGACACAAAGTAATAGGCAACAATTTATTGTAAACAATGTATTGCCTGAATATCACGCATCACCACTTCTGATTTAGTCTTCTGCTTTAAAAAAGGCATGAATATTGATTCAAACAGAGGTTTGCAAATTACGTTTAACAAATCACATGCAGAATTTTGCGACTGAAACGCAAATGGACAGATGCTCGGATCCTCTTGATTCCACACAGACATTCCATCACAGTAGAAAGTGTTGCTGCAGAATGCTGACTGTAATCAAGGTTAAGGGCTGAAGAAAAGTGAAATATTTCTGTAAATAGTTTGAAATTCCAACAGAAAACTTTAGACAAGTGTAAATTACACGCCTCGATGAAAACCACACATATATAAACCTGTGAAGAAGGTATGAAAAGCGACATCCTTTATGAACTCAGAACAAGAGCAAGAGCATCTCTCAAAATCAGTGTTGCTTATTTAAAACATTCAGCAGCAGAATCATGTCTAACAATCCCGATTGTCGTGCAAATTGTCTCTATTGACAGAGTCTTAATATGTGAATATTAAGGCTTTCACCCTTTGAGGAATGATCAGGACCTGCCAAAAGTCAGCCGGTTTGCATTGTAAAAAAAAAATAAATTAGGATGTAATAAACCTAGGATTTTAAGAGGTTAAGACATTTATAAACTGATTTAAACTTTTCATTCTAAGGTGAAATTAACATCCTCTAGAGGAATCTGATTTGTTTTACCTCAAAAAGCAGATTTTAGAACTACAGAGGACTTCGAAAATATTAATGTCACTGGAACCATTAGTGGTTTGTGAGCCAAATGGAAAATATGAAACTAGCCCATATAATTTGAAATGAATGTTTACTCGCATCTGTTCATATCATCTCTTATGTTTCTTACCAAGTCTCTGTCCTTCCTTTCTCCTTCACATAAAACCTTCATTTCCGCCCCAGAGCCTGCGGCACAATCAATTATTTACTCTCCATCACTGCCTTGTTGTCCAAAACTGATCATCACCATTACAGAACGTGCTGAAAAAAATCTCATTATACAGCCTCTTTCATCAGTAGGAACATTATTGTGTCAACCAGGTAGCTGCTGGTCTGTAGGCCGCAGGAAATTGGATGCATAGGCATGTTTTCTATCAGATATCTCTGAACCTGATTCCCCTCAAGTTACAAATAAGAGCATGTGGGAATATACACACTAATACAGGAAAGAACAAGCAGTGCTACAGTAAATCTTTGGGGATGCTGCAGATTTTTCTTGTACTGTAATGGATCGCTACACCGATCAGCTATTACATCAAAAACTACCTGCCTAAGTGTAAGGTGGCACACGTGAACACAGGACAGCACACAATGTGAAATTCATTCCATGAGATTCCACGAGACCTTCTGAATTTGTGCAGTATCTAGCACCAAGACATTAGCAATTGCGAAATGAGGCTTCCATGAAATGGACTAATTTGTCTAGCACTTCCCACAGATGCTGAGTTGGATGAAGATATAGGGAATGTGGAGGTCAAGTTAACACTTTGAGCTCTTTGTCATGTTCCTTAAACCACTCCTGAACAATTTGTGCAGTGTGGAGCACATTATCCTGCACAAAGAGACCTTAAAGGTATACCGTTGTCATAAAGAAGTGTAGTTTATCTTCAACAAGGTTTAGATAGATGGTATGTGTCAAAGTAACATCCACATGAATGCCAGGACCCAAGGTCTTCCAGCAGAACTTTGCCCAGAGCACTGCATGCCCTCTGCCGGCCTGCTTTCTTTCCATAGTGCATCCTGGTGCCTGGTGCTTTTCCTCAGGTAAGCAAACCACACAGTTGTCCACATGATTTGAAAGAAAACCATATTTATGGGATGAGGCCACCTTTATCCATCACTCCATGATCCAGTGTGGATGCTTGTGTGCCCACTGAAGGTGCCCACTGTGTGTCCCGACCCCTTTTTATCTAAGCCAGCATTAACAATTCCAGCAGTTTGTGCTTCAGTAGCTCTTCTGTTTGATTGGACCACAATTTGGACATAAGGATTTTGAAAATTTTGTTTACTTGTTCCATTACATATAGCTTAGTTCTACCAAAGTGGACATATACTGTTGTCATACATGCCACATCATTCCCATTTCCCTCTTCTTGTTTTACTCCTTCTTGCCTTTGTTTTACCTTTACATTTACTTTTACTTTTACGGCATTTAGCTGACACTCTTATCCAGAGCGACATACATCAGTGCTCAAGTAGTCCACATCTGTTCCTTAAACCTATAAAGTTAAACTTAAATCAACGTGCGTTATTCATCCAAGTTACTGTATACCTAAACAACACCTGTCAAAGAAAAGTCTGAAGTTAAGGCAAAGTAAGGAAGGCATGAAGATTTTTATTTTTTTTGCAGGGGGGTGGGGGGGTGGGGGTTAGTTAGTCACCAAGGTGCTCCTTAAAGAGGTGGGTCTTCAGACAATGCTTGAAGACAGTGAGAGACTCTGATTGGAAGAGGGAGTTTGTTCCAACACTGGGAGGCCGAGACTGAAAAGTGTTGATGCAGGTCGTCCTCTTCTTTTGAACAACGGAGGCTCAAGACGAGCCATGCTTGAAGCCCTGAGAGGACGAGACGTGACGCTGCTTGATCAACACTGATATGTTTGGGGGTGCAAGTCCGTTCTTGGCCTTGAAAGCAAGTGTGAAGGATTTGAACTTAATGCGAGTGGCCACAGGGAGCCAGTGAAGGTTCCTTAGCCAAGGTGTGTTGTGTGAGAATTTTGGAACATTGAAGACTAACCTGGCAGCTACATTCTGAATCAGCTGAAGTGTCTCGTTACCTTCAGTGGAAGTCCAGCCAGTAGAGAGTTGCAGTATTCCAGTCTGGACTGGACGAGTAACTGCCTTTAAGCCCTGGCTTTTAGTTTTGTAGTCTAGCTCCACACATGTCCTGCTCCGTTTAGTGGTTTCACCTGTTGTCTGTTCTCTCGCCCTCTATTTTCCAGGTGTTCTCACTTCCCCTTCCTGCATAAATACCCCGGTTAGTCTGCCTCCCTTTGTGGGTCCACTGGGACACTCACCTTGTTCGCACTTATTCCCATTATCCTGTCTGTCTTGTCTTGTTTCTGTATACGGGTTCCTTTCTATAAACATCTAGTGTTTCTGTTTGGTAATAAAGGTTCTCCTCGCAGGTGCATCACTTCAAGTCCTCCATATACTCTCACGTTACAGTTGGATAAAATATCGGGGTGAGAGCACAACTTGACCTGACCGCACAGGCCAAGGTTAGCTTGTTAAATGAAGCCCCTTTCCCAAAGACCAACTGTCCAATCATAGCTTATCTTAGCACATGGTGATAATGAAAAAAAATATATACGTCACATACTCAAATGACTAAACTTCACTGATTTCATAAACTGCAGACAAGAGGAATGAAGACAAGAGGAATAAGTGAAAATGCTGATCCCCCAGATTGTGAGATTTTACTCAATTCACCTTGATAGTTGCAAAGATGTTTTACTCAAATTGCCATAACCCCCCTACAGAATATCTCCCCCCAAACCCACCCCCCCCAATCCCCCCCAAATTCATTCTGTCCTAGTGCCGGCTCTGGGACTGTGCGGGCAACTGAAGCAATGAAAACTCGTTATGTTCCTGGAACAATTTGCTGACATCACTGAATGGTTCCAAGTACATGTCAGCTTTAGTGCCCTGTGACATGATGCATTATCATGCTGGAAGGGGCATCAAATTGCGGATAAACTGTAGCTATGAGAGGATGAACTTGGTCAGAAATTATGTTCAGATACACAGTGCCATTCACATGTTTTTCAGTGAGTGTCAGCACTGTCAAAAAGCTATTTGCTTTGCGTTATGCAATAGGAAGCTGGGTATGTTTGACCAGGCATTGTTTCTCTACTTATCATCGGTTCAATTTAGTTGCATCTGTGCCCACTAGGGACATGTTTTCCTGTTCTTTGCTGACAACATCTAACCTGACATGTGGTTTGTTCAAGCCTGAAGTGATGTGCTCTGAAATTTTTAACATGGAGATAAATAGCCTGGTTGTTCCTTTGCTTGCAGTATTTCCGCCATTCTCATTTGACCCCTCTGATCTCCATTAGAAACATCACTAGTATCATCACTGGTAGCTTTTTTACATTTTCAATAAATATTTTAAACAGTTGCTTAAAAGGCACAAGATGATAGCCTTAGGGAGATGCAAGGATCTGCTGACCTACTGCCACATTAATTCTTCCATTCGTCCGCTCTTACACCAACCAGTTACTGCTGTGTCCTCTCAGCAGAAGCTCTTACAAACCTCTTACTGACATTATGTTCTCCTTCAAAGAAACATTAACATTAACTCAAGCTGCTAAAATGTCTAAATGAAAGACTTTTGAATTTTGAAGATTAGATAGAGGATAGTCCATTTGTATCACGAAAATAAGTTAAAAAACCAGAAGTTTCCAAAATGGGGTCATAAAAAATTAAAAGATTGAACAATTTCAAATTAAGAAATTAAAATGTACAAATTAACTGGATTCCTAAGACCTGACAGACCACCACAAATAAGTTTAAAGGAGAGGAGAAAATCAAGCCCCGTTTTTACTTCAGATCTGAAAAATTGTTTCTGTCCATCCTTCCATGGTGGTTCGAAAAGGATGTGTGGCTGTTCAAGAAGCTGTTACAGAGAAAAGGAAATGGAAATGGATAAAAAATACCAACTCAATATTAAAGTCTATGTATTTGAATGCAGTGTCATCAAAGTCCCTGTTGGCATATTAGTCAGGTGTCCCAATTCTTTTGTCCACATAGTGTAGCCTTGTTTGTATTGTAGACATCACAATCCCTGATTCATGTCACCATGTCGCTTCTCTACACTGAACCATTTGACGTGGAGGAAAGTTTTATGGACTAATGAGTGTAAATTTGTAATTAGGACGCAGACTACTTGTAATTACTCAGAGAGAGAAGCAGAAAACACAACTAATTTATAAGACTGAACTTTGGATGTGTTTACAAGAAACACAGAGAAATATCCCTGTTGGTGGCAGACATAGTGGCTAGACGAATACACAGCCTCCAAAATGTGCCTAAGTAACCTTAGCCAGCAAAATAACACTATTTCATCTCTCAGGTGTCTTAATGACTTCCACCCGTCCCTGTGCATAATGACACTGTCTATGTTTTTGTGTCCCAAATTTTAAAACTGTAGCTCTGTAGAATGTTTTGGTCTGAAAAAATGTTATTTACTCCTCATCCTTGTTTCAATCTCATTTGTCTCAAGTGTGTTGGTGGGTGTGGCTGTTTTTTAATGCACCGTTTAGGTGTCAGCATTATGGCTGATAATGCTTAGTATCACAATTTATCACAACCTTAATGACACATGATAAGTATACCAGTATTTCCTTTTTAGGGTTTGATTGGTTGTTACGGGCCAAAAGTCCCTAGTAGTGCCACATTTTTAAAATAGCCTCATAAACTCTGAGGATAACTATAAAACATCACCTCCAACTGAAATACTGAAAGATCTTCTTAATCTGATTAGTTAACCACCGTATCTTCGCTTTCCGTGTGTAATTTATTATGAGAATCCATGGAACTGTGCTGCACCTTTTCATGTGTGTACATCTCAAGCATGTTGCGAACTTGACCGTGAGCTTATCAGTGCTGGTCTTCATATCAAGGCATGCCACCCTTGCTATTTCTTGCAGATTTATCTAAATGGAACTTTTTGCAATCTTCTGCAAAGTCAGATTTGATTTATCAGCTTGCTTCTGTTTGGATAGCGATCAATTTTCAGCCTCAGAAGCTGTTTTGCAGCCGTGCTGAAAGACCACGCTTCAGCATAGATATGGCACCTTAACTCTGGAGCTGGCGGCTGAAAATCGGATGAGCTTCTCTTGAATTAGAAGAGCAGTGCTTCAAGGGCCGTCGCTCCAGCACTCGTTAGAGAGGATGTGATCTGACAGGATGTGTCAAAGAACTGATGCCGGACACAAATAAAAGCTAAATGCGCTACCTCAGCAGCTCTGGTGGTCTTGCTTCTTCTTAGACAGAACAGAGTCGGAATAAGTCTGCCGAGGATTAAAGGCCCTACATAACATCTTCTGGGGAGCGGGAAAATAAAAACCAGCAGCCATACACAATTCACCAACTGACCACAACATGTGGACAAGTGGAATAATTAAGAGAACAGAAATCCACAGAAGGTCCGGTGGCTGCTGTGGGGGGCTTTGTGAGAAGGCTGTGTTGTATTATGGGGCAAAGCACACTTCTTGATGTCAATTTGAGATGCCGAATGAGTGATGAGACGGATTCTTGAGGTCTTGTAGAGTCTAATTGCTGCAAGTGCCCACTCAGACATTAAAAGTTAGAGCAGTTTTTGAGGTTTTGCAGCTTGTCTCCGGGGGAGAATGTATTCCTGTCCGGCAATTTATTTCTATAACTTTCACAAAATGGTTTAAAAGGTCCATCTACTTTTATAAATCACAATGTTTGTGTGGGTTTATGTAGCAAAAGGTTCACTTTGCATGACCATTTTCTACCATCTCTTTATCCCCTTATATACACACACATGCACACACACACATACACACACACACACACACACACACACACACACACACATGGTTTTCCATGATAGAGGCACTTTCAGCTATACTTACAGAAAAAGCAAAAAGTGGGAATGCACATTGACCTTTTCATCACTCCCGAGTTGAATTTGAAGTTGTATTTTCATGTTTATGAGTTCCACTGCTCAGCTAATGCCATGGACCACTTCAAGAATTCTCCAAACTATTACAGGGCACTTGCTATTTTAGCACACTTTTATGAAACTAATGAGTAGTCATGTTTGAAAGAGCTACATTCTGGAGTCCACAGCCCTATCAAATGCTTTTATCTTCGAGAGTCCCTGACCATGTAGCTCATTAAAAGTTAGCTGTGCTGCAAAGCTCAAAAATCACTCATGATGCCCAACTAGCGGCTAAACCTCTGCTGACCCGCTATTCGCTCACCTAACTGCAGTCTTTTCCACCTTTAGAACATGTATATCAGCGCCGAAAGATTTTAACAACATTCCTGGAGGAGCAAAAAAGATGGAGGGCTTTGGATATTCCTCCCCCGCCGGTGTCCTACTGCTCCCTCTGAAGTGGCTGCCATGTCTGATTGCGTAAATTAGCCGCCACAGCTAAGGAGGGGGAACAAAGGCTCGATATGCAGTAGACAGGAAGTGATAAAGCGATAAAGTGCTGGTGGAAAACGGTAGCGCTCTTTAGATTTAATCCAGTAGTTGACAAGCACTTTGAGAGATTCAGACCTGAGAGAGAGGGGGGGAGCGAACTAGCACTGGCTAAAAATAGTCTCAGCGCAGTGTCGTAGCCAAACACGAGGCTCAGGTGTTTATTTATTAATTTCTTTTTTAATTCAAACATCTGCTCCCTGGTTCTGCATCACCAGAGCTTGAGAAGAAAAGTGAACAACAATCAAATGCAATTCGACATGAAAAAGAAACAGTTTGTCTAAAAATTCCATAAAAGCTAAAAAGATACATCAGTGCACCCCTAACCTGGCACTACTAAATGCTTGTGCCTCCTGAAATAAATCCTGTGCAATGTAAATATGTTTTATATATGTACTGAAACGCTGTCAGGTAAGGCTATTGGCTAATTTTTGTTCAGAAAAAGTGGGATGGCAGTTAAAATCTAGTGGGTAAATATAATTTTTTAACAATATACATTGCTTTTAATTACCCATGTAATTGAATTCTAATAAGTTCTTGTGTGTTCAGTTCCTCCTCTTTGTAAATTGTGACATGTATAAAGATATTTTTATTTGTCGGTTGTTTCTTCATGTGCTTGCCAGAATCAGATTTAAATGTAAAAATGTGAAAAAACACCCTGAGTTCTGAGGGTAAACACCGGTTCTAGACTGTTTTACACCGGTTATATTTACTGAAATCAGAGTTTACT
>JBBJLS010000134.1:2241140-2251334 GCA_037577275.1 Bryconaethiops microstoma | reverse complement strand
GGTGTGTGTGCGAGAGTGTGTGTGTGTGTGTGTGTGTGTTCCTCTCCGTGATTAAGTGTTTTAGTTTGGAGAACAGAACCTGTGGAACCGTGTGTGGTTCTGAGGAGATGCGGGTCTGATTAAACAGAGAGGACAGTTATGGAGGTGCAGTGTTTCAGAGCGCTGTGCTCTAAATATATTTGAATGTTTCTTATTTGTTTAGGAAAATGTCCTGCAGAAGAACCTGCTCTTCAAGATGGTTAAACATTAAAGGGTCCATGCCATAGAAAACCTGTATTTGTTCTCAAATAAGAGTTAAACACATTTAGAAGGCAAAGCCTTCCAGGCCCATATATTTCATTCACATATTTCTCAGATTTGCACTTTGCCTCATTCATACCGACCTTATAAGGAGTGAGGGCAAGACAGCCAATCAGAGCAGAGCTCATTCCCATATCTCTTAAAGGCCTTGTAGCTGGGGCTTGGGCAGGTGGTCACAAAGCGAAGGTGGTGAAAGTGTGAAAAGGGCTCTTTAAGTTAAAGAGCCCGTTAGAGAGAGAGTGGTGAAGATCAGGAGGCGCTGAGAGGAAACAGAGGAGCTTTAATGGGATCAGAGGGAGATCCACTTCAGTAATCTGATACAATCAGATCTGTGTGTCTAATCCAGCACTGATCCACACACACACACACACATACACACACACACACACAATAGCACACACACATACAATAGCACACACACACACACACACAATAGCACACACACAATCACACACACAATAGCACACACACACAATAGCACACACACACACACACACATACTGACACACACATACTGACACACTAACACACACACACACATACACACATACTGACACACACATACTGACACCCCAATCTTCTGATTGTAGGACCTAAACACTAGGCCATACAGCTGCCCAATATACAAACACTACAAACACACACACACAGAAATAAACACACTACACACAGACTAACACACACACACACACACTAACACACACAAATAAACAAACACTATACACAAACACACACACACATACACACACTATACACAAATACACACTCTACATAAACACTACACACACTCACACTATGCACAAACACTACATTACACACACACACACACACACAGACCCCTGCAGGTCGTCAGTGGAGGGCGGTTCATGCCCTTTCCCCCGGGCGTGACCTTTGCCCGATGGAGTGTGATGTGGTGATGTGTCGGACCCAGTGGTGCGATCCTGATCTCACCGGCGTCCTGAAACACACGCGACGTCACCACCTGAACGAACTCCAGTGCCCGGTCAGTACGTCTTTACGAGGTCACAGCAGCTTTCAATGCCACAGACTGTCCTCCTGCAGAGCTCAAAACTCACTTCACTACAATCACCCACTGTAAACAGTCACAGTCACCCACTGTGATTATACCTTTACATTCATGTATTACAGTAAACAGTCACAGTCACCCACTGTAAACAGTCACAGTCACCCACTGTGATTATACCTTTATATTCATGTATTACAGTGAACAATCACAGTCATCCACTGTGATTATAGCTTTACATTCTGTCACGGGGGAAGACATGAATGACTGGAAACTGCCCAGTTGTGGCATGAGGGAAGAGCCCACTCGCGGATACACTCGAGAGAGAGGGTTGCCCACGCAGTTACTATAAGAACGCTCCGTTAAAGAGTAAGGGTTCCCACCTATGGAACCCACGTTCTCACACGTACACAGGAAGGTATAAAGAGGGATAGCGTCACGAGGACTAGAGTACACACGGTACCGAGAGGATGAGGAGTTGATGGGCACATAATTGGGCGTTAGAGCTCAATGTCTGTGTACTGTGTTACCTGCTCTTCCTACCTTTATACCTGGTGTGACGTCATTTCTGAACCCGATTGACGGCACGTAACCTGGTGCTCGTGACACCTAGATACAAATAAGACTTGATTTTCTCTTAATTATTTACTCTCTATGGGCCACTGGGGCCTCAAGCAGAGTTTATAAGAGAATTTAGTTTAGTTTAGTTCGTTTCCTGGCAAATTTAGAAGTATTAAGGAGTAAAAAATAATTGTTGGAGATTTTTTAATTTCAGGATCCACTGAAATCTGTTTGCCTTAATTCTAGATACTGTAGACTTTACTCAAAATTTAACTGTTTCTACTCACTGCTGTGGTGACACTCCTAATTTAATCTTGACTCTTGGTGTTAAACTAATGTGGATAACTAATCTATTCTTCCTCAACCCTTTAATCTCAGATCACTACCTCATTTCATCTAAATCATAATATAAGCACCTGCCCTGCTTTCATCTTAGCTGTACAATAACATCCGCCACAGCTCTTAGTTTTATTGAAAAACTCCCAGAAATATCAATCAATCCCATTTGGCTCTCCATCTGGCCCAGCAGACTTAGATAACAACTGAATTCTAAGAGAACTCTTTTTATCCACTCTAGATAACGTCACATCTCTAAGAGGTAAAAAAATTTGAGAAAATGTTCACTGCTTGTTACAATGTACAAACATGTGCCTTAAAGCTAATGTTTGAAAATTAGAGCATAAATGGCAATTAACCAAGCTGGAAATTTTCCATTCTACCTGGAAGGAGCCCTAGAGACCACAAGTAGAACATTTACTGTGGCTCAGCCTATCTGTCGTCTCTCATTGAATCTAACAAAAATATTCCTAGATTTCTGTTCAGTACAATTTCTAAACCAACTAGGAACCAGGGAGGTTCAGGATCTCGGACACATGCAACCTATAGAAGTGATTTCATGGATTTTTTAACTATAAAAATAAAGCCATTACACAAGAAACTTAAACTAGAAGTACTCCACCACGTCTGCTGCCTGATACAGCCGATGCAGAAAATGTTCAAAATGTAGCTGTTGTATACAGGCTGACATCTTTTAATCCAGTTCAAAAATCAGAATTTACTACAATTATTCTCTCTTCAAAATCTTCGACCTGTGCACTCAACTCAGTTCCTTCAAGCCTGCTTAAACAAGTCTTAGCAGGAATAATCAGGCTCTTCTCTTAGTTTTGATTATTTACCAAAAAGCCTTTAAAGCAGCCCTTATTAAGCCACATGATCCACACTATCACTCAGATTACAGATTTTTTAATGAACCATTTTTATGAGAGATTTTAGAGAAAATCATGGCCCAACAGTTATGTTTGCTTCTGCAAATCTGGGTTCTGGCCTCAGCACAGCACAGAAACAGACAGTAAATAATCTTTTACTGTGAAGACAGTAAATAATCTTTTACTGTCTGCTGACAAAGGATTTGTATCTTTGTTGGTTTTGCTTGATTTTAGTACGGCATTTGACAGTATAGACCACTCAATTCTACTAGACAGACTAGAAAACAATGCCAGGAACAGTCTTAGCCTGGTCTAGATCATCCCTGACAGAACGCTATCAGTTTGTAAGTGTGAACCAGGAATCATCAGCGCACATCAAAGTAAAATAAGAAGTCTAGCAAGGTTCTGTCTTAGAACTTCTTATATTTACATTGCATACTACCACTGGGTATGATTATCTGAAAACACAGAATTAGCCTACACTGCTGACTATCTCTGTTCTGTACTTTTGCACATGTAACTCTCTGCTTCTAGAAGTACAGTATCTGTCATAATACTGTATTCATCCAGACTAGTACTGCAGCTACTGCTGAAAGTCGTCTTTTCCACTTGTTTTGTTGCTCTTATGGTTTTTGTCATTACATAAGTAATTTCCTCCAGGACCAATAAAGGTTTCTGATTGCACTCTCTTTTGTCCTGTCTGCACTTGTGGTGGTCTGTTTTTGTTCTTTGTGAGTCTGTTTTTGTTTTTGCACTACACTATGGTCCTGGAAGAATGTTGTTAATTTCACTGTGTACTGTGGGTGCATATGGTTGAAATGCCAATAAACCTACTCAGCTTGACTTCATCTTATTGCTTACTCAGCTTTTAAAAAAAAATTTCTGATTTGGCATCGCTGTGGTCCCTTGCTCAAGTGTCCTAGACTGGCTGGGCTGCTTCGGACCGTCAACATGTGCTCCTACTCCCCCATGCTAGGGCAGCCGCTGTTCAAAAGCTCTGGCAGAGACTGTTGTTCCAGTTGCTTTCGACTGGAGACCTTCAAGCTACTCCTTACTCAGACCTCAACAAAAACTACCTCTACTGACTCTTTAGTGACCAGCTGCAGAGATGTCTGTACACTAAGGCCTCTTATTGTTCGTTAACTCCGTAGTGTTATGTCTTTAATTCTCTCTTTCTCTCCAGGACAGTCAGAGGACCTTTTGAGTCTCGATTCCTTCTGAGGCTTCTTCCTTCAGCTTTAGGGAGTTTTTCTTCACCTCTGTCACCTTTGGTTTTCTCACTAGGGGTTCAGACCTGCATTCTGTGAAGCTATTTTCTGACATCAGCTGTAAATATCTCTATATAAACAAAGCTGTACTAAAGACAAAACAGAAAAGTTGATGTGTGCAAAAATGAGTGACGAATTCAACACTGATTATTGATATAGCACTTGGTGTTGGAGGCTTTTGACCATTTTGACTGGAAACTCAACAAATTAAAGGGTGGCCTCTTACTTTTGCACAGACGTGCATCTTCAGGACATGTTTTATTAACTTTTTTTTTGTAAAAAGACAACCACACGGACCAATTAGAAACATGCACTGCTTTACTGTACAGGATGAAAGGATTGCTTTTCAATGTGAAAACAGCATTTTGATCAAACATCTAATCTCACAGAGATTAAAAACATTGCAGTAGTACAGAAGTATCAAAACGGTCGATCAAATGTATAGACGCATGAGAAAGGTGCACCTATTTGATTGCGACGGACAGAAACACACATGCTAACACCATTTCCAAAGAAAAAGAAGAAAACAAATGAATAAAAGCATACTATTTAGCACATTACTCAATGCTTGTAGTCATTTGTGTGGTTCTGAAATGATCTGCTTTTTCTTTACACACATTCAACCTCATGACAAAGGCTCTGTGGAACATGTAATGCTGATAGAATTATTACATTTTCAAAACCATAATGAACGAAACAACACAAGAGTACTTTTTACACCACAAAGGAATCATGATCTTTTTTGTTAACCCCCCTCCCCCACTGCAGTGGTCATGTTTTCTCTGCTCCAACACAGAGACATGTGAGATGTGAAAGGTTTCATAATTAGCTGATGGTTTGAACAGGGTTTGTTAGAGCAGGGAAAACACGGTCTCACTATCATCCAGTTGGACTCAACGTTACATTGAATTGTTTGTGTTTTTATGTTAGACATGTCTGACCATGTTATTGTACAACAGAAATACAGACCACTTGGCCTGTAAACGCTCGAGTCTAAGACAATTTACTCTTTACATAAACAAACAAACAAAAAAAAGAAAGAAAGCATCAACAATCAGACTAGTAAACTCAGAACACAATCCAGAAATGCAAGCACAGAATGCATAACTGTCACCAGGCACCTATAAAGTCAACAGCCATGATCAGAAGCGGAGTCAAAACTACGCAGCTGTTCCAATCCCAGATATGATGGTGTTCGACAGCCTTGACGGGCGATGTGACATTGTGACATCTACATTGTACGGCAAAGTCTGTGTAAACAGCAGGTTTCTTTTCCACTCAGAGGTTGAGGAGAGAGCCCATTCATCCGCTTTTCCTTTCATACCGATTTTCATTCGACTTTGAAATTGGAAAAATCAAGGCTAAGAGTAGCGGCAGCATTTTTTCGCTCAACCCCGAACCCTAGACAAGTGCTAAAATATTCATCTGACAAAGACGCTGCGGCCTTCTGTTCCCATGGTCTTCCCAAGAGGACACCAGGCATGGCAGCAGGTTGGGGAGGAAAAAAACCCCACACACGCGCACGCACTCGCGCACACACGCAAAAAGGGGTGGGGAAAAAAGGGTCAAATCTCTTTTTCATCAACTCTGTCTGAACTCTTCTGATACAGTGCTGCATGCTCCTCATCTCACATCCATCTTCCACTCGGCCGCCCTGATAACCATTATTCCGTCGCCCTGTTTGGCCAAAAGCTCCCGGTGGAGTTTGCTGTAATATATTAGGATGTTTTAATGGCTTCGGAAATCGCGGCATGGATCAGACACCACATTTATCACGAGATAACTGAGAACACCTCTAGGTGTTTGCACTTCCAGGTCATCTGCTCTTCTTATTCCACCATCTAAATTTTAGGCCGAATGTGTGTAATCTTTATCGGTATTTTGATGAGAGTAACAGCGGGCCGCAGCTTAAACCACAGAGAGGTAACTCTCTACTGTGTCTACGGCTTAGACTTCCATGGCCGTGTGGTCCTGAGACAGCAGTCAGAGCAGGTTTTTGTACCTCAGACACCTGCCTGATTCAGCCGGGCAAGGGGAGCTTGTACAAAACCCTTCAGAGCTCAAATTCTCACTGATATGGGCTAACAAACTAGTTAAAACTAGTTTAGCTTTCAGTTTTCCCCCATGAAGTACAATGTCTGAAGTTTCCTCTCAAGAAGACTGAAGAACGGCTGAAAATGAAAACACTATTCTCTTACTGGATAATACAACCCTAATGACACTCCAATGCCGTCAATAGAAACGACCGCTCAATAAATTGTAAGCCAAACATGTTACATCTGAATGTGTTGACAAAACCCAGTAATGCATCTCAAAAAGCCCAACCATTACTTGCTGCCGCTAAGTCAAATGGGCTTCATAACTAATACAAGTCCTCTCCAGTGACAATGAAAGGCTCTGGCCTTTACGAATAGTGAAGGCCTGCTGTTGTGAGATAAATTAAATCGATATGTAGCTACTGTTTAGAAGGCACAGCGACAAATCATCTTCTATAAATGAGTACACCGAGGCTGCCAAACATCAATGATATGTAATAATACGCTACAAAAACACTGAATAACATCAAGATTTCTTATCAAAAAGGAATAAAAAGCAGACATTTGGACAAACGGTAGCTTAGCAACAAGAGGAGAAGCACACATGAGAAGGACGTCTACTACTTTGGCATGTACATGGAAGTAAGGCATTTCTGTTCTCCTCAAGGGTCACGGAGACCTGTGGGGAAAGTAGTGCATACAAAGTCATGACATCCCCCGTACAGTACAAAAAGGTACAACCAAAACAGTTAAGTCTTTTTATCCCTTTGCTGTGAGACAATGATACACTGTACATAACATGCACACAAAAATCCAGTTAGAAAATCCAGAGCTTGTCGTTTTCCTGTTAGTTTCCATCCGACGCACTGCACAACTGGACGGTTGGGAACAGCAATCTTATGTCAAACAAAGTTCCGATGCACGTCTCCCGTGATTTGAAAGGAAAGCACAGATGATGAAAGGATGAGAAGCGCAGAGTCCTAATGAATGTTTTCACAAAGTTGGCCTCATGGTGGTTAATGCGACAGTAAAAAGCAAGGAGAGCGGCGTGGCAGCTGGTTGGCACGCTCTTGACCCCCGTACACTCATACCTGCAACACAGTGAAGGACCTTCATAGCATCACTTCTTCCTAAACCAGGAAATCATTTCACCTAGACAGCTTAAATCATTTAACACATTTGAGGTTAAGTAGCATCTTTGAATTTATCTTGAAACTGATGAAACGGGTCCGATTTTCATTGACCTTTTTTTTTGAAGAGAAATATTACTTTCATTAAGTACCTCGAAATGTTTCTCTCTTACACTTTTCCATGAATACTTGACTTTTTTATATGAAATTTTGTATTAAAAACATACCATATTCTGCATTGACTTAGATTAAACTCCTGTTTTAGGTCAATCCTGTAACTGGTTCAACGGTTCTGACTGACACTGTACAAACTGATATATCGTTGCAGATGTTGTATAATCTCACTTCTGGAAATCACTTAATGTAATGTACCTTTTGGAATATGGTGATTTTAGAATTAATATAACGTACATAAATGTAATATTATGTATATCATGTATATAAAAAGTAACCACTAACACGGGCAGGCTAAAGTAACTACAAGTCTAAAAGGAAAGCCTTTCTGGTTTTATTTCAAGTGTCTTAAAAAAGGGAGAAATAGACCTTTTCACCTGCCCGATACTAAAAGAAGAGTCATAAAAATCTGTTAGAAGAAACAACCCCCCCATACAGAAATGAGGCAGTGGAACTCTGCAATAAAGTCTCTTGCATAGATGGGATAAAATAATCCTCTACCAAAGGGTTGGAAAGTCGTGAAGTAGAGAAAGGTGTCAAAGGACCGGAGCTGGTCTCATGGCTGCCTACACAACAGCTTCTGGAATTGCGACTAGTACAAGGTAATAATTATTTCAAAAGCGAGAATTACCGGCCCATCATTTCTCATTTAAAACTAAAATAAGCAACCAAAACTGAGTCTCAGTGCAGTTACCGAGCCCGGAACTCCTACTTCTAGACTGCTTTAATTCTCTTTAAAACCAGCCTTCCAATACATAACCTTGTCTTGCTTGTACCAAGAAAGCCCCATTTTCACCTGGTCTTTCAGCACCAGCCGAGACGGCTTTCACAGTAATTGCTTTAGTAGAACATAAATGGAATGTGTCCCATCACCCACGAATGTAAACTGATCAAAACATCAGGTGCATAAAAACTGAATGAATAAAACATAACTAAATAAAACCTTGAGATGCTAAGTGACAGTCAAGCTTCACAAGTAGTCTTGAGAACATTTCTGCCAGTCTTGTCAAAGCACTAACAGAGATGGCTTTTCACAACAACTGCAGTCATTGCTATAAAATGTTTAACCGCATCAAAAAAATAAAGAAGTTATAAAATGTTTAAACAGTGTTTTGAAAGCTGCTTTTCCAATAAAATGAATTATTATTATCATCGTTATTATTATTATCCCCCTTTCCCTGGAAAAACTGCTGCACTTCAATTTCCCAAAGCCACTGGAGGATATTTACCCTCAGTTTGTTGCTTGTGAGATCTCGTTAAAACTTTTTCATGATTTCACATTTTTTTGAAGAGAAATTTGAGAAATATTTTCTCTTAGGGGTCCTGGAACTATTTGTTGAAATTGTGTAACGGTTTGTAAGTTAGTTTGTACAGCACACAGTCAAGAGTTACACAGATTTAACTTGTCATAATTCTGCCTCAATTTGGACAAAGATCTTAAAAAATATATTATGTACTGTATGTTTTAAGGTACATCTCGGTTAGAGGTGTGGAATACTTGTTTAGTTGTTGTAAGTGCTAGCATCCACAGGAATTTGGAAAGAAAATATATTATTCAGTAAAATACATAATTCAGTAAAATGTTGCTAGTGTGTTTTTAATCATGTATGCCAAAATTCCCACAAAAAAAAAACAAAACAAAAAAAACCAAAAACACATGGTGTGCCTGTTAGCTTTGAGGCTCAAGCAGAATTAAATGAGGACATGGTTGAAAAATTTGTAAAATTTTGTAAAAAATATTGTGCAGATGACTGGTGTGACGAGTGAGAACCACATATGGCTTATAACCAGATCATGTGATGTCTAATAAAGCTATTGTTGTACATTCAGTATTTCAATTCTGGATGCTTCACGATATCATTATCACATAAATTAAATAAATGTTATTTTTCTACTTTTCTAATTTCTTGATTTTATAACTATGTCTGTATTGGCATTAATATCATCCCCAACAGACATGTTCAATACTGACAATACTGGATATCAGCAATGGCATCAGCCCACAATTCTATCATGGAGAACTTCACATTTCAATGAACTGCCTCTCTGGTAGGCAGAAAAGGAGACAAGTTAAACTGTAGCAAAAAGTTAAAATGCAGTGGAAAAACTGTATGCTGCTGTTAAACTGAATAAACTGAAAACTCTTAGAGAAACTCAAATATCAGTAAGAGTGTACATTTCTAGACTAGGACTTTATAGTGGGAAAAAAAGACTTTATTATGTAGTAGTTGTTTGTTTCTTGCTTCCATCAAAGTAGTTCACTATATGGACAAAAGTATTGGGACACACCTGTTTTTCAGGGTTTGGGCCCCTTACTTCCAGTGAAGGACAATCTGAATGCTTCAACAGACCAAGACATTCTGGACAGCACCATTCTTCCAACTCTGTGGACCCAGTTTGGTGAAGAACCTTTTCTATGCCAGCATGACTGTGTCTCAGTGCACAAAGCAGCTCCATAAAGACGTGCTGGAGGAGTTCAGTGTGGAAGAACTTGAC
>JBBJLS010000134.1:2224435-2235148 GCA_037577275.1 Bryconaethiops microstoma | reverse complement strand
CAGAATGAATGGACACAAATTCCCACAGAAACTCCAACATCTTGTGGAAAGTCTTCCAAGAAGAGTGGAAGCCGTTATAGCTGCAAAAGGGGACCGACTCCTTATTAATCTCCATATTAAAGTCTTTGGATTTGAATGCAATGTAATTAAAGACCCTGTTGGTGTAATGGACAGGTGTCCCAATACTTTTGTCCACATAGTGTAATTATTGGCATAGACTACTTGTCTGGACATGCTTAAGTTTTACTCACGAGACTTTTTGGTGGTGACATTGATAGTGGGGGAACGTGGCCCGGTGCCGGCCGTGTTGAAGGCGCTCACTGTCAAGAAATACTGAGTGTATCCCTTCAGGCCGCTGATGTTCACTGTGTACTGATTCGCAGACACTCGCACTTTCCCCATGGTCTCCGGCTTAGTATCATCCTCCCAGTACACAACCTGTATTCAGACAGCACGGCGAAGAGCACAGACTCAAACGCCTGCGGAAACAACCTGGCTATGCTAATCGATTACTATCCAAATAGCATTCTATATAAGAAGCATTTTTCTTTTCAGAGTGACACAAACGGACAGGATCCGTAACACGATCCTCACGGCCTTAAAACAGCTTCAGTCTTTCTCTGTTATTCTGCAGAAAACGTCTCATGCACACCTTTAAACAGGAGCAGCCGTATTCGTGTTTGTGTTTCTGTGTGCAGGCAGAGAACAGGTGCAGTGTGGAAGATGACAGGCACTGGCAGTACCCATGGTGCATTTCAAAACAGGAGGCAGAGTCATTTCCATTTAGTGGAGTAGACTTACGCACCTCGTAGCCCAAAACTCTTTCAGGAGAGTCAGAGAGTGTCTGCCAGCTCACTTCAAATTCAGAGGCAGAAATACTCTGAGCCCACACGCCCCCCGGCACTCCACTGGGCTCTGGGAGCAGAGGGAAGAGAAGAGAAGCAGAAGAGAAGCAGAAGAGAGGAGAGGAGAGGAGAGGAGGAGCGAGTTAAAGAGACAGGGAAGGGAGAGGGAAAAAAACCCAAAAAGGTCAGAATAAGAAAAAAAAAAAGAATCAGTGGCACAAACAGTGATTCTCACTAGCACAATACCTAGCTGACAACCTGGAGCAAGACTGAAATAAAATCTTTTCACCCAGACCTACAAATGACTCTGCTTTGGCTTAATATGAGAGATGATTGGCACAAAGGATAATCATCAGTACAGGAATTCAATTAATGCCGCAGGTTGATGACGGGCGAATGTCCGCTCGCCAGGGCTTCCCGAGTAAGTGCCATCAAACTCTCTATTAACAAACCCTCATCTCACGCCACTACATGTCCCTCAGTAACTCATACAGGAAAACGTTCATTCTCATGTGCTTCCACCCCCTAAGGCCTTCTGATACTTAACTGTGTCCAAAAATATCGATGGTAATATTGCTGGTTAAGATGGCAAATGATGATTAAGAATTAAATGTACCATGACCAAGCAATTTTCAAGAATATAAACAAAAAAAAATCCTCAGCTATTAGCAGAGCCAGTCTGAGTATAAAGGAAACATTCACAGAAACAGGGCAGCGAAATAAATTTTTTTAATCAATCCAAATAAAAGTACTGAAAGAAAGAACCTTATAGTAAAATCGCTCCAGCAGCGACACTGGTTTGAGCCAGAATACCCCCACTCTCAGTCTGTGTGGTGTGTGAATACTGTAGCTTACACACTCACCCTCCTCTGCAGAGAACACTGTGGTAACAGGGCTGAAGGGTCCCTGACCTTTCGCGTTATAGGCACCCACTTTCACGTTAAACGGAGAGAAGGGAGGGATGCTTTCATTCCGATAGACGTAGCGTCCCGGTGCTGAGGTCACGACGTGTGTCCATGTGATCTCTCCAAGAGGCCGCAGGGCTATGATGTACCCGAAGCCGTCACCGTTCTGCAGCTCCTCAGGCACGGGCTGGGAGGGAAACACAAAACTATAGTGATATTAAAACGCATACACACCAGGTTCAGCGTCCAGCTCACACCCTGCACCCGTCTAGAGCTCATTACGGCTCGCGGAGAACACGCAGTTCCCAGGGGAACTCGAACGAACCTGTTTGTAATAACAACATGACGCAGAAATGAATGGCATTATAGGACCCAAGGGCCCAGCTGGAGAATGGGTTTGGTTTTGACTGGGGTAATAAACACTCCCATTCAATTCAATTCAATTAAGCAAAACCATTACCTCACACAGAGGGAGCAGTAATATAGACAGATGACTTACCTCCCATGTTATTACTAACTCCGACTTGGAGCCACCCCCACCTCCAACATTAGCTGGCGCTGTATCGGGAACTGCGTACAAAAAACAAACAAACAAAAAAAATCCCCCACTGAGTTCAGTAGACGAATAGACACGAAACCCGCTTATCCTTGGTGCTTGTTTTGCTTGTCCTAGTCTGACTTTCCTTCCTTTATTTCAGGCCTCATTATAAATTTCAAAAGAAACAAAGCTCTGGTCCCATAGCAACCGCTTTAAAAACCTTGTTCTTAAGGCTTTTGTTAGCAGACTCTGAATAAACTGCCCACAAAGTTCATCGTTTGCCAACAGGCTCTCCACAGTAATGCACAAACTCTCAGTTAATTCTCCAACTCAAAAAAACAAAGCTCATGCAAGTGTTGCATGCAGCAAAGCTCAAAAACACTGTGAAACCACTGGTTACTGCCACATACTGGTGGCTCTGGAACTTACCAGCGTCCTCAGTTCGGGTCTTGAGAGAGGGTGGGCTTGGTTCGCCTACACCAACGCTGTTTCTGGCCAGCACACGGAAGTCATACTCCACCCACGCATTCAGGTCCACTACTGTGGCTGTCAATGTGTTTCCATCAATCACTTCAGGGACTGAAAACAAACATGCCAGGCTTAAATTAGTCAGAAAGCTGAATTATCCACCACCTGAAATGCAAAATGGCAAGTTCACGTTCTAAGCCAGTGTTTACAATGAGTCTATGTCAGGCAAGACCCAATCTCCCTTTATTAATCGAGAAGCATGTTTTAAAAGAACTCAAATTGAACACTAGCTGGCAAGCTGCAGATAAAGTCATTATGCATTAATACCAAGAAGCCCTTATATCCACTCAAAGCAAGCATAAGCTGTTTTTTAAAAAGAGATGAAACCATCTATGGCAATTTTCAGCCTCTTGCCGAATTGCCGCTTCGCTTGAGCAGCTCCGGCTAATCCTGCATTGTTACCCGTGTTCACCGCCTGCCAGCCCACGGTGAAAGCAGTCTTGGTCTGGATGATGTAGCTGATGATGGGGCTGCCGTTGTCTTGGCCTGGCCTCCAGGAGAGCTGCGCTGTGCTGTCTGTGATTTCCTCCACCGTTACACCATCCGGAGCGCCGGGGGGACCTGACTCAATCCAACAATTAGCAAAGTTAGCTTCACTCACGTCTTGTCAAACCCACAGAGCTGAAGTGTTTGACCTATCGTGGCCCTCCAGTTCTGGGATAAAAGGCCAATCCTGCAGGCCATTATAACATCTTAAGCTGCTTCGCGTGAGGGGAGGCTGTCTCCCATAAAGAATGGCAGTAAAGCTCACTTTTTTAAGTGCAGTTTGTTTGGGTCCGATTCCAAAAGAGTTAAAACAATTCATTTCCTTTCATTATCTTTCCCAAAAATACAATAATTATATTTATAGTTATGTCTCATTCTCTCAGACGCATTATTTGAGGAATTTAAACCTTTTAGTTCTGTGACATTCCGACTCTAAAACGGAGGGTAGGCGTGATGTTTTATTTATTCGAGTCTGCTAAGCCTTCTCTACTATTGTCGGCCTCCTTTAAACTACAGTCAGATATGTTTAGCATGCCAGGCTAATCTTAATTGAAAGCTATTGATCCTCTAAAACTCATTAGTGCTCTCTGATAAACAGCTTTGATATGTTCCTCTAATTAACTCATACTAATGGAACATAAAATCATGGATCAATTCATTATTCAATTATTTTTCCTTCAGAGCACAAGGACAAACACGCAGACCTGATCTCACCGAAGGGAACATGGCTAATTATGTTTTCCCCTAAGACCTTTCTCGTATTCTCTGCTGCATTGGCTGGACGCGTAGTGACAGATGTAACGCAGCATTTGACAAAACTGGACGTTCATTAATATATAATGCTAAGTGATGGGTATGCAAGTTAACACGTCGCAGAATTGCACAGAACTATTGGCATCTTTCAGTTTAGCACTTGGAGTGAAGCATTTTTTCTACTTGGCTAGATTCCAATTAATTTATTTACAACCGTTTTCAGGCCATCAGCTTTATTACAGGGATGAGCTGCCGACTTAACACAGATCAATCCAAACCTACTGAAAAGACTATACTGAAGGGATCAATAATATCTAGTTCGGTTTAACAGTTCAACAGATGGCTAAACAAAATTTTTTAAATATATCATTATATAATATTAAACTGATGTTGTACTAGATTGATATATTTAAAATTTTTTTAGTGTGCTCAATCAGTCCCAATGCATGTATACACACACACAGTGATCCACCGCTTTTCGCGGGGGCTGCGTTCCAAGAGCACCACCAGTATAGTGAAAAACCGTGTTGTGTTGTGTGCCTAATGCCTAAAAATGCCTATTTTTATAGTGTAAACCTTAAATATGCCCCCAAATATGCTCCCAAAACACTTTAAGCTGTACAGTACGAATACAGGCTTACCTTTATATTTTCGTTAAGGGTGATGTATTAAACTGAGTTTAAAATGAAATTACAGTGAACTCCCACAGTGTTAGAATGTAAATACCGATATTACCCCAGTACAGACTGTACTGTAATTCATACATGGGCATTTTCTTTGGTATGTGCTGCTGTTTTCTTTGGTATAAGCAGGTAAATATAGTAATAAATTAGTGTAATTTTTGGTAATAAAAATACAGTAAAATGTATGGGTAATCACCAATCATTTTTACAGTTCAATAATTTACTGTTTGCCGAGCGGCGCGTCTCATTCAGGCGCTTTAGCAGGAGTCGTATTGTAGAGACCCGCCGGTTAAAGCCGACATTGGACGGCGACTGAGCTCAACAGCCTCTTTTAATTTAATTTATAGTAATAAAAATACAGAGCCTTAATAAGAACAAAATGAAAATCGAGAAACACTCGAGATGAGTCAAGCGCGGACTGGCAATCTGTGCGTTCTGGAAAAGAAGGGCTGTCCGGCGCACGGCGGCCGCCGGCATGTCTTTCTCGGCCAAGACGCAGACTTCTGTGCAGCTGGTAAAGAAACTCCAGGCTGTTTTTTAGTCCCAGTCCGTCCCTAACCATCCCAAAAAAAATTTTTCTTTTTGTTCTCCCAACAGTGCAAAAACATTTATACAGTTATATTTTATATGGAAATGTAGCTGAATTTACATTCATATTTGTTACAAAATTAGTAAATTATATTTTTCTTAATAAGCACTAAAATGCATGAAGAATTATATATTGCCACGAAAAAAGCAAAAGAAATGTAGAGGATATCTGCGGTTTCCACGAATTTGCTGGAGTTTTCGCCAAAGTTTGGTTCTAAGAAAAAATGACTGAATCTGAAACACTTTAATTTCATTTTAAACTCAGCTTAATACATTACCCTTAACGAAAAGGTAAACCAGTGTACACAGTGGACAATTTATACTGAACTGCCCTCTCCCACAATTAATTCATGCAAGCATATTTTCTTTGGTATGCACTGTCATTTTCTTTGGTATAAGCAGGTAAATACAGTAATAACTTAATGTAATTTGTTAGTAATAAAAATACAGTAAAATGTACGGGGTAATCACCAATGTTTTTTACATAAATAATTTACTGTTCATCAGCAGTGCGTCTTATTCAGGGGCTTCAGGAGGAGTCGTATTGTAGAGAACCGCCGGTTAAAGCAGACTCTGGATGGAAATTGAGCACAACAGCCTCTTTTAATTTAATTTAGAGTAATAAAAATATTGGGCTTTAAGAAGAACAAAACGAAAAACAAGAGAAACACTCGAGACGCTCCACAGGGGCAATCGGCAGCAAGGAAAAATAAATAATGTTCTCGATTCAGCGATAATGTTCAGTGATTTTTCACCATCCCAACACGCGCTGTCTTTGTGTTTCTCTGGACAGTACAAAAACATTTATACAGTTATATTTTCTTTGGAAATGTAGCTGAATTTACTTTAATATTTGTTACAAAATTAGTAAATTATATTTTTCTTATTAATTTAGAACTAAAATGCATTTTTAAAAAAACATTTCCATGAAAAAAGCAAAAAAAAAGTGGAGAATATTTGCAGCTTCCGTGTTATTGTGGGGATTTCCACATACAATTATTAGTTAGGTTCTCAGAAAAAATCCGCCTTAGACTGATTCCGCGACCACTGGTACGTGTAAAAATGGGGGGTTACTGTATAGAGGTAGACAGCAATAAGTTATAGTTGTGCAATTAACGACAGGACGAAGAATGTGCAGTATATAATAGATAATGGGTTATTTACAGTGGCAGTTGTGTAAGTTGTTTGTTTCAGGCAGAACAGTTAATATACACATTGAATAAGTGTGTATACACATTGTATTAGGAGAAGGAAAAAGTTCAGTTCAGCCTCCACAGGAAGTACACATGCTGCTAGACCTTCTTGGCGTGGGAGCTGGTGTTCAGAGTCCAAATAAGGTTCTTTGTGAACACTAAAGAACTTAATCCTCTGAACGATCTCCGCTGAGGGGCAGTTGATGTTCAGCGGAGAGTGATCATGTCATGCCCTCCTGGAGTCAGCAACCATCTATTTTGTTTTGTCCACAGTTGAGGTTTGCCCTTACTGTTCTCAGGGCAGCCTTGTCACCTCGTCTGAAGTGTCTTGGGTTCTCAGCAACGTGCACACCCCTGCATTCATCCATAGCTTCTTGTTAGGACATGTGGTGATGGAGACAGTCAAGTAATCGATGCATTTGCTCCTCTAGTCACCAATGTCATGTGCTCCTAAACGGTGGTAGAGCCACCATCGTTTGCAACCTCTCTAAACACGTCCCAGTCAGTGGGATCAAAACAGTCCTGCAGAGCAGCCATGGCTCCTTAGGACCAGGTCTTCATCTGCTTTTGAACGGGCTTGGCACATCTGATGAGCGGACAGTTGGAATCAGCATAACAGAGATGTGGTCTGAGTAGCTGAGGTGGAGCTCAGGTGATGTTTGTGTAAACACAGTCCAGCGTGTTCACCTTCTCTTTGGAAAGTCCACATACTGATGAAATTGAGGGAGAACTGACATGATAGCTTCATGGATGAAATCTCCAGCAACAAAACATGGCAGTCTCTGAGCTCACACTGGGTAGGTTGCTAGAGTCGGATGTAGTTCAGGTTATTGTCGAGGGAGCAAACATTGGTGAACAGGAAGGATAGGATAGCTAGTCCCCACCCGCTTGCTGCGTTTCCACTTTCTCACACACCGCTTATGATGTCCCCTTCCCCGGACAGTGGTGTCCAGCATCACTCCAGTCTGAGGGCCTGGTCCACAAAGCAAGCTTGCAATCCATTCTCAAGGTAATTTTCTTGTAGTTGTATTAACTGAAGCAGGGTCTGACCGTGATAGACATGTACCAGTCGGTTACGTTTACGGCATTTAGCTGACGCTCTTATCCAGAGCGATGTACTTCAGTGTAGTTGTTCTGATACACCTGTGAGCGAAGGTTTGGTATGAAAGCTGGCTGAAAACTAGACTGTTTGCACCGAAGTGTGAGCCTTTTGTGACTGAGTGCGCCACCAGAGATGTGCTGGCCCAGTCATCTAGCCATCACACTTTGGCCGTTGTCAAAGTCTCTCAGATTCTTACCTCATTTTCTTGTTTTCAACACATCAACTTCGAGAATGTTGTTTTACTTTCTATTTTAGATTGTTTTTCAGTTCTGTGTTCTTAAATTTTAAATTGTACTTACTTTTATAGTTGTTTTTACTTTCCTTGTGTATTTTACAAATTTTCAGATTTGAGTTTAATTTAAAATTGTAATTTTTATGTCTGCACAGTCATAGAAGGAGCTGTTCAGGATACATTTTACTGTGTGTTGTACTTGTATAACTATGCATGTGCCAAATAAAAATCTTGAATCTTGAACTGACTGTTCACTTGCTGCCTAATATATCCCACCCCCTGACAGGTGCCCTTGTAACCAGATAATCAGTGTTGTTCACCACCTGTCAAAGGTTTAATATTGTGGCTGATTTGTGTATGATCCCACAAATTAGCATCCCACCACTGTGACCTACTAAAAGAATAATGCAGATGTCAGCTATTGAGCTATGACTCTGATTTTGTTTACTTGAGATCATCAGTAAAGTAAACTACATTTTGTCAAAGTAGCATTGATCAGGGCTGTCCAGAGTTGGCTCTGAATAAATTTGATTTGTCCTGCCAGACATTCAAACTGACCCCTGACCCCCGACCCAAAGAGAGAACAAACACTTTCTATACTACATTTGACTTATTAAATCCAAATTTGCTTAGGGGTATAGTAACTAAATGTAGTCTGTTGTTATATGATATCACATGTTGTATTTTGAAATGGCATGCAAACATTGTGTAGTTTGTCGTCATTGTAACTCCTGCTAGACTCTGTGGTTGGATATCTGATGCCTGGGTGGAGCCATTTGTTTACACATTGTACATTACACTGTCCCTAAGTGAATTCAAAAATGAATGCGTAATACTATTGGCTTCTTGTCTCTGAAGTTACTTTTTGATGTATGTTGCAAAAGGCACTTTACAAGTCATTTTTATTTGACTTTGTAGTGACTTTTCAATTAGATTTGAAACCTGCCTACTTTTTGTATTGTGTATTGTAACATTCGAGCACATTTAATGTAGGTTAATGTTAATAGAGTTTTCTATAAACTGATTTCTGTTTTCCTCACCGTTTCAGGATCCCGAGACCGCTATGATTCAGATCGGTACCGTGATGGTCCACGGCGGGATGATCGCTATGATGGTGGGAGAGACCGATACCGGGACCGCTATGATGATCGAGATCGCAGAGACTATGACAAAGGTGAGACAACTACCCTTAAGATTCACCTTAAGTACTAGCAAACACACTTACATGTGAAGGGGGGCAATGTAATTTTTTCCTAGTTTCTCAGTTATTGTCTGCCATAACAGTTGTTTCTACTGACCGCACACTTCCACTGCCAAAAGCAAAGTGAACGACCCTAAAAACTGAAACATCTAATGATCTACAATGATCTAATAGGCTACAAATTTCCAAGGTAGTTTCAGTGGCAGTGACACATTATATTCATTTAAGACAGCTGGGTTAGAGGAAATGAAGTAGCTTAATTAAATGTATTACATGTTTTTTACTCTTTTTTTTTTATGGTAGTGTGTGAGTCTTATCTCTGTAATTTATACTGAGGTTTCTTATCCTGTGCAAATCACTGATATTACAGACATCTTGTTTTAAAACGGCATTACCCTGCCTCCACATGTAAAACTAATTTTGTCCTAAGAGTACAGAACTTGGAATTTGTAGCTTACATAATTGATTTGTTCTACATCTTATCTCTTCAATCAGGATTCGATTCTCGCAGTGGAGGGCGTCGGCCTTTCGGTAGTGGCTTCCGCCGTGACTATGACGATCGGCGGGACGACTATCGAGGCAGTGGAGATCGCTATGGAGATCGTTACGGAGATCGCTATGGTGATCGTGAAGACAGATACGACAAATGGGAAGAGAGGCGTGAGGACAGAGGTGAGACTCGGCCACCTCTCAACAAATAGGAAAATGATTTTGTTTACCAGACTTATTTCTACTTTTTTCAAATGGTTAAACTCCTCATATTGACTTGAATAATGTTTATAAACTAGATACATTTCAATAGATTGCATGTTACCTAGTCCTTTTTCGAAGTAATCTTTGCTTATCTTGTGCTATGTGTGCTCAGGTCCACCTCAGAGGCCCAAACTGAACCTAAAGCCACGCAGCGTGCCCAAGGAAGAGGACCAAAGCAGTACCACCTCCACAACATCCACCCGAACAGCCTCAATTTTTGGCGGTGCCAAGCCAGTGGACACAGCATCTAAGGAGAGGGAGGTAGAGGAGAGACTGAAGAAAGAACAGGAGAGACTGCAGCGACAGCTGGAAGAAGATAAGGGTAGAGGACCTGAACGAAAGCCTAGAGAGAGGTAAAACACGCATGCACACACTCATATTTGATACATTCTTATACTGTGCTTCCTATTTTAATAGATTTATTTTAGCAATTCTTTTTTATTTTCAGTTTGTCTTTCACTTGATCTTTACCAGGTGCGTACCTTGACGCAGAATGCTAGGTTACAGTTAGGAAAATATGACTGTAATCTACTTTTCTTGTTGATTAAATTCTTGAATTATAGTTGTAAGTGAAATTAAGTGTAATGTTCTAAAGTCAGGTGTGCCTATTTAATATTACCATACTGCAGGCAAAAAAAAAAATATTGTTTTCGTTTGAAAACATGACAATCTGCAACTGCACAAAAACTTATATACACTATATGGACAAAAGTATTGGGACAGACCCCTTGCTTCCAGTGAGGGGCATCTTAATGCTTCAGTATGCCCGAGACATTTTGTGGACATGCTTCCAACTTTGTGGACACAGTTTGGGAAACAACCTTTTCTGTTCCAGCATGACTGTGTCTCAGTGCACCAAGCAGCTCCATAAAGACGTGCTGGATGAGTTCAGTGTGGAAGAACTTG
>JBBJLS010000134.1:2184201-2197064 GCA_037577275.1 Bryconaethiops microstoma | reverse complement strand
AGATTTGAAATCAGCATGAAAAACACTACAAAACCCACAGAAACTGATCTCTGATGATTTTGACCTGTTGACCTGTGATATTACCAGTGGACTGGCTGCACAATCACTAATTTTGCTTAATGATAGCAAGAATAAATTACTGTTATGTTTCAGCTATAGACGTGGACAGTGCATACATCAGTCCTATGCTTAGTTACCATTGTAAATTGTGTATACACACACACACACACACACACACACGTTAGCGCTTAGCCCACAAGCCACTTTTACAGGTACAGTCTCTCTAACTTACGCTTACTCACATATTAAGGTTTAAAATGATTCAGACACTACTAATACATGACATATTCGAAGCAGACTTTCGTGGTGTCACGCACAGCTGTTCACGGACGAGTCCGCCATCATACACGTATCTTTTTAAGTAGTAATACTCAATTCACTGGTTTTGTAATTTTGTGAAGAAATGTTCTAGCACCACACCTTATCAGCAGGCCAACCCTTGAACGGCTCTCTTTGATTGTGAACTACCCGACAGCCAGTTAGCATTTTCTTGAGGTTCACGTCTGCAGATACACAACACACAGCGCTGAATTTTCAGAGGCGTGCAGATCGTGGCCTCAGTGACCCGCGGCAAGCTAAGCTGAGGCGTGAAGCTCTCGATGTTGCAACGCAGATGCACTCGATCTTCAAAAACGTATGACTCAACCATTAGAATACCAATGAAGCTGGAAGTCCATGAGTGCGTAGTTAGCTCTGCTTAACGGGGCACAGTAATGCACAGAGCTTGAAACATTTACCAGACCCACAGCTATTACAATGTTGCAGTACTATTTTGCTGGTGCTCCACGTCTGTGAATGATCATGAAACGTATTGTGCATCTTAAAATGTCATTACATTTGGGCAGTTTTGCCCAGGTATTGTCCACTCCTAGGTCAGGTTTAGCTGAAAATCCATTCTCTGACCTTTGTCAGTGTTGGCTCAGTGTTTAGTGCGGCCGGTCCTAACAGCAGTCAGCTCTCTCAGGGTCAGGAGCCCGCTGTGGTATACACTGGGCGACTCACATGCGAACTGCAGGCTGGCTCTCCTGCTGAGAATGGCTCCCAGAGGGTTGAAAGCAGTACACTGGTAAATTCCCGCGTCCTGGGCCCGCTCCAGACTCCTAATGACCAGATTCCCCCCAGACAGCCGACGGCGATGGTCGCCCCCGAGATCAATCAGTGTGCCGTTCAGCGACCACCTGCGGAGACACAAATAATCACACACCGCACAATCCTCAGCGGGCAGCCGCAGACTCGAGCCCAGAGCTGATTCAGAAATTACTTTGGATGTGGCAAATAAAACACACTTCAGATATCTGAGTAACATGCCACAGATAATTACCCCTCCACTCACAGCGAGGCGACGCTCAGCTGTTCTGTTAACCTTCAGAAGTTCCGAGTCAGCCTGTCACTCTGCTATACTACTTAGATGTAATTGCATAATTACATATAGCAGCATATGGTATTGCATACACATATGATTTGCATTCTTTATAGAAAGGTACAACATTTGCATTGATAAAATATGGCAAAAATTGTCAAGGAAAAGACAGTAAGATGATAAACTTTTTGTTTTTATAAAAACATTTTGAAAAAGTATTTCCTCTCGCAAACACAAATGTGGCACCAATCTCAAGTTCAAAATCCACAATTTTAAATGTTACTATGAACTGTGCTTCTGTTCTACCCAGAAATCAGTATAACTGAGGACTAAAACGAAGACTGGAAAACAATTAAATTCATGAACTAGAATTTAATAGATTTTTCTCTATTTAAAATTTTAATACGAGTAGACAAAATAAGCTTATTTATATTTATTATCCTCCGCACTCAACATTTCCCTGAAGAGAAAACCACTAAAAATAAGATGAATGCAATTTCCAATTTTCATTACCGACGATAAGTGAAAGCAACAGTGTCTTACTTTATACACGGTCAGTGGTTCTGACTTTTGGGAAACTGTAGTGCTTTTGCTTTCATACCACCACCGTTCGCTACTCATTGATTTATTCACAGCTACCCCTCAAGCAAGTCCAGCACAGTCGACTGGAGCCGTTGTCCAGTGGTAATGTTGCTAATGTCCCAGGAATTGCTGGCATTAACCGTGTGCTTGTAAATGATACTAATGATTCAAATTTACCGGGGAGTAGAAGTCAGAAATAACTTTCGTTTAATCAGAGAAAAATCAGTGAAACTTGTGATTTAAAAGCTGCACTCCCTTCATTGGTCTTTAATTACTAGTAGAGAGGGCAATCAATCCTGCTTCCTCACGCTACAGCTGCTTCAGTAACCACGGCTTTGAATCCGAGCCCACCCGAGGTCACACCAGCGAGCTTGTCGTTCAGAAACCAGCCCTGTCCGGCAGGAGCATGGCCAAAGCTTGAGGGAGATCAGTTAAGGATCCTGGAGTTTGCCCGTCTTTGACAGGGTACCAGCACTACTCCCATGGCTGATGCTGTGCACAGGAACTGAGGCAGAAAGAAAACGAATCTGGCACCACATGCTAATTCAAAAGCATGAAAATAGCGCCCGGAGGAGGGGGGCATCTTATGAAAGAGCCGAATCTCATGATGCCTGAGGATTATATGACACCCAAATCCCCCATGACGCCGTTATTACTCACACCTCCTGTTGTGTTTATCAAGTCTGTGTGTGAGGTGCTTTGCACTTTCACTATCGAAAATTCTCAGAGCCCAGATAAGGCAGGACATAGGCTGGAACGCGGACGCCCACGCATCAGAATTCACACCTTTTTTTCCCAAAGCATTACTCGCCTTCTCTTGGCAGCCGCTGCCGTCAGTGGCACAGGTTAACTGTATATTGCTGGGATGTGATTTCACATGAATTCAGGCCTCAGTCCTTGTCCCACAGGCCGTTGTTGTGTGTTCTCTATGTATTTTTACTCCTCATCCATGAATTTTAATGCCTGGCCCTTTTCAGAGTCGTTATCTGTATGAGCAGATGCACAGAGAGCAAACATGAGGCGGATCGGAGGTAAGGACCAGAACAAAAACCCTGCTCTCAACATCGCCGCATTAGAGGCAATCACACTCACATTCTAGTCAAATCACCAGCTGCTTCTAATGCGAGCCCCCCTCCTACATGAGATGCAAACGGCAGCTGTAGGCTGCAGCAATGGGCCGGTTTCAGTTCTACGAGCCAGTTAAAAATACATGCAGATGGAGAGAGCTAGGCCTGATGAAGGGCACTTGACACGTGCCCGCAAATAGGTGCCACATTCGAATGGAGCAGGAGAGCAAGAGAGGCAGGGCGAGCGAGGCAGAGGAGGTGTGAAGTGAGGTTTCATCCGCCTCAGGGCTTTTCTGGAAAGCGCTGGTGTCTCTTGTGTCACCGTGGCTGAACTCTAGTCAACCCTGCTGTTCATATCAATTTTGTATGGAACAGGAAGGAAAGGCTTGGCTGGTGCTGAGACTGGTGCTCTGGGCTTCAGAGCTGCAGGCTCATCTGCTCAATCTCCTCTCACTCTCTCTCTCTCTCTCTCCACTCATCTTCTGGAGCTCAGACGTCCCGCACCTGTAGACTCACCCTGGAGAGAAAGCCACGGAAGCCTGCTCATACTCAGTCCAAGACAGAAATCTCTCTCACAGTCGGCACGAGCCAGACACTGTCAGCCGCCTGGTAAAGCCCGGCTCCCCCTCTCTGCCTCACACACAAATATGCACACAATTTCTGATCGAGTCGGGAGATCCATTACAGAGGTGTCAGCAATAAAATTAAGTTTTTGTTCTGACATTTCGCAGAGTAACTTGCCGTTTAGTCTGCAGTATGTGCTTGCATTAGTGGCTACCTCCTAGGAAGAAAGATGATTCATCACACAAGACCCAACAGGGCAGCTGTTTGATAAACTTTGATAAATGGGACGTGGTGAGCGCTGGGTTTGACACCGTCTTACATGATCATTCTGTAATTCCTCCTCATGAGTACGAGTGACATTTCTGTCTCCAGTCATGGAAGCTTACTGAAGATTAAATCAAATCTTTTTGGCCATTTGCTTTGGATGCATCTTGTCTTAACTCAGCATTAGGATTCGACATATCTTTATACTTGAGTTTTTTGTAAAAAAAAAAATTATCTTGTTGAAAACGGAAAAGTGCAAGTGTCATGTTGCCACTTGAGCAAGAAGAGCAGCAGCTCCCTTAAAAACACTGGTAAAGTTTCGGACAGTCTGTCTTGTAAGGGATTGACAGGGGTTGGAAATTGATCAATTAAAGGTGAAATAGATTGTTTTAAGTACATAAAACACCAAACACCATTAACAGACCACAAATAGAGGAAAAAATACAGTAAAATATAGAATATGGGAACTTAATCCCTGTCTGAGGAATTTGAGCCATAGAATAAGTCCTAGACCACATAACATGCTTAGCGGAGGCTCTCCTTTGAAAGTGGGACATAGTCCAGGACTAGGCTCACTTATTTTACCTCAACAGTCTATATACGGGCCAACATTTCATCTGTTATCTTCATAACTAATGTATCAGTTCTATAGCAGGTGTCTAATAAATGACAGTACGTATCATAAAGGTTTACAGGACGTGGATTAAGCCTGGACTACAAAGGATTTTGAGATTTTCCAGTGGAAGAATTATAAGTCTTATGACAAAAACTAAATACTAAATAAAAAATAATCATAATTTAGTTTTTATTAAGTTTTATTTTTATTATTCTTTTTATAGCTGAATTTCTACCATTTTTGAAATATTGGAATAGTTCCAACCTCAAAACATCCATTAATGTCTGTAGTATCTAACTTTGTGATCGGATAATCAGGGGCTGAGTATTGATCATTAAAAAAATAAATCAATCACAGTGGTCAAGTTGCCTCTGTAATATACAGAGAAAGAGAGGATGGTCAAGTCCCCTTTAAACTGTGCGCTGGAGTCTGTGACGTCAATGACAAGTGGCCTGGAAACTCAAACACGGAGCAACAAATGCAGAGCAAATCATACAGCAGACTCATAAACAGACTTCAGGACACTGAAGCTTAAGTCAGATATATGAAAAAAAGATTTGTGTGACAGTTTGGTGCGGTTTAATTAAAACTAATCAGCCTGTGAACGCAGCAACGCGTGCAGTTATTTTTACCCATAAAAGGCTTGGTAAGAGCTGGCGCTGGACTCTAAATCAGAAGAGCCAGGTTTGAATCTCTGGTGGGAGAAGACTTTAACATACTTTTTTTCCCCCATAAAACCAATGTTTGGGTGTCTCCAGGTTTGAGACTCTGGGAATTTTACTATTGCACAGGCCAGTACTGTGCTAAAGAATAAATTACATTAATGAAATATACATCGTGCAAGTATAGTTAAATCTACCTTTGGTCTTTAAGAACCTCAACCTTAGGGGGTCAATTTATTCTGTGACCTGCCAACTCAGATTCCCGGCACTATGGTGACGGAGGACTACAAGAGAAAAGAGGGCTCGGACCTATTTGCACATCAAGAAAGGCGTCGCGGCTCAGGCTGCGGCACTGGGGATGCATACAGCCTGCTCGCGGCCAGGAGACAGCAGGGGAAAAAAACAGAAGGAACGTGCGAAAGGTATAGACCTTATAGCAGAGACACCCAACACCCACTGCTCAGATTTAAGAGGAGGGAAAAAAAAAAAAAAAAAAGGCTTTCGACACAAAAGGAGGAAAACAGTAACCGAGAGAAGTGATAAAAGCTTCATTTCTTTAAGAACAGCCTCTCAAACCAACCCTTCCCAAGACAAAGAAGTCTCAGTGTCTATATCAACTTCGGGAAAGCTTATTTATGTGTACGACAGAAGGGAACATGGTCTTAAAAGGCTATAGATGTGAGTTACGTCATTTCAAAACACCTTCCAATTTCACAAAATGCAAATGAGGGTAATATGGCAAAAAAAAAAACAATGCTGAACCTTAAAACATTCTCACATCACAATGTTCAGTTATTCAGGAACAAACTAAACACAGCAAAAGTGCCAAAGTGCATGATAAACTATGAATAAAGAAGGAACAAAAGAGGGAAAAACAAACATTTGGTAAAAATGAATTAACAAAATTAAAATAGCAGGATAATAGGCTGACATCTATGTGTTACTATGCAGTTTATGCAATTACCACACACTGTGTCTACTGCTGATCTGATGTTTACAGGCTCTCTTTATTTGATGTAAATCCATTATATATTGTCACTCTCGCCCAAAAAACATTTTGCATGTTTTGAATCGTCATCCTCGATGCTAAAGTAGGTTGATTAACAAAAAAAAAGCAGTAGATTGCAATTGGCTGCTGAACCAAAAAGGATTTATGCACTAAAAGTACAAAATAAATACTAAATACAAAAAAAACCCCAAAAAACACTTAAGCATTAGGAGGAGTGTTTCAATCTCCCCCCCTCCCCCACACACACAAAAAAAACCCCCAAAACAAACAAACATACAAAACCACTGTGTTTCTTAACAAATGTTTTGTTAAAAAAGGCTCCAACTCCGATAATTGAACAGCATGTATTAGGGCTGGCTCTCTTGCAGATTTCTGACAGAGATCTAGAAATACCAATTATATCAATGATACACTATATGGACAAGAGTACTGGAACACATCTGTTTTTCAGGATTTGGGCGAGGTCTCTTACTTCCAGTGATCTTAATGCTTCAGAAGACAGAGACATTCTGGACAGCACCATGCTTCCAACTTTGTGGATCCAGTTTGTGGAAGAACCTTTTCTATTCCAGCATGACTGTGTCTCAGTACACAAAGCAGCTCCATAAAGACGTGCTGGAGGAGTTCAGTGCGGAAAGCTTTCCAAGAAGTGTGGAAGCTGTTAGAGTTGAAAAGGGGGGGGAACAACTCCATATTAAAGTCTAAGGATTAGAATGCAATGCCACTAAATTTCCCATTGGTGTAATGGTCAGGCATCCATGTAGTGTAAGATAAAATGCAAAACCTTTTTCATGATATGCACACTGCATTCAGGAGTGGTGTGAATACAGTGACACTGGGAACTGATTGGGTCCATGTTTAATTGATGTAGTTGTTTTAATGAATTCATTAAGTTTAAGTGTGACTGCCCCAGCTTCAGAAAGTCGAGGTAAACGCTGCAGTTTGTAGAAGATACATCCTGTAGGTGCAGCCCCAAGACACCAAATCCATAATTCATTAGATACCACTAGAAAGCAGTAACTGACTACAGAACAGATAATGCTGATCTTAAAGGAGGCTATTTTTCAGATTGGGCAACAAATCTGACAAATGAAAGCCAACACTATAGCTTTAGGCACACAATTATAGCTTTGCAAACAAAGCGTTCCAGTAAGTACCAAGTTCTCCATTTTTTCTCAAGTAAAGTTTCCAGGTTTTCATGATGCAACATGAGAAAAGTGTTACAGCGCATCTGGTCTCTGACACCAAAAGCAGAAAGAAGTGAAAAGGAGAAGGAACAGTGCACTACCTGTACTGAGGAGCAGGGAGGCCTTTAGCATCACAGATGAGCGTGGCTTCTTCCTCAGGTAAACCCACGGGCACCATCAAATCACTGGGTTCCATCCGCCATTTCGGCCCATAGAATGACTTATAATCCAAACATTCTGAGAGAGGAGAGCAAACATCAGTTCAAATGTCATTACTACATATATTTAACATATCTTTAACAAATATTTAGGATGATATCAGTACGAGACCAAAATATCCAAAAGAGCACATTTTCAAGAGCAAAAAAAAATTAATTAATTATAAAACGTGTAAAGGGGAGCTGGCTTTTGCACATAATGTAAAAAAGAAAAGTGTCTAATAATTCAAAACGTACATGTGAGGATTAGGGAATTATAGAATTAAAAGTTTGAAGAAGTCAGTAAACATTGTTGCATAAGTTTTAAGATGAGATCATATTCAGACACTGATGCAACGTTTGTGATTTTCTCTCTGTGTACCACCTCGTTTGATCTGAATGAAGACGTGTTGAAAGTATAGACTTTCAGCCTTAATTTAAGGGGTTTAACAAAGTTATTGCATTAAGTTTTCAGCAATTAGACATTTTTCAGAGACCGTCATCAGCAACTTAAAAGTAACTGGACATATGAACTATATGTTATATTAATACTTGGATGAAAATCCTTTGCAGTCAATGACTGCAGTCTGGAGCCCACAGACATCACCACATGCTGAGTTTCCTCCCTTGAGATGCTTTGCCAGGCCTTCACTGCTGCTGCCTTCAGTTGCTGCTTGTTTGTTGGTATTTCTGCCTTTAGTTTTGTCTTCAGTAACTGAAAAGCTGAAAACAGGTGATTGACCTGGCAATTGCAGAATATCCCATTTCTTTCCTTGAGAAACGCTTGGATTGCTTTCACAGCATGTTTTGCGTTATTATCCCTTTGTACTGTACAGCGCCTTCCGATCAGTTTTGCAGTATTTGGCTGAATCTAAGAGACCATAGACCTTCTGTCAGCAGTCACATCATCAATAAACACCAGTGGCTCCACTGGCAGCCACACACGCCCATGCCTCAACACTGACTCACAAGTTAGTCTTGGTTTCATCTGTCCAAAGATCCTTCGATTTCTGGCAAATCTGGCCTACCTGTTCTTCAGTGTTACCAGTGGTTTGCATTAAGAGGTAAACCCTCTGTATATACATTCATGAAAGTGTCCCTTGACTGTAGAGTTTGACAGCACTACGCTCATCTCTTCCAGAGTGCTCTCGACCTGCCTACATGCTGTGAAGGAGATTTTCTTCAACAAGAAAAGAATTCTGCGATCATCCACTTAGTTGTCCTCTGTGGTGTTCCAGGCCTTTTGGTGCAGCTGAGCTCACCACTGCACTCTCTCTTTTTGAGATGCACCAAACCGTTGATTTGGGCACTCCTAGCCGTCTCTGAAAGGTTTCTTTTGGTTTTCAGCCTAATGATGGCATCCTTCATTTGTACTGACACCGCTTTGGACTTCATGATGAGCTGCAGTGAACAAATTCAGTACAATGCAAATCAGTGCAATGTAAATTCAGGAATAATAATGGAACGCGTCACACCTGGCCATGAAACAGCTTGTCAGTCACACGTCCAGTTGCTTCTGAGTCTCTGAAAATGCAGGGACTCTGTGAAAAAGGCTGCGGCTTCTGAAAGCTTAATGCAACACCTTTTTTAATCCCTTGAACTGAAAATCTATACCTCCGTCACATCATGATTGCTGATTTTAAATCCACTGTGGTGGCATCCAGACAGAAAATGACAAAAATTGCATCAGTGTCCAAATATTTACGGACCTAACTCCGTGTACATATAGACACATATATACATATGTAAGCGTTTTAGCCTGAACATAAAAATGTGTGTAAGATAAAATGAAGCTGATATTTATGTAAGACTGAACAACATTCATTCAGGCAAGTGTGTCCAAACTTTGAGCAGGATAATCCATAAACAGTGCATTAATAGTACTGGGTTTTAATAAGAATAAGCATACGATAAGAACTAAAAGCGTGTTGTGCATCAGTTGCCACTGGAGAGTAAGGAGGGTAAACACAGACCATATGCAAGGAGCTTACTAAAGATACTTGGGTATTAAGATGTTTTGCACATGCTCTTCACTCTCTTGCTTAAAGAGTGGATAAACAGGAATTTCAGTTAAAGACAAAAATACACCAAATTTGAATCGGAGTTTTAAAATGTGTATATGCTGTTTCCACTATGACTTCTTAACATGAGCAGGTTCAGTGATTTCCTCACCACTGCTGCTGTGAAAATGAATTTCTTTATGAAAACTTTGTGCTTAAATATAGAATGGCAAATCTAAGGGAATGGCACTATGGTATTATCTCACAAGAGGAAAATGTCTGTTGCTGCATCTTGAGGGAGCCAAGCTATTAAAGTGTGACAAGCTATTTCTATTTCCTAAGAGAGTGTATTGGGGAGTCCCAACCCTTCCACCAAACAATACCATTCATTTTCAAAATGACTGCACAGCTTAATTGTATCTTCTACAGGCAAGACAAAAATAACGCAATCTTGTTAGCTCTGGTACGTTTTACAGTTTAAGACTGTCAATCTGCAGAGTTTCCTATCAATTGGACTTATTCAGTGTGGCATATTGTGAGCTTTTTTGCTGGAATTTAAACAGCAAAATGAATGGAATAGAAACCCCAATAACAGCTTAATTGAACCAATCTAGCGCCCAAACAGCTTCTGTCTCCAATTTCCACTCAAATGCTCAATTTCAAAATCTCTCCCTTAAAAATATAACACTTCCAGTTTATAAATAACCATAATAATTTTAAGTATGTTCATTACGCCGGTTACATCCACAGGGCAGCAACAGTGCATTCATTCAGCTGAAGTCCGGCTGCTTGAATTCTGTGAGTTCACACAGAAGCCGCAATTGAAGCCATCACAGGTTTAGTTTAAGATGATGCCTGGATTTATCAAATTATTATTAGAGTTTCCCACAGATATAAATTGCATTTGTGGTGACATCTCTGTTCTTTTAGTTTCAATTTCTTCATATAAAGTAGTGCAGTTTTCAAATTTACCACGCAGTTAGAATTATTGAAATGTGTTGGGCTACAACTTTTGTGTCTCCAAAAAAACCCCAAAACAAATTAGCATTACTAAAAAAATATTACTAGTAAATTGAATATCAATGCGACAGCATAACTACTTTAAAGTATTCAGGCCAACCCCACGCCAGTCGATAGTTTCTCCTGTGAAAGAGGAGTTTGTCCTGAGTTGAGCTCACATTTATACACCATTGCATCACAAAACTCCACCAAGTAAAAACAAGATGAGCGCCTAGGTATTTCAGAACGCTCAGTGGAGCTTTTCTCTGCAACAGCTTATTGCCATCGGTACTTTTGTGCCTATGTTTCTCACGCACACTCCATAACTTTCTGCCTCCCGTTACACTTTTATACTTAAGGTAGTTGATACAGTTAGAAATTCAGTGCAGCTGCAGCACAGGAGAAAATTACCAATTCATTTTACCTGTAAGATACTCCATGATTGATAGCAGCAAAAACTGTTTCCATAGTAACCTCATCTTCAGCTGCCAGGGGCGAACAAGACTTCCAGCATCCAGAAAGTCGTAAATGAAAAGATGCTCACAGAGGGAAAAAAAGCTCGACCTGCAAGATAAGAATAATTAGTAATAATAGTGATAACTTCAAATAATTATTTTAATATGGCCATTTTTCTCTAATAAGAACAAGCAGAGGCATGCTACTTATGACTGACTTCACGTATTAAAACACAGCAATAACAAGTAGGCTAATGAGAAACTGTTACATAACCAACCCAGTGAGCACTTCCTCTCGCACTAATAATGCAGGTAATACTGACTAGCTGTCCGTCTGGCTTTTTTTGTGCTATTGCCATCAATCCAACAAATACATTAGTGTCCCAATAAAACAAGAGCAAATTCATCATAAGGAAGCTCCACAACCTGATCACACATCTGATTGCAAGACGAAAACATTCAGCAGCTGTAACAGTGGAAATACGCAAATTAACCCTAATTGTGAGCTGCAGAAACCTAAGGGGACAGAAAGTCTAAGGGGACAGAAAGTCTACGGGGACAGAAAGTCTACGGGGACAGAAAGTCTACGGGGACATTGTTTATCAGGCTAATCATTTGTCACACTTCCGCAAGACGACATATGAGAATGAATCACACTATATGAGAAAAAGATTCTCAGGTCAAGAAAAAACGCGTGTCCCTATTTACGCACCAATAGAAAATGAATACTAACATTCAGCAATCAAGAGTACCATCATGACAAAACAGGGCTGAGCTCTCCGCAAACATCACAGCCCACGAAACCGTCCCAAACTGCCTCCTCATCAATTAGGAAACAGGTGGAGAATTGTCACGGCCAGTGTGAGCTTCCCATAGCCTATTAGACATGTCCCAGACCACACACATTCACAGGCTGACGGTTCAGTGGGCCTGCACTTTCCATCTTTTTATTTTATTAAGAGATGGCAGAGCTGTTTTAAAGCCAGTGGGCTTGGTTTAGAAAAGTTGGATGGCATTTAATCAATTAGTTAAACCTGCCAAAAGACATACAGAACGGATTTAAACAAGGAGATGGAAACGGGGGAAGAGAGAGAGAGAGAGAGAGAGAGAGAGAGAGAGAGAGAGAGAGAGAGAGAGAGAGAGAGACAGCGCAGGTTTACTTATATATATATATATATATTTTTTTTTTTTTTTTTTTTTCTTAACAATATACAATATATCAATTTTTTGTTAAATTGGAATAGTGGTCCGCATTTACTATTAAAAACTACAAATGCAACCATTTATAAGTCACGTAAACCAGGGCTAATTAGAAGCCAAGCACTGAAGGTTAACTGTTAAAAATGTTACTATATTTCCTGCCCTTGGAGTCTATAGCAGCCCATAGAACCTCGTGTTGTATTTGATGAAATTTGGGACATCAGTAGAGACTGTCCAAAATCTCAAAATCTCATCCATCACTTACAACCATTTGTCAGATTGTTTACATTTTGCCCCACTGAATTCTTGAGTCAGCTTGATTTGAATGCACCAGTTCCCGGCTGCCACACTGGATTTCCCACCATTTGGAATTCTTTTTCAAATCCTACTTTCACAAACTAGTCCTAGATTGTTACTCCTACCACCACCAAATTTGGTGTCTCTCATCTACAAAGGGTTCTGACCAACAGTCATTCAAAGAATTTTGCCAGGGCAAAGAATACGGCCACTGTCCAATAGAATTTGATTAATGGTCGGTTGGCGTCATGCCAAGCTTGGTATATTAATTTTTATTTGTCGACTGGGGTGGGTGGAGGTGAGGGGCCAAAGAAGTCAGCCAAGATCTGACCAGTGAGATCGGA
>JBBJLS010000134.1:2148828-2168828 GCA_037577275.1 Bryconaethiops microstoma | reverse complement strand
TTTTGGACTCTTTCCTTTTGCAAGAAAGAGGTTCAGTTTGGTGAATTTAATTTTGGGATTTGTGTTTAAGGATTTGAAAAAAATGAGTGAGGATTTCAGAAATTGTGTTTCAGCTGTGAATCTGGAAAGCAGGGCACAAACTAACAAAGGGAGCCATTTTCTCACATCCCCATAACATCCAAGCCTTCAAAGCAAAACAACAGGAGAATGCGTCCAAATTAGTCCATACGTATCTAACATACGCATTCAAAATAGTCTACATTTGCAAGTTTTTATACACAGATTGATCATAAACATACCATTGATATCACTTAATTAAGTGAATAAATCCTTTACAGTTTTATTGTAATTAAATGTGATATTATACTTTGAAGTCTGAAAAGTCTCCATGTTTGGCCCACATTGTTCACTAAAAATATTAATTTTGTTGCATATATTTTTATGTACTTTGGTAGAAAGGTTGTCTGGTGCAGACAACAAAGATCCGTACTGAAATAATTGTGTTTTTCATCCATTTTTCTATGCTTTGTTACAACCAGCCTCTCTACTTATTGTGATTAAACCCGTGTATGAGATTAGTTGTAATATTTGCACTGTCTGTCTGCTTTTGCCTTAAATCTATTAAGATGAAATCTATTGCATTTATTAAGCAAAAGCCAAAATGTCTTAGGCTTCGCCCTGCCTGTGTTAACAGCTAAGAATCTACAAAGGAAAATTTCCATCTGCAATGTTAATACCTGCAGTGTTCAGTGAAGTGGTCGCGTCTCAGATATTTCCGGTTAAACAAACGTGCCAAGAAGTGGATTGTAAAAAGAAAAATCATACTCTTGTAAATTACTCTCACTACAGAAAATGCAAAGTACAAGATGGAAAGAGACTGTTCAAAATGACATTGCTTTTTCACGCAAGCGAGAGCTGAGAGTGGTTTGGACATGGCACTGACAACCGTGCCAAATGTATAGTGGAATAATTTACTTCAAAGCTTGCTAGTCGCCAGCCACCAAAAACCATAACTGCACACAGAAAATTCAGAGCATTTTAAGTAACACCCTCTCCAGTCCAAGAAGCATACCGGCAGATGATTTGTGGCATAAAAAGGCATTTTGAGCAGTTTTGAGCCAATGAGTTCCAACTATCATAATGGCTGTAAAACAGCACTCGATTTGTGTGTAATTACTTCTCATTGCATTTGCCTTAAGTTTATTTAAGCATCGTCTAGGGGTGAGATCTTCGTGGAGGCATGATCAGGCCTTGGCAGGCCTGTCAAACCATCTGGAGGAAGAGCTAGGACGATAAAAATAAATGCAGATAAGGGCTTGGCCTTCATCCAGATTGGCAGAGATGAATAGAAACCTTCACACGGCTAATAAACCTTAATCAACCTCACTAGAGGATGGGAATGAGAAAGTATGTGCGCGGCTATTCCGTCCACGGGTTTCTCCAACTGTATTAATACGTGAGATCTTCATCATGAGTGGAGCCAAAGTGCTAAACTAACTAACATGGGAGGTGAGAAGCTGGCGTTTTGGGGGAAAAAAAATCGGATGTAAACCAATCAATTGACTTAGGTCACTATCATATGCACAAGTTTGGGCATCTCTGGGTGCCTGACGTGTTGGGTATCCTACACAGAGAAAACACTTCTGTGCATTTTCATTTGGAAAAATGCTTTGGAAAAAAATAAATAAAAAATATGCAAGTTATGGCACATTTTATATAATATTTGAAACTTTGCAAAAAGAACCTTTGCGCTAAACTTTGCGGAACCATGCAACGAAAGCTTATTTAACGGACCAGATGTGCTTCTTTGACAGCATTATGCTAAACAAATCTTTTCGGCATCTTTGTTTTTAACTATATGAACCGACCTAATCCCTCATAGTCAGGTGTCATGTCCAGTGTACTGCAAAAATATTTTTGAGACTATATATATATTTGTGAGCTAAAATGATCATGTTTTCCCACAAATGTTCCCAGAAGTCATAAAAACATCTTGCTGCCACAGTCCGTCTGAGAATGCACGCCCACGCCAGTGTTCCCAAGCATAAAAGCCACAGGAAAAGAATAGCAGGAATGCATTTCTATGGGAAAAGAATCCGGGACCACAAATTGAGCCATCAACCACAGTGTCATTGCAATGAAGAGCCGCATGGATAATTGCTGTTGCTTATGCAAGTAGTGGTGTTCAGCAATGACAGCTGTGCACCTTATGTGTCAGTCCGAGGCTGCTTCAGTGACACTTCCTTTAAAAATCTTTTAGGACTCACTATATGATCTGACACCCACTGCATCTTCAAAAGAATAAGATAAAAAATCCCTTAAGAGACAAAAAAAGCAGGCACATGCAGGAGATGCCTGGGGGGGGGGGTTGGGGGGGGGGGTTGTTTTGTTCCTGCCATCTCGGTTGACAAATGTTTTCATCACACTTTCATCACTGATAATTAGAGGGTCACTACTTTAAAATTGATAACTTTAAAGTTGATCTTTATAATCTGACTCCTATAATGGGGTTAGTAATATACACTTTCTAACGCAAGTGCCACTTTTGGTCACCTAAAAACCTTTTCGTCAATAGTAATTTAGACCAGCTAATTAACAAAAATGTGCTGGGCAGGGAGTCTAACAGACCAAAGTAGGGAACCACTGCTTTATAGCATATGAACCCAACAATGGCTTTAGAAGTCCCCCCCACAGACAGTTCAAGGTTCAAGGTTACTTTATTGTTATCAGCAGCTGTGAACACGTATATAGTCCGATGAGACATTTTTTCCTGCAATAAACACAATAAATAGACACAACAACAATGTAATAGTCATGTAATGTAACAGCATAGTATGGATTCTATGTAAACCTTCCAGAATGAATAGTGTTGCACCATAATGATGATTATTGCTCTGGAGGCAGTTACAGCATTGACCAAAATGCAAGGGATGACAGAAACAATTGGGGTATAAATATGAGACGGTACAGTAAGTAGACGTATAAAACTTCCAGAATTAATAATATTGCACCATATGTATGTAATTGCCCAGGAAACAGCAGCAAAGAACCACACAGAGTAAGTGTAACTTACAGATTATGAAATCGAGTAACAGGACATAAGTGTGTCTGTAGTGGCGGTAAACGGTAAACAGAGGTAAATTATCGCAGGTGCTGTTGGAAGTCCAGAGTGTAATATGTGAGGTATTTAAGGTATGGGGTAGTTCACTGGAATGATACTTGACTAACCAGGGACTAGACATTTATATGCATTCAGAGTTCTGATGGCCTGTGCTATGAAACTGTTACACAGTTGTGCAGAACCAGAGCGGAAGCTTCGACACGTTTGCCAGATGGTAGAAGAGTCCGTATAACGAGTGGGAACAATCCTTCACAATGTTTCAGGCTCTGTTATAGCAGCAGGTTTGGTAAACGTCTTTCAGGAGAGGTGGAGGCGCACCGATAACCTTCTCAGCTGCTCTCACTGTCTGCTGCAGTGTGATACAGTCAGGAACAGTGCAGTCCCCAAACCGGACAGTGATGCAGCCGGAGAGCAGACTGTTCATGGTACTTCTGTGGAATGTGGTGAGTGTTGGTTGGGGACATCCATTCTCTTCCATCTCCGCACAATGTGCAGACCCTGCCGAGCCCTCTTGGTTACAGAGGCGGAGATGAAGGTCCCAGAGAGGTCGTCCGAGATGCGGATGCCCAGGAACTTAATGTTTTTGACCCAGTAGTGCCATCGATGGTGAGAAGTGGGTGAGCAGTACCATATTTCCTGAACACTATTATCATCTCTTCTGTTTTATTGACGTTAAACCAGGCAGCCAGTTTTGTCTCCTCCTCTGTGTAAGTGGAGACATCATTGTTCCTGGAAGTCATGGGTTCGATTCCCAAGACTGCTAAGCTCCTCTGAGGTACCCCTGAGCAAGGTACTGTCCGCCCCACACACACACACACACACACACACACACACACACTGCTCCATGGGCGCTGTGTTCCTGGCTGCCCGCTGCATCAGTTGGTGAATGGGTTAAATGCAGAGAAGTTCACGCTGTGGTGAGTTCACATATGACGGAACGGTCACTTTAATAATAAATTTCTACTAAAGACCAACAGTCGTCACGTCGTCTCCCTGGTGCCTGAAGACTGGTTTGCGAATTATTGCTTAAGAGAACCATTTTGTGTGAGTGTGAAAAAGAATTGTAATGTTTAAAAAACCTCCAAGTAGCGGAAACTCTTGTTGAAGAAAACCTAAATTGGGAAAGAACATTTTTGTTATTCCACAGATTCAGAATATGCCTTCATTATGGATTGATATGAGAAGAGACTGTATGACTGTAGGTGGGCTAAGAACTCAGAAGGGCTGATTAAGAGGGAGGAGATGGGGTGACAATGGAGTGTGAAAAATCACAGCAAACGCAAGGTAGAGAACAGACATATTTATAGTAAGATTGGAAGGAGGAGGAGCTGGTCCTCCCAAACCTTAGCAATTTCGTAACTCCATTCGAAGGTTCATTATACCACCCAAAGGTTTTCCACTCTCTCAAATCTCTTTCAGTAGGGAACTAAAAGTCTGTCCACCCACTCAAGAGAAATGTTTAGACATGTATGTAGTACACTAACAAGTTCATACAGAGACCAAATGTACACTCTCTCACTCTCCCTCCCTCTCTCTCTTGACAGCGCTGTTTTTTTATTTGCCTTCTTGTCAGCTCGAAAGCTTTACTTCTTTCCGTTTGCCTCTCTTGGTAAATTTACCTCTGCCGAAGGAACCTTATTTCCTCTGGGTGCTCTAACCATCTCCTTAGTTCATTATCCCGGCTGCTGTTGGTCGGCCTGCATAAGACTAATGGCTCTGTGCGGCTTTTATTGCTCGCCGCAGCGCTATGGCAGAGGGCTCTATTACGCCCGACTAGCCCGAGTTTACCTCCTCCGCTCTGCGAGAGCCCATCGCTGGCTATAATGAGTGGAGAGTTCCGGTCGAGTATAAATCGTTTTTGGGGCCGGTTGACAGAGCTTGCTGGATGCAGGGAGACAGTTAAAGGCAGACCTCTGCATGGATCCTGCCCGCATGGCCGGTGATAACTCATTCCACAGCTCCGTTATGGCAAAGCAAATAAGGGGGAGCAGGTGGCTCCTCAGAATGCATCCAAATGTCAATCTGGCCCCAGGTTCCATGATATGGCCAGAGGGGGAGTAAAGCAAAGCTTCACTGACTCAGCTTAATTGAGATTTAATCAAAGTGCTCTTAAATTAAATCTCTCCTCCATAGTTGAAATGTGGTAAATAGCCCAACCTTTGCTCAAATTTTCCTTTGCATACTAACGTAACTCCAATAATTACACCCTTCAGCTGAAAAACACAGGGGCCATTGGGGTTCCCCACCATTTTTCATCTTAATCTTTATCTGCCTCATTTGTATTAGAAAGTAGATTGTTGTATAGATTCATCTAGGTACCCCTCTCTGTGTTCTGAGTCAGCGGATTTTCTGTTCTGTTTTTAAATGCAGGTTCTTTCAGGAGCAAATCATGGCAATACTCCCAAGAACCCTGTAGTCGTGTTCTTACAAATGGAAAAGCAGCTTCATTCCAAATTTGGCCCGTTCATATTTACTATTTTTTGGATATTACTGGTTAGAAAAAAGCTACCTAAACCACATCCAGCTCTTCATTAAGGTCAACAGATGAGCTTTAAGGCACAGAATGACTTACTGTTAGCTATAAAAATGGACAAAACACTGCAGACAGCCTTAGTTTTTGCGGTGACAACCTACATAAATATGGAAGAATCTGATCCAAGATCAGTACTTTCCAGCCCTGTTGTTTTCTGAAATGGCAGCTGGTAGCGGTAAAGCTTTGTGTACTTTATAGCTCACAATAAGTCATGCTGTGTCCCGTGTCTTCCTCTTTGAACTTGACTTCCATGGGACACAGGTGAGTTGTTTGAAATGTTTTGAGTCCACTGAATGAGAGGGCTTGTCCTTGTCTGCTGTTTGACTCAGCGGTTGCTTGAGTAAGGCCCTCGCTGTCTGTTCACTTGTCTGTTCCCCCTTGACACCCTCCCTCCCCCCGAGCAATTGCCATTTTCCCCCCTTATTCACATGAGCATCTCACTTGTCAGTGCCTTGACACCAGACCATTTATTTAACCAGTTATAAATTATTCATCTCAGTGTGCTTGGAGATGGATCATACTCTCATTCACAAAAAGGGACCAACAACTGAATATGCATCAGGGATAAATATTTTATCCCCCATTTTCAGCAGGCCACTCTCCTTCATGCTTTGCTGTTGGACCTCTGTGCCTAGCCATGTGTTTGCGTGTTTGCTGCAGTGCAACGTTCAGCAAAGGGGTGGTGGGAGTGTGTGTGTGTGTGTGTGTGTGTGTGTGTGTGTGTTCGGGGGGGTACAAAAAGCACTGCGGAGAGTACAGGATCAATGTGGTAATGTGCTGAAACGATAACACCAAGCATCTCTGCTTCACGGTCAATGAGAATCGTCTCAAGGAGAAACCAAACAAACTTGCAATGTTGGAACTCAGCTCTGCAGTCCCAGCAGAGATGCCGCTTACTGCAAGGCAACCCTCAGAAACATTACGGCAGTGTGACGCAAGGCAGAGAAAACTTAGCTTAAACTGGAGTCTGGATGTTGATTATGAAAAGCAGCTGTTGTGAATGACCTGAGGGTAGCAGAGGTTACTGGAGTGGAGGACTTGTGGAGGAGCCGAAGAGCCTTTTGAGAAAAAGTTCCCTTTTCTGTGCAACGGGAGCTACAAACTTGCACACAAGACTCCAAATCTTACCAGATTTTACTCGGTATGATGTGGATCTTTGTTAGGTGCGTTCTCGATATTGTTACAGTGTTTGTTCTTGGACAGTATTCTGCTCATAAACATGCCATGCTTATAAACATGCTGTTCATAAATGCTATGCACATACTGTACACGTACTGGGAAAGAAGCATAAATACATTTCAAACAAATTAAAATTCCCACAGCACTTGAACATCAGGAGCAGAGTCCCAAACTGCGCTACTATTAAGGGAAGCTTGGTTTATTATTATGTTATTGTATAATTTGATTTCAGTTTGGAATCTGGTTTCCTGCTTTCCTCCCTGTATAACTGGCCATTAAGACAAATGTAGAGATCACTCGTATGCTTATGAAAGTTTTGCCATATAATAGGGATGATTAGGCAGAATACTGCACTACACAACCATCCTATCTGTTACAGAATGAGATCAAATGTGTACCATCAGGCCATTACAAAGATTGGACGCTGAGAATTATCACTGTAGATGTAGTGTATTCCTACAGAAGACCACTAAAGATTCCCTAAAAATTGAAACTTCCTAATGTTGGACAAAATTGGCAGATATTTTTGTCTGCAGTTTTAAATAATTTTACAAAAGGCTTGCAAAAGCCAATAAACCAGCTAAAGATGCGGGAAACCAGCTCTCCAACATGAAAGCTGGATGGAAATTGTTTTGCACATCATGCAGTGTTGTTGTGGACCACTAAAGACAGTCAACAGACTTCACTGTGTTGACTGTTGCACTGATAGGTTCTATAAAAATAAATTCTTACATTTATTTTATATTTTTCTTTTTCCTGTCTATAAATATTTTATTGCAGAATGTTTTGACTGTATTTTACATTTTGTTCACTTTATGTTTTGTTAAATATAAAATCTTTTTTTTGTGTGCGTGTTCAGTTTTTATTTTCTACACTCTGACCAGCCATAACATTGTTTTGACCTATCTAATGTTGTGTAGGTCCAAAACAGTTCTGACCCATCGAGGCATGGACTCCAAAAGACGAGATGTGTTGTGTTATCTGGCACTTTAAGACATTCACGGTTGATTAATTTACTCTTGTGAGCTACAAGGTTGGGCCATCATGGATCAGACTAGTTTTTTCCAGCACATTCCACTGATGCTCGATTGGACTGAGACCTTTGGAATTTGAAGGCGAAGTTCACACCTTGAACGTGTTTGCAGAGTAGCAGGATGTATTATCCTGATGAAATAAGAGAATACTGTTGCCTTTAAGGTGTGTACTTGGTCTGCAACAATGTTTATAATAGCTGAAATGTGACAAAGTTCCCTCCACAAGAATGCCAGAAGCCAACAGAACCCAACAGAGTTGCCTCCATCAGACTGCCTTCTTCATCTGGTGCATCCTGGTCCTATGTCTTCCCAAGCAAAACACACGCCCACCTGTCCACATCAGACCAGGCCACCCTCTTTCACTTCTCCATGGTTCAGCTCTGATGTTCACCAATTGTAGGCACTTTCAGTGGTGGACAGGAGACTGTGACCAATCAGTGACTACGAGTCTCATACGCAGCAAACTATAATGCACTGTGTGTTCTGACATCTTTTTATCATAGCATGAACTTATTTAGCAGCAGTAGCTCTCCTGTGGGATCAGACCAGGCAGACTAGACTTCGCCCCCATGAATATCAGAGTCTTGGGCTGCCGTGACTCATGTTCACTGGTTCATACTTGTCCTTCTTTTGACCACGATGGCTGGTACCACTGCATACCGGGAAGAAGACCTGTCCCACAATACCTGTTGTTTTGGAAATGCTCTGACCATCAACTGGGCCCTTATCAAAGTCACTTGGTGTCATACAGTTGTCCATTTTTCCTGCTTCCAACACATCGACTTCAAGAAAGGAATGAATGTCCCCTTGTTGTCTCATTTGTCCACCAATGAACAGGTGCCACTTTAATCAAATCAATGTTATTTACTTCACTTATCAGAGATTTGTGGCTGATCAGTGTATGTTCATGGTTAAATTTCCAGGAACTACAATCAAAGAAGTTTAAAACAGATGTGATTGTGAATCACAAATCCCACTTTTATTGCAACCTCCCATTGCACTAAAAAGAAACAATACAAACAAACAAAAAAAGCTGAAAATTACAAAAATTGCCCTCAAGATACTGGTATTCAATGCAAATTGGTGTGATAGACAACCATCTGCAGCGATAGCTTTTTACAGTTAAAGCAAATTAGCTGAATTATCTGAAAGAAGTTATAGAAGGAAGAGTTTTATATGTGCTCATGACCTTACCTTCTGCTAGACAGTGGATAGGATATTAAGATTTGATGCCCAGTTTGATCTCAAACAGCTGGAAAATAATCAATATCCAATGAGTTATTCAGAAATCAGTAAGTTGTCAAAGAGTCTTTGCTGTCAGTACCATAATCCACTAAATATTCTATTTATAAATGAAACAATACATTTAGACTATCTAGGTCTAAATTTACTGCTGTAAATGGAATGCTTATGACTAACAACATACTTGTTAAATAAAATGTACATTATAAAACACATTTTAAGAATTTAAGTAGACAGCAGTTGCAAAAAAGTGCAGCATTTATTCTAGACTTGTGTTAATAAAACAGTGGCAGATGCTGAGGGCAAGACTTTCCAGCATACCTTCAGTTTGGTTAGTTTCTGTTGATTATGCTGCATTCATGACAACTGGAAGCTCAGAATTTTCCAACCTTTCCTACTTCTCACCTAAATGCATTCATGCAACAGTAGCTGCTGAAAAACAGAAAGCTCACAGCAAGCTAGAACCTTGACTTTCTGTGTGAGTCTAAAAAGCTTGAAAAAGCATCTGCTTTGACATTACAGACTTGTTTGTATAGTGCTTTACTTATTTTGAAAGCGGATGGGTTATGGCATATTTCTCGTTTAATAGTGCTGAAAAATGACATGAAAGCGCACAAGACAACTTTCTTGTCACACATTCTGAGACAACTTGCCCCCAAATGATGAGAAAAAAACAACTGAATCGCAAAAATGTGATACGGATATAAAGGCAACTTCAAACAAGGCTTGAATCTGTCTGGGAAAAGTCAAATTTCATGTAACGTTTTGTCATTCAGAACGCAGAAAACCTGTCCTCCTCAAATCAGATATGCTGACAAATTAGCTTTGAATGGCTGCCTGTCTGAACGAAGCCTTAGATACCAACACTTGTCAATTTAACACGTGTCAGTTTCACTCGTAATGGCAAACACTTATATACACACTGAGAACGTGTTAAATTTAACACTCACAATGTTGACTGAACACTGGTTATTTTCAGGGTAGAAGTAGAGGAGCCTGCCAGCGCACCCAGGTGTGTAGAAGTCTGGATAGGGTTCAGTCACAACTGTGCTTTGCCTCTCATGCAAACGTATTTTTCGTCCTTTATTTTTCTCAAACAAGTTGTGATTGATCTCATATTCCTGTGGTGCGGTCAACCCCTCAAGGCAAAATTCATTCTCACAAGTGAAGGAATCCCACCCAGGTGTGCGTGAGTGAAATGAAATGTTTACTCTTCCAGACAGGGGATGATTTGGTCTTTTGTGTTGTTTGTTCGCAGTTTGATTGCAGAAATAGCCTTCCAGAGGACAAACAATGCCGCCATTCATAAACGGTCTAACTTTCCCTTTTGCAGAAATAGTCCTTTGGCACTAAAGATTTCGGTACGTGCTGAATTTCTTGATTTCTTCTCAATCTTCGCATATTTGCAACATTAGCTCAAGCAAAAGAAAGTATAAACAAAGACAACCCAAGAAAACAAACCACTGGTCACTGCCAGTTCAGCTGAATCTAAACATCACCAGCAATATAAAGAAGGCTGGAAAATGATGGTGACGCACCCGAAGTAAACAAGTCTGGAAAGGTTACGAAGCCGTTTCTAAGGCTCTAGCAAAGCACCACAATATCCAGAACAGAGGTTAGTCTTTCCAGCAGACTGCCAAAATTCCTCCAAGACCGCAACCACGACTCTTCTGAGAAGTTGCTGAAAGTGCAAGTCACTGCTAACCAAGAGAAACATACAATTTGTTTCATATTTTCCGAGACATCTCAACAAGCCCCAGGCAGTATTTTGGAAGACTGGTTTCTCATTACATATGGTGTTAAGCACCACAGCACTCCACAATAAGAACATTATACCAAGCACGGTTGTGGTAATTAGGATGGTTTGCTGCTCCAGGGCCTGGGCGAGTTGCCGTGATTGACAGAACTGTGAATTCTACTAGATTATGAAGATACAAACCTATTTGGCATGACAAATACGCACATATATATGGATATATATATATATATATATATATATATAGAATATAAATATATAGAAAAAAAGAAAAATCAGAGGAAGTAAAAGATGAAAAGAATACAGACTTTTTCCTGGTTATTTCCTATTGTACTCCAAGCTTTAACAACATTGTCCAACCAATTTATGGTGTTGGCTAGTATTGATTGCATGTATGGTCACAGAACCTGACTTTAAAAACATTAACCACATGATTTCTCCTTTCCTACACATGCTAGTCTCAGATTGAGGTTATGAGGTGGCAGAATAGCTGTCAGTCACACTGTAAACTCCCTGTATGCACTCTGCATGCACAGGGGGCTTCCGTTTGAAGTGCTTAGCCAAGGGCTGACACTAAAAGCTTTCTGACAGCATCGCCGAAAGGCCAGATATGATCATGAATAGCCTTCCTGCTTCGTTTGCCTCTTGCGTTATTCAGTCACTAAAGTCTCCCAGCAATTCTCACCCAGAAAATATGCAGATGAGCTCCTCCTCCGTCTTTGTCTTCACAGCTACTGTAGACCAAATAGAAAAAGAAACCCACTAAAGAATCTGGCACTGACTGTGCTCCTCACAGATCAGCATCCATCAAGCTTTATTTCAGCTTGGAGGAAGGTTACTGGGCTCTGGAATCCAAGGCTGCTTAATATTGATAAGAGATGAAAAGTTGTGAAATTATGTTTACTTTGTGCTTGAGAGGCACAGAATGTCGAGGCCCCTTTTGATACTGTGCATTCATGCATGGAGGCTGTTGTCAGTGAAGGTCGTAGAAGATCCATCTCATGTTTACTGTTTGAGGAAAAAAGGCGAACAGGTTCCACTGGAAACTGGGCAAACTCAGTAATATAAGCGTGGCTCATCGTGCCTTTCGCCCCACAGTCGGCCTGTTTCAGATCTATTATGTATGTTGAAAGCACGGTATGGTGTATCAGTTCAGGGCAGGAGAGCAGTTAAGAAAGAAAGAGCGTCTGTTGTGGCTTTACAGAATTAATTTTTCACCTTTGAAATCAATTCTTATTCTGTCATTTTTATAAAAAAAACAAAAGAATTTCTGAGATATGAAAGCCCCCCAATTTGTAATGCCTGGATGTTTCGTTGGAAATGCTTGCAGAAGGTAAAAGGAAATCAAATTTGAATTAATAGCATCAAATTCAGTATCATAGTCTTAGTGCATGGTCTTTACCTCGGACCACAAACACACAGTAACTAAACCTCTTTATACCCTCTTTAAATATCTTTTTTCTATGATTTCCGTGAACTGAGGATATCAGAATCATATCATAAAATATCCAGATATTTCCTTTAATAAATGATCAGCAATGGACAGCTGTGTAGATTTGACCGATATCACTAACATTTGATGAAATATTGCTTGATCTCCGGAAGAGCAAAACAGGTGATGTTGGGCTGCCAGGCTAAAAGGTACTGCATTTGTAGCCAGTTGTCAGTAACACTAATCCAGGTAGAGTTAGTGCCAGTTCCTGCACTGTGTGTTGGTCAGTGCTGGGTATAATGTGATCTAAAGTAATGTGTTACAGTAACATGTACAAAGTATTTTTTTAATTATTGTAATCCCAGTAATTAGAGTTACTGACCTAAGAATGAATTTGGTACTTGAGTTACTCACATGTCTCTCAGAGTACAATAATAACGACACATGATGCATTAATCAATAAGTATCACCTACACAGTTTGTCTGTGTGTGTCCTGTCATTTGTGTAACGTGTCCATTTCACACAGCACACAGTGTGAACAGTGTGAAATTCTTCCTCTGCATTCAACCCATTCACCAAGTGAAGCAGGGGGCTGCCAGGAGCACAGAGCCCAGGAGCAGTGTGTGGGCACGCTACTTTACTCAAGGGGACCTCAGTGGTGCCACTGGGATTTAAACCTTCTAATCACTGGGTCAACTCCCCAACCACCAGGCCGCCAGCTGCATGACATCCGTGTGCATGTGATACATACGTGTTTTACTTCAAGGCTGCTGTTTCTCAACCAAATCAAGCCTAACTGCCTGCGTCTTGTTCAGAGGGATGATGGAACATCTTTTTAATGACGTTCATCACGACTGGCTGTTTACTTCTAAATAATTAATGGGTTTCCCTTGTTCTTTCCAAGTTGTACGGATGTGTTTGGGCTTTGGAGAGTAATGAAATTGGTAAAGGTCTGGTTTGTTGAGTATTTTTCTCAACATTTCTTTTAGCTTTCAGTCTGTGTTATAAATGACACTTGCACAGATTGTTCCAGTCAGTGATTTCATTACATTTACTAATATAAATATGATGAAGTGACAAAGTAAATAAATAATAACTGGAAAATGCCATTTAGCCGTACTTCATAAAACCACTTCATGCAACAATACCAGCTTTCCGTTGGACACTTTTTGGAAGTGATTTTCTCTCATTCATCCAGGCTCTGTGCTGTCTGTGTCGATGCTTATGGACTGCAGTTTTCAAGATTCTTGATTTCACCGTTTTGTTGTTCACTCACCCCTGTATTGCTTTTGCCCCGCCCTCAGGAAACGTCAGGCATGCTTAGATGTTTCATTTTCTTCACTCATGTCCTATTTCGGGCCATGCTTCCATACGGGCCGGTTATATGCAGATCTCTTGACGCCCTTGTCTGGTTCACCACTCCAGTCTCAGGCACTGAACTCTGTGGCTCCTTCAAAGTGATTGTTGGCCTGGCGTCGGCTTCCTTCTTGCTCTTACGCTGAGTTTTGAGGGAAAATAACCAAACACTCGGATTATTTTGTAGCTGTTTTCTGTCTTGTCCATGTTTGTCTTTCCCTCCAGTTTGATCATTTTCACAGCCTCCCTTTACATTCACAATCTGATCCATGGTATTTAAAATAATGGAGGGCTTTTATCTAGGGTCAGTCTTTGAAAAAATATGACACAGCACAAAAAAATGTCAAAATGTCATTTGTAATCCAGACAAATCTAATTTACAGGGCGGAATGCTTTTGTAAGGCAGTGTATATATACGTTATAAAAGCAACAGATATTATGCAAAAGATTGATCCTTGATAGTGGCCAATTTCAGGCTTTGACTCGACAGGCCCTAATCATTTTTCTAGAGTTGTGACAAAGGCACTAGTCTCACATTCACAAACTATGTCTTCATTGGAAATAAAGATGTTTCTTGCAGTTTCGCTGCAGTTTCTCATACAACGATGTTTTGTGGAAGACTAGCAATAGCCTTAAGCTCTTTCTGAGACAAGGAAATGGATGCTGGGAATTTCAAAGGTGGAAATCTACAGCTTTAATATTATCCATATATTATCTCATTATATAGAGTATTTGTCTTTCATTCCCGTGTTCCTATTGGATCTTTGCAGGAGTCATTTTGTGTAACTCGGGAAATTTAGCTGAGTCTAAACTAAGAAGTACCACAGCTGACGCAGTCTAGAGTGTCTGTGTGAAGGTGGAAAATGGCCCGCACGCGCTGTGGCTACCCTCGCTCTAAACGACCCTGTGGTCCTTATAGAAATCGTTTGATTGGCCAGAATTTAGCACAAAGCCCACCTCCTAGCAAAAGACCTAATTAGGCTTATCAGTAATTAGCAACAGTGTTGTTGGGGCTGTTCAACAGAGTAGAGCAGAGGAGAGGCAGATTAGAGACTCCTCTCCTAGATCTGCCTTTTGTCTCCTTCGCCACTAATAAGGTTTTATATCTGATCTTAAACACGTCAGTGCTTTTCATAAGCAGCCGACACAGGCCTGCGCACTGGTCCTGTTCCACGTGAATATTCATTTCCTGTATTTGCATTGTACATGAATAATTAACTCCTAAATCCTTCATTATGCTAGTTATTAAATCCGACAGATCTGCTTGCCTATATGTTGTTGCTGTCTCTGCAGCAAGATGAATGCTTCTGGGTTTTGGCGACACTTACACATTTTGCAGTTACTTTATAGACCAACTATTTCCAATAATTCATTCCTAGAAAGCGACGCAAGTATCCACTGTTCCGCTTAAATGATTCTGTGCCCTGTACTTTAGATGTGGACAGAAAATGACTGCAGGCAGGCAAAATTACACATTAAATCACACAGTCAAATGAAAGATTAGGAGGGGGCATAAATCAGCCTTAGGGGGCAATCACTGCAATATAAAAGCAGATAAATTTATTCTGCTTTTAATTGTTGGACATACATTTGCTGTAGTTTGTTTTTGAAGGATTATGATTTCAGTCCAGTAGGAACAGAAGAAAAGAGAAGGGAAAACAATGATACGGTACACAAAAAGGCCTATAGTCTGAATATTTTTATGAAATCCGGATTTTTTTCCCCAACACACTCTCATTCTTGCACCCTCTGAACCATCTGAACCATTTCCAAGAGTGGCCTTGATGTGCGGCTGCAGAATGCTACAGTTGTTGGTTTCAGGTTCATTGTAGGGCACAGACAACAGTCGATTCCTCAAACACAGTATTCCACCTGTTCCAAAAACCTGTTTCCCTCTGGAAAACGGCGCCTGCGCATTAAAACTGCAGCCAGCAGGCAGCTGATCAGCCTCTTCCTCAGCGCAGTATCTCTGGCAAACAAGCCGTCAAGACCTGCCTTCACACAACTGCACTCTCCAATATTGATGCCGCAAATACACTCACCGTCCACTTTATTAGACCTACCTTGTACTTCCACTCGATGGCCACTTTATGAGAGCTAGCCACTATAAAGCTGCACAATTACAGACAATGGTCCATCTGTTGCCACTCATTGTTTATCTGCCATTAATCAGTTTCAGAGCACAGGACCACTAATGACCAGATATTGTTTGAGTAGTAGACCATTCTCCTCACAGCAGTGACACTGACACAGTCGTGTGTGCTACTGGTCCAAGTGCATCAGTGTCGCCCTTTTAAAAATGAAGCCCTGGGCAAGACTCTAAACACTACATATCCCTACATCAGTAACATGATCAAAGTCCCTCTGGATAAGAGCGTCTACCAGATGAGTAAACGTAACAGCATCTCCCTTCACGGTAACCCATCACTTACCATGTCCAGTTTCATCAATGATTAGTTTCCGAGCACAGGGCTACTCCTGGCTGCTGGGTCTCCAGATATAGACTGCATGGTCTGGGTGAGTGGGTGTCAAGAGTTGAAATATATTTTCAGACTGTGTCTTTCAGCAAGTTTGTCCAAAAAAAGGAAAGTTTTTCATGAAACAGACCCTGTAGCACATGCTATCTTTATGTCTTTGTTTGTTGCAGTACGTGACGGGCAGCACCAAACATAGAAAATTGTGCATCTGTAAATCATTTATAACAGTGAATAAAAGCGATTATGATTCTTAATTAACCAGTGTTCACATTTTGACAGCAGGTGTCCTTGTATGGTGACCCTATTTTGTAAAACTGAATTAATAAGAGAGCGGAGGAATGTCATTACGCTAGCTATGTGCATTCTTCAATCTGCCTCATTCTTTGTCAGTATGGGAGAGAATGACTCTGTAAAGCTTTCACATTCTTCACATTCACATTTAAATCGGCACTGCACAACTTAATTTCCCCCAGAGGAGTTAAAGGACTGAAATGTCTTTCCTTTGCAGAAATCAAAGGGGTGAGACTGCCCTCTAATGGAGGTCGTGCAGCATCGCAGAGGGAGTCGCTGTGAGAATACTGATGAAGTACTGGAGGACGCAGCTCACACAGAAGAGCTCAGTTTGAGTTAGCCTCCATGATACATCTACAATACAGTGAAGACAAACGATTACCTCATAACCTCTAGTGAGCGTGAGCCTAAAATATTAGCATGTTGATCCCAAGACTGCTAGTGGCAGCTCTGAGGTTCCCTTGAGTAAAATACCGTCCCACACACTGTGTTCCTGACTGCATGCATGGATTAAATGTGTTAAATGGGTTAAATGAGTTCAATGTGTTAAATGAGTTAAATGAGTTAAATGTGTTAAATGAGTTAAACGGGTTAAATGAGTTCAATGGGTTAAATGGGTTAAATGGGTTAAATTAGTTAAATGGGTTAAATGGGTTAAATTAGTTAAACGGGTAAAATGGGTTAAATTCGTTAAATGGGTTAAACGGGTTACAGGGGTAAAATGGGTTAAATGGTTTAAATGGGTTAAACGGGTTGAAGGGCTAAAATGGGTTAAATTCGTTAAATGGGTTAACTTTATTAGTTCTGCACTCTGATGAAAACAGGTCTATATATTGTGTTAAACTGTTAACAGATGTTTAAAAACCGCCTTCACTTTATTTGTTTAAATTGTAATAAAATTAAATGTAATAAAATTGTGTACAGCTAAAGAAAACTCAGAATGCGGAGATGAGACCTTGCAAGACAGCTGTAGATTCCCTCATTACACCCAGACAGCTTGGCCTCTTTTATTCCCTTATTAATAGAAATGCATGTTTATTTAATATTTTTTCTTATTTAAGTTTCCTTTTTATTTCTGTCAGGTTTGGGGTCGCTAGAGGCCACCCTTGTTTAAGTTATGTGTTCGGTATTTTAGTTTGGGGCTTTTATTATGTTATTGGTTTCACCTGTGTTGTGTTAATGGTTCTGTTTTGTTATTGGTTTTTGGGATTTGAGTTTTTGTATTTAAGTTCATTGTGGACCGACCTGGGTCCATGGTCGCCCTGGCTCTTCGGAGAACGTTATCCTTCTGTCGCCTTTCAAGCTTGTATCTTGTTTCAGGTCCTCGAACCTGTTTTTGTTTCGTTTTTCAATTCAATAAAAGAAACTTAAATCAAGGACGTCTGCCTGCCATCATTGGGGTGAGAGAGGGAATCGAGACAGATGGACCGACCGACCAACCAACTGCAGGTGCCGCAGATGTGGCATGGGGGAGCGAGGTGCTAACCCCAGAGGAGGAAGGGAGGCTAATGTGAGAATTCGCGATGCTGATTGCTCGGGACTGGGCTGCCTTGAGCACCCCGGCGAAGGCGCTGGACAGTGGGTTCTTTTGGTCCTCCCGCCGGTTCCGAGGACCCTAGAGCGAGAGGTCGCCGCAGTGCCGACGAGGCTGCGCTCCCGAGCAGAGACGAGGCTGCGCTCCCGAGTGCCGCGAGGCTGCACTCCCGAGAGTCAAAGCTCTGCACCTGAGCAGCGAAGCTACTCTTCAGCGCCCCATACCAGCGCCAGGTAGCCCATTAGCTGGGCAGCTAGGCCCGTTAGCTGGAGCAGTTAGCTGCCCAGAGCCCATAGCACTTAGCCCAGAGTATATAGACCTGCTCGGTCCATTAGAGGAGCTAATAATCTCGTTAGAAGAGCCTCTAATAGTTTATAATAGTCCAGCAGCTAAAATCCATATTAGCCCAGCAGCTAAGCCCGTTAGCCCAGCAGCTAAGCCCAGTAGAGGGGCTTGTAGCGACAGAGGGGCCTTTAGAGGGGTGTGTGTTAGCCACAGAGTGGCTCTTAAAGGGGCTTGAGTTAGCTGTAGAAGGGCAGGGGGGTGGTGGGGTTTAGCAGTAGCTCGGAGGCCCGGGAGGGCTTAGCACTGCAAGGTGCTCCCTGGAGGGGGCTCTGCCAGTGAGGATGGGTTGGGACCGGTCCACCGTTGCCCTAGCTCTTCTGAGAACGTTATCCTTCTGTCTCCTTTCAAGCTTGTACCTTGTTTCTGGTCCTCAAACCTGTTTTTGTTTCATTTCTCAATTCAATATAAGAAACTTAAATCAAGGACGTCTGCACACGCATCTGCCATCACTGGGGGGAGAGAGAGGGAATCGAGACAATTTCCTTTGATTGATTGATTTATTTATTTTCTTTGATTAAGTTTTTTTAAGTACGCCCTGAGAGAAGGTCCTTTGTATAAACTAAACGTATTATTATTATTATTATTGTTATTATTATTATTATTATTATTATTATTATTATTATTAACCTGCCCACCCAGAGAGAGCAAAGTCAGTTGTGTTCTTGGACACTTGTCCACAGCGGTGATTCCACCAGGGATGGAACTTGCTGAGAGTTCTAGTGCCACTCTGGAGCCTCTTGACAGCCTCTTTAAAACAGACTTGCAATTCACAGTAGATGGTCTGTCAAAAAGATGTTTTACTTCAACAGTAAATACTGTACAGGTCAAAAGTACCACACAGCCTTTTCTGCTTCCTGAGAATATTTCGCGTGACAATATTCCAGTGGTAGAACTCAGATAGGGCTGTTTGCTCTGTCTCAGCTGTGGAGTTACATCACAGTGCTGTAGGCTTCAAAGGCCGCAGTCAAACTGTACTACTCAGACACTTGTGGCTGTACCAGTGTCTTTAATGAGTGCAGGCAAACTGCTGGCAACCCTCTGCGGGCTCAGTGGGGGGCTCCTCTCTCTCAGCCTGCGACATTCTGTCTGGACTGAGTGACTCTTTTATTCCATGCACCGCCTGCAGAGAGCGAGCAGGAAAAGGCTGACATGTGAACGTAAAGCACCTCTCCACGCAACCATATAAGAGGATCCACGCAACTCTCCAAAAGTTCAAGATGCAGAGTAGTTACATAAGCTGCATGTTAGTAAGGAGTTCCTCATATTAACAGTAGATGGCAGTACCATATAACCAAGAGCCAATGCACACATGCACCAGATTCACAAAATAATTGTAGAGTCAGGTTTGAGTGATTTTATTTTGAAAAAAACTCAGCAAAACACATTCGGTACTGCTATCTCTGGAGTGCCACAGTGCACAAGCATACACGTAAAAATATCGGGACGCCGATCGGGACTTTAATGACATTGCATTCTAACCCATAAACTTTAATATGGACTTTAATATAGAGTCGTTCTCCCTTTACAGCTATAACAGCTTTCACTCTTCTTGGAAGACTTTCTACAAGATTCTGGAGTTTCTGTGGGAATTTGTGTTCATTCATTCTGTAGCATTTATGAGTTCAGACACTGATGTTGTACGAGAAGGTCTGGATCACAATCTCCGTTCCAGTTCATCCCAAAGGTGCTGGATGGGGTT
>JBBJLS010000134.1:2123068-2148728 GCA_037577275.1 Bryconaethiops microstoma | reverse complement strand
CTCTCTCGCACACACACACACACACACACACACACACACACACACACACACACACACACACACACACACACACACTCTTTCCCATCTGCTGCAAACAGATAGGCAACAGCTAAGAGTATTTTGTGAGATTGTAAAGAAATATATTGGCATATGCTCCCAGTGCAAATGCAGCTTCTCCTCTGGCTACTGGAGCCCCATTCCGTCCACAGCAGCAGTGTTTATGCAGGATTGACACCAATAGCCGGTTTAGTGAATTAAACATGGTGCCTGTGGTGAGGAGGTAAAAAACAGAACAGCGAAGCTCATTAATCGCTGCGTCCAATTGTGACTGTAACGTTGGCATGAGGAAGATGACACAGTGGCTCAGCTGGGATTACTGCACGCCGCTGCCTGTCGAGTACCTCATTTGACCACATTTAGCAACGTTCAGCAATGTGCTGTGCACTTTATTTCCTAATGCTTGTAGTGCTGCTTCCACAATATCAGAACAGATTTTTTAAATTGACTTAATAACTTTTCAAAATGACTGTTATTGCTGTTTACTTCACCTTTTCTGTAATAATATGATTTTTCAATGCCGTTGTTTAGAGAATCTGATTAACAGCACTAAAAAAGATTTGACAATGCTTTACTTGAACCCTGCTACATAACAACAACACTGACAGCGATATGGCGTAACAGTTCTCAGGTCAGATCATGCTCATTATTTTAACAGTGTCATGTCACCATTATTTGTAATAGTCATGACGGGTGCTATATATTGTTTGATGTCAAGACAGATTTAGTCAGTTGGCCAAGATATGTTTGGAATTCAGATTTTGCTTCCTTAGTTTTGTTTATGTAGCACTGGAGCAGCAAGGCTAATGCTGCTAATAAACACTGTAAGTCATTTAGATTATTTCTAGAAATGTATTCATTCCCAAAACATCCCTCAACTCTACAGGTACCCTTTTTGGGTCTGGATGAGTTTCCTTTGTATTTATGATGGACAGCTCTGAAGAATAATCCTTCTGTCATGTCCTGTCAGCAGCTTTTAGAGACCGCCTGAGTTTTGTTTTGGGTTTATGAACTTTTATTTTGAAGGTGTTGAGTTTTCGTGTAGATTAATCACAGCTTGGGTGCTTTAGAGTAAAGTACTTGTGTTGTGTTTTGGGGTTTTGTGTCTTTGCATTTAAGTTTGGTTTAGGTGGACTTTAATTGTCGGTAAACCGCCAGAATATCCTGATGTTTTGTGTTTCTCCAGGTGTTGGGTAAAAGACTAAAAGAATGGAAGTCTGCCCACGCGCCTGCCTTCATTTGGGAGTCATGGGGAAATGTAACAGGTGGACCGACCTACCAAACTGGTGCAGCAGACTGGGCAGTGAGCCCTTGGAGTAATGGGGGGTGGCTGAGAGTGAGGCTGGCTGGAACCAGTCCGGGGGTGGACCAATGAGTTGCTGTGTGGGGGAGAGTCGGAGGACGAGAAAGAGGACCTGGGCTTCTGGAGGAGCGGGTGGATCAATGGATCCCTGATTTTGGCTCTGGAGCGTATCATGGACCCCTCATCTTCGATCGACTGCAGAGGAGCTCCTGCTGTGGCTTGCTGAATGACGAGGCGAGAGATCTGCGGCTCAGAGACGAGGGGGGCATGGCAGTCTACTATCTCTCACCCGCTCCCCAGCTGCCCAAGAAGTCCGTGACTTCCTCTGACATTCTCCCTCCCAGGCTCGTGCCAGACTCGCCCCGTGAGGCAAGCCCCCGGGGGAAGAGCAAGCCACATTTGCAGCCACTGTGGATCTGAGGACCCTCAGCAGGCTGGCCCTTGAGGCGTTGCCCCTGCCTCCAATGCGGCCTGAAGCGATGCCTACAGAAGCTACATGGTCTGACCAACCCGTAGCAGAAAAGGAGAAGCTGCAGTCCCAGCAACACCAGGGAGAGCAGGAGCTGAAGATGGTCATGCTCATGTGCTTGTTCACAGGCCTGACAAGCTCCTTGCGACAAAGGTCGGACCAGGCCCGAGGCTAAACCCTGTAGCAAGCCCGAGGCTAACCCTTGTAGCAGGCCCAAGGCTAACCCCGATAGCAGCGCAGAGGCTACCCCTGTTAGCAGAGCAGCAGAAGCTACCCGTGTTAGCAGAGCAGCACAGGCTCCCCGAGTTAGTGGAGCAGCAGAGACTGCCTGTGTTAGTGGTAGAGCAGGGCATACCCGATGTTAGTGTACAGGGGTTCAGCTAACACAGGTCATGTAGTGAGGCAGCTAAAGCTCAAAGTAGGGCCTCTAATGCCCATAGAAAGGCCTTCGACCCCACCAGCAGGGCCTTCAACCCCACCAGCAGGGCCTCCAACCCCACCAGCTGGGCCTTCAACCCCACCAGCAGGGCCTTCAACCCCACCAGCAGGACCTTCAACCCCACCAGCAGGGCCTTTCCTTGCAAGGGAATCGAGCTCCCTGGAAGGGACTCGAACCTGGGGGCTAAGGAATACCTCCACGGAGGGGCTCCATGGGGGGAGCTTGGTCCCGGAGGACACTAGGTGGCTCCTTGGAGGGAGCTCGGTCCCGGAGGACATGGAGGGGCTCCATGGAGGGAGCTCAGTCCCAGAGGACACTAGGGGGATCCATGTTGAGAGCTCGGTCCTGGAGGACACTGAGGAGCTCCCCGTAGGGGGCTCTGCCCATAAGAACAGTAAGGGGCTCCCTGTAGGGGGCTCCACCAATGAGGACATGGAGGGACTACCTGTAGGGGGCTCCCCCCACAAGAACAGTGAGGGGCTCCCCGGACAGGGCACCGCATACAAAGACTAGGACTCCCAAAGGGGAGCGTCCCATGGGACCCACCCGGGCCGCCCTGGCTGTGCGGAGCGCTGGCCAGGATGTCATCCAGCGAGATGCAGCTGGGTGGGGCTCAGGGGACGCTGCCCTTTGCCACCGTCTGACCCTCCTCCGCCCGTGGTTGGTTCTTTTGGGTGCCCTGGGGGGCACCATAGGGAGAGGGGTACTGTCATGTCCCGTCAGCAGTCGCTAGAGGCCGCCTCAGTTTTGTTTTTGGTTTATGAATTTTTATATTGAAGGTGTTGGGTTTTCGTGTAGATTAGTCACAGCTGGGGTGTGTTAGAGTTAAATACTTGCGTTGTGTTATTGGGTTTTGGGGTTTTGGGGTTTTGTATTTAAGTTTGGTTTAAGTGGACCTTAATTGTTGGTCCACTGCCAGAATATCCTGATGTTTTGTGTTTCTCCTGACTCCTTTGAGCTTGAGCTTGACCTTCATTTGGGAGTCATGGAGGAATGTGACACCTTCCTACTCCTCCTACTGTGAAAACTTGTGTGACTGTGACCCTGTTGGCTTATTAGGCTATTTGCAGCATTTTATTCAGTTTAATAAATAACAGTTAGTCATACAGTAAGTCTAAACTACTGTAATGAAAGAATGGATATTTACTAATTGATCCACTGTCAAACTGGAACATACAAAATAAAAAAGTTGCTTCCGGCAGCTGGCTATAACTTTTTTGCCCTGTTCCTGCCTTGTCTGTCTTTGTGTACAGTTGCCGTGAGCTTTTTGCTGTCAGTCGTAGTGTCCAGCCCAGCCCTGCCTGCCCACCTGTGTATCATATGTAACCCCTCCTAAACGCAGGTGTTCCGTGTATTATATCCTGTACAAGTACCACGATTGTCATCCAGTCTTTGTCTGGTCTCTGTGAACTTTACTGTGTAAACTAGCTGATAGTATTTCTGTTTGAACTACTATTTGTATGTCTTTAGCTTAGGTGAAATCCCATTAAATCCAGCTATTTGGATTTTAATTTCTCATTTTATGATTTGTTAAATAAAGCTTGCAACTCACACATACATCCAGCCTCCACCCCATCCTTAGACTAGTAATGTTGATACAGGCATTAGCAGCGTGTTGTATAATGTATTTTATTTTCCAACCCAGCCCACTTACTGCTCAGCAACATTTTTGCCCTCACGAATATAAGATCACCACTAGGTAAAGTCATAACATAGTTGTGAATGCTTGTGATACACAGTGAGTATTATTGCATAGAAAGTATTTAATTTTTAATGATTATTTTGTAAATATTGCACACAGCATTATATATTATACACACAAAACTGTATTTTTTGAATGCAATGTGGTAGCAGGTAAAGTAGTTATACTGATTTGTGTCATACTGACATTTTTTCATCCCCAATGTGCCACTCCACATCCATTTATTTATATTTATTAATATTAGCTGCATTATGCTTCTCTTATATGGTTTATCACTGTGTTCTGTTAGAGTGATCGTGCACATGCATGTGCTCTAGCTACTCTGGTAGCAGATATGAACAGGTTATAGGGGCAGCATGCTAGGATCCATTTATATCCAGATATTTTGAGCGTTATTGTGTTTCGTGTGTACATTCTAGAATGAAAGCCTTTGAATATGAGAGATTTCTGAATAGATGTTTAACCTCTTAAACACAATGGGCCCCTCTGTGGGCACACGATTCAGATAACCTATGTTAGTTTCATGCTGGTTTACTGAATAATTCAGTTACTGAACAATCCTGTGTGGTTTATTCAGTCGCCTGCGGTTCAAAGAGTAAATTATGCTGGATCTGATCTTAACAAAATGTCATCTACTGGGATTTAAAACTGATTATTCTGCAAAGTGCACGGACTTAGATTTCATTCTTGAAGTGGTGAATGATCTTGAGCTCTCATGTGGCTCGAACATGGAATTGCTATTTGTCCGGCGTTTCCTGTTAAGCAAATCTACCGCCGTATCTGTCACAATGCAACAATTTGTAGCGTTCACAGAAGCTGCTTTGAAGATCTTTTTGAAATCTGACACTGAGGCGCATACTGTCTCTCAGTTTAACATGTTTTTACAGCCCTCGTTTCACCTCTCATGACCACTTGTAGTACAGGTTCTGTGTGTCAGAAATCTGCCAAAAGCTTGCTGAGTGTTGACAGTGTTTGGATTCCAGGCGTTTTCATAGTTGTGTTCATGCATGTCCACGGTTTCTGAAGGAGTACACATGAGTAAGAGTTTAGTACTAACGCACCAAAGAAGGGCAAGCCACTGAAGGTAAGAGCATTTTAGAAGGGAAATTCTTTATTTTTCGTGCATTAAAGAGTAAGCAGGTTCTAAATGACAGTGATTGGATTAGAGCTGGTAAACATGGACTACTCTCACTGCAATGAAAAACACCTCCCTGAGCTTCTTTGTTGTGGAACTGAGAGGAATGTACAGACCGTGTTAATCCTGTTGCCTGTCAATAGCCAAGAGATAATCACTTTTTTTAGATTACTTCAAAAGATGTAATCTAACAGTGAATTTTTATATGCTTTCATACATTCAGCTATGGCCAGGGTTGCCAGTCCCAGTCCTGACGGCCCCATACACAATGCACTATGAGACATATGTAATATATCTGCATAGTACATCACGAGTGCTGATTGTCGGGGTGTACATTGTCATGTACTTTTACAGCATTTGGCAGACGACTTTATCTAGAGCACCTTATAGTCATTAGTTACAGGGACAGTCCCCCTGGAGACAACACGCCTTACTGGGCCAGTATAGGCCAGTATAGGCCAGTATAGGCCAGTATAGGTCTTCTACCAGACAGAACTTTAGCAGAGATTTTTACCTTGACTTGTATTAGCATAGTTGTTGAACACCAGTTGTTGTGTTTCTGTATTTTAATCCAGCAGAATAAAATCTTCAAATGATGTAGAAAGAGATATATGCTTATTCCATGTATTTGATCAGTGATGATGTGGTAGTTGATTAGGGTTGTGATTAGATATGTTGCCATTTATAGAACTGAATGTAAAACTCTGAAAAACGTATTAAAAGTAATACAGTTCTTAACAAAGTTTTATAACAAATGTTTTTAGAGCTATTATAAGGTAATGGTTGAAAGCGTTGGTTTTGGTCCCTGAACAGCAACTGTGGCCCGTTACAGTCCCAACCAAAAAGAAATTCTAGAATCGCCACTGGCTAAAAGCACAAAAATGTGCACAGTGTGTGGTCGCCAGGGCCAGTTTGGCAATTTGAGGGGGGGATGGGAACAAGGAGGTTGTAGCAAAATGATCATACTGCATCCCCCTTGTTTACCTGTCAGAATGACTGATTAATTTAGAGTAAAACTGTGGTATGTGCCATGAATTTGAATGCCTGTGGACTGAAGAAGCAGACCAACCTCCACCAATAATATTTTTATATCACAGATCAACAAAATTGTTACGTCTGCCCCCTCAGTCAACATTTTTACATCATCCCCCCCAACCCATGTCCAGATTTTTAATGTCCCTACTGATATCCCTCAGCTCACCAAGGCCTCGTCCACACCGATGTCTGAATCAGGCGTTTTTCTGGCGTTCGTGGCGTCAGGCGAGTGCGGACTGAACGCTGACCGTTTTTCAGCCCATTGGATCAAATCAAAGCCACACGGGCCTTCAGCACCTGCGTTCAACACCAGCGCTCAGTCGGCTGTGCGCTCGGGTGGCGTCAAATAACGCTGCACGTCTTCTTGGCATCAATTTCTGCCGAAATCCTGACAAACGCAAAGAAAATGTCACTATTGCATTTACATGGCATTTGGTTAATGTTCCGGAGAACCAAATATACAAAACATAACACAAGAGTCGAGCGTCTGTGTGGACGAAGCCTTAGACATGTGTATTAAACACGTCACCGTCTCGGGCAATTTTCTAAACAAACTGATGCCGTTCCTTGTGTTAAAAAGGTTGACAGTATAGTTGAAAAATGACAGTCATGAAACTGATCTCATATGCAGCACATGTGAGTAAGTTGTAATTTATTGTCACACTCAACTAGTAATTATCCTTTGGTATGCTCTGTAAATTCCTCTTAGTTTGGAGGGTGCTCATTAATGGCGGGTATATCCGGATCGTTGGGATTTTCACGGTGTTTTAAAGCAGCATCTCATAGGGGTAAAAGGATTTTGACCTCATAAATACCTGACGATGGATACCAGAAAAAGTGGATGGAATACAGATTGTGGAGGAGGTCTTCAGTATCTTTGGAGATCTGTTGATGGTTTACAAGGAAAGGCTTGTTAAACTATTTAGCCTGAGACTCTGGTGCTGTTCCCCAAATTTATGACCCAGACATTTACTCCTTACCTAAAATGGCATTATTATAAATATTCTGTAGGATTTATTTTTATGGATGGTTTAGTCATAGGGCTTCATGAACTGAAAGTCTGTGTCTGGTTTTGGATGTTCTTTGGTTTCTTTCACTTTGACTCAAGATAGAATGCACTCCACCTCTTCTTTATTAGAGACCTACCACAGCCACTCACAGCCAGATCATCTCATGCAAACGTAAGTCAGTCTCAAGTTCAGAATCTTGGTTTAGTCTCATTTTTTGTTGCAGGAATTGTGTTGTTCAAAAGTGATCCCTTCTAAAATCCTGTCAGATTTGACGCGGCTCTAGATTACAGGTCTTTCACCTCAGAGAAAACTGAATTAACAGTTTTCAAGCTGTTTTGTTTCTTCCTTTGGAGCTGTGTTGCTGCAAAACTGTGAAACTGTGTTTCCTGAGTGTAGGACTTAGTTATATGTCTTAGCTTCCTTTCCCCCTGTTCCCTCTGCATCAATGGTCAGTTTATGTCTACATGACAGACAGAATTAGTTTGTTGTCTCTTTTCAATTGGGTCTAAATCCAAATTCCTAGATAATGCGTAACGACACATTATCTAGGAATTTGTATTTAGATATAATCTCTAATAGTTAAGAAAGTATAAGACATTTTCAAACCTTGTGTGCCTTTAAATTTTTTAAAGTCTATTTAAGAATTTGGGAATTCTGTATAAACCGTTCAAAACTAAAATTCAGAGAACTGTCAGGACTGGGGCAGCTGGTGGTCTGGTGGTTAGGGTCTGGTGGTTAGGGTCTGGTGGTTAGGGTCTGGTGGTTAGGCCCCTGATATTGGAAGGTTTTGGGTTTGAATCCCAGGCTGCCAATGGCACCATTAAGGTATCCTTGAGTGAGGTACCATCCCCACACACTGCTCCCTGCGCTGTTTTCCTGGCGGCCCACTCTTTCACTTGGTGAATGGGATAAAAGCAGAGAAAGAAGTTCACATTGTTCCCACTGTGTGCTGTGGTGTGTTCATGTGTGACTATAAGTGCCACGTCACACTTGACTGTAGTGTATTATAATATAAATGGAGTTTAAAAACCTCAGCAACTGCTGCTTCATCTGGCACAACATGCACACCATGCCACTGCCATGGTGGTGCCACTGCTGTGCTGAGAATGGTCTACCACCCAAACAGTATTGGGTTAGCAGTGGTCCTATGGTGGTCCCTGTCCAGTAATGCATGTAGGAGGAGGCAAATTGTGCAGCAACAGACGGGCCGCAGAGGTAATTGTACACCTATACAGTGGGTGTATATTATAAAGCAGCCAGACAATAAGAATAACAAATAGGCAGTTCAATGCACGTTCACTTTAACTACTTTGTCAACAGGGCTTATACATATGATCTGCTTTATCAGAAATCCCTCCCCTTATGGCTCCACCTTGCTGGTGCTTTTATTATTCATGGTATTGTGGTATTATTTATTTAAAACCCAAGAAGATATTAAAAAACACTGGGCTTGACATTAATAACTGCAGCAACCCTTCTATAAGTGATCGCTAACAAATTCCAAACACAATTTTCTTCGTTCTGCGTTCGCCACAGTTCTGATGTACTACGTTCTGTGGTCTCACAGATCTAGATTTTAAAATGGTGATTAAGTATTCCAGTAAATTCGAGTGTTTCTAGAGAAACACATAAGTGTGTTTTATGATAAGGATGGGTTCATAGCACCTTATTTGGCGTTTGCTTTTCACACTTTGGAGCAGTGGATCCACATTCTTGCACTAATCCCAGGCCTTTATTAGCAGGCATGTTAGGGCACCTCCTGTGTTTTGGATGAATTATTACTGGGAACAATGCAATTTTAGTGTTTTAAAGGTGACTTCCTTTGAGCCTGTTGTCACTTTAAAGATCAGTCGCCACACACAGGCCGGAAATCTTGTCTTCTCTGTCATTTATGCAAATAAGTTGAGCACATTCTTCAGAATGGCTCTGTTTACATGCCTTATTTAGCTACTTGCATTTGCATGTTTTGAGGTGAAGCTTAGTGGACCCACATGCATGTTCAGTTTGTTGTTAGGGATACGTTTGTAAATCTACATGCCATATGGTGTCCAACAGACAGGCGCATTCCTTGGGCTATTTGTACACTAATGGGAAAGAATAATATATAGTTAAAAATATAGTTAAAAATATTAGTAATCATAAGAAATTGCCATCGACTTAAAAGTCAACACGTATGATTGAATTGTTGATGTTTTAAAAGAGTGATTCTGTTGTTCTTAGAAGAACAATGAAAAGTGCACACATCTGCGGAGCCTTTAAGAAAGCATTAGGGATTAAGATGATAAGCTTAATTGGGTTAAGAGGATTCCCACTGTTGTCACACTGCACAGTACTATCACTAATCAAAGCAGTACAACTCCAGCATTTTCACTAACAAAACTGTGACCATCTGTTTTTTCCATTTACTTCTATTATCACCATGTTTTAGCATATGCAGTTAAATCTACATGTGGAAAAGTGCCCGGACGGGTACCACAGCTCCTCTTAGGCTGTGCATTGGATGGCCTGGAATTCCATTGCTTCCTTTTCCATTCTTTAATGGTTTGTGAATAGCTCTAAGGATCAGGCTTTGTTGGAATCTTTGTCAAAGGCTTAGAACGTCTCCTAGCCTGGTGAGAGGCTTTGCTGACATATGTCTCTTCAGTGAATCTCCTTTAGTGCATTGCTGGAGTGGTGAGGCGTGTTGGAGGTGTGTTTGTGTGTGTGTGTGTGTGTGCGAGAGAGAATGTGTGGCTTGGTGGAACATGCCGAGAGCTCGGACAGTCAGGCTGAATGAGTTTAATATTGTTGCGGCTCCCCTCCTGCGCTCTGCTGTAACAGGGAATTATTGTGTGCAGGTCTAGTGGATGCTACTTTCTGGACTTGTTCAAGTAAGTTAAGAAGTTTTTTTCTGTTTTAACTAAAACATTGTGTTTGCAGTGACATATTGTGCTTCTATTACTATATTCTTTTGGGCTAAAGATCAAAATGAGCTCTTGGGCTAAAGATCAGTGTTCAGAAGTTCTAAATACAGTCATTCCAGCGTTCCTCTGCTCAAAATGTCTTCTTTTGGCGCATGTTTGTGGACTTATATTTGAGACCTTCTTCCATAGGTTTGCTTCAGAATCCACTGACTCATAATGAGCTTGTCATGTCAGCAGCTTAGCACTGAGTTCTTAGACATACAAGCAAGTTTACTTATTTTTAAACTAACTGATATTACTTACATTTTTTTTTTAATGTTTTAAAAAAAATCAAATATTAACTTTTTCACATGAAGTTCAGAGTTAATGTACTGCTTCATTTAGAAATTTAGAAATAGGTTACTTAAGTACAAATTCATGTTTGTAGACTCTAATTTATTGTTTTACTTAGTGAAGCAACTTTTTACAGCTGTGACGCATGGCCCCATTAAATAAGGAGCTATTTGATCATCAGCTTAGGTTTATTGTTACTACAGTCAGACTAGCGTTGACACTGACATTTGAGGAGTTTGAGACAATTTAACCTTATTGTACTGCAGTTTTACAGTGAATCCTTCAAGACTAGATTTTTCAGTCCCTCAGTTTAAACAAATTGGTTTCTTACTTCATTAGTTCACTCAGGGGTTATGTAAGCATCATAACAGTCAGAGATTATTCCATTCAGTGTAAAACTGTTGTAAGGTGTCCATAGCTGTGTTTGTATCAAGTATTTTTATAACAGTTTTGAATGTGACTCAAACCCTAGGACCGAACCCATGCATTTTATACAATAATAAGTCCTAAAATATGCAAGTTCTCATTCCTTTGGAGAGCTCTGTTGTTTTTATGCACATCCTGGTCAAATGTTAATACTAATCTTAGAAAAGATGAACTTGTCACATACATCACACAGTTCGGAATCTCTCCCAACAAAAGCATCTTTAGCTCAAGCCTTTTGTTTATCAACTCTTTCCCCCTTTGACTCCATTAAACAGATTATTTCAAATGAATAAAATGAATGAATGAATATTAAACTGAATGATTATTGCAGTATCAACCTTGTGATAAATAGTAAGTACACCAATGTTACCTATATTTAGACAGGAATTGAATATTGGAAACAAACAAATGTATCTTATTTATAACTTGCCAAGTTTCACTTTTATTGCGTGTAGGTTCCATTTCTGTAAATTGACAGTAGTTTTGCAGTGAGGTCTGACAACATGAACTAAACTGAAGTTCCTAATTCACTATGCTGCTTCCTCTTCAGGCTGGGCTATATAAACTGTTTATAGAAACATTTTTCATAGGAGCCACTTTTCATTTCACTATGTCAGCAGTTGTGAATGCGACGGTTGCTGGCACTTCCAGGAGCAAGTCTACTAAAATGGTTTGTTAGTTTAGCTGAAAATTAAATCTCCATGTGAGAGCAATGAACGGCAAAAACACTCGAGATTGACAAACTCCACGACGAAGCAGCTTCTAGTACTGTTTACAGTGTTTAGAAGTTAGATTAGTTAGTCATTCTAGAGTTCCTCTGCTCATGTCTGTCGGGAGGCGGTGTTTACTGTTGGGTACAACAGTTTCAAGAAAGTTCAGGACGTTTTGCCTAGTGGCTCATGCCTCTAATCCCAATTTGGGACGTTTGTGTCATGAAGCTCGTTCAGAGTTTAGACTGCACTGACACAGCTGAGGACTTTTTCAGTCCTGTAGTCCTGTGCTCATACATTTGCAGCTATAAGAAAGTCTGGTGCCTCTGAAACAGTCATAAAGTTAAGAAAAAATGTTTGTAAAGCTTTATTTCAACTCTTTACAGAATGACATAACTGAGCCATTAACATTTAATAGGAAATGTCATATGTTGCGATGAGCTGCATTATGTCAATTAAAACAATTGTTACTATTATTGATAATTGTCTTGATGATCTTTACATCAGTGTTTGACATCAAACATTGTACTGTCTGTTGTAACAATTACTGATAATGGCAACACACTCTGATATTAATTAACTTTATTATGATTATGATGTCTTCCATGACATGGTTATGTCATGTTATGAAGCAGAGTTCAAGTAAAGCGTTACTAAAATGTTTCTATTCTAACGCTTTGTGGCCCTCGAGGATAACGCTCTAGTTCCTCAGCATCTGATGGAATTTCATACCTGTATAGAAAGAATTTAAAATATTTCTTTCTGTTATTCATTGAAATTTCAGATAAACCACTTGTTTTCCTAAAGAAACTTTCTGGGGATTGTTCTTTGGAGAACAATTTTTGTATGTGAGGTGTGAGTGTGAAAAGAATCATGTGAAAGTTATTTTATACCCTCAAAAGACACTCACATTTCTTCTAAAAATATTCTGTCAGGTAACAAATAGGGTTCTTTTTTTGCAATGGTTCTTTTTTTAAGAATAAATAATAATTTGGGATAATTTCTTTGTGTCCTTCGATGGTTGAAAAATTAAACACATTGTGTTTTTCGTTCTTTAGCTATAAATCACAGCTGTTTGACTGTGCTACAGCTTTTGCGTGTAGATCTGAATATTGGCACCGTTATTATGTAATTCATTATTTTGGAAATGGCTGAATCTAGATCCTCAGCATCTTTTAAAATGCTCTTATAACATACTTCTCATCAATGAAAAGTTTACTAAAGTTAAAATCAGTTGTTCTACATTTACTCACTAAATTTACATTTAATCATCTAAACATCCCAACTAGAATTCACTGCCAAGAAAGCAGTCGATGAGGTGCATTAACCAATACTCCTGGCTATAGTGGGGCTCTGAGTGTCAGTAAGAGTTGGATGGTGTTAATTTGTAGTGGCAGGTAGCTGAGGTATGTCTGTGTTTCGTGAGTATGAGTGAATAAGTGAATAAGTGGAATGAGCCTTTGGCATTTGGAATAAACCTTCGGCCTGTTTATGTTGACTGTTTTTCGGTACACTAGGTCCTTTGAAGCCATGAAACCAGTGTGAGTTGATGTGTGGGTGGAATCAAACAAAAATTTAGAATGTAGCTCTCTGTAGCAGGTGACTCACAGCACATACGGCAATTTTACACTTAAGTTCCTTAAGTGCATGTATTCAAACAGATGAAAAAATGCTGGAAAAGAGTTTCTGTATATTATGTGCTGTTTTCATGGACACTTTCGCTGTGGCAAATTCCACCTGTCATATTCTAGTGACAGCATTCTGTGCTAAATAGTTTTTTCTCCTCTAGCCTGAGGTGAAAAGGTTTTAGAATGATTTGGCCGGGCTAGGCTAGGCTTCTCTGAATCCAAATGCCCAAAAAGGATCTTAGATTGCAGTGAAGGCAAATCCTGCCTGAACGCTTTGTGGCCCTTGAGGATAACGCTCTAGTTCCTCAGCATCTGATATAATTTCATACCTGTATAGAAAGAATTTAAAATATTTCATTCTGTTCTTCATTCAAATTTCTTTTTGTAGATCTCCTGCCTCCAAGGGTTACTGAAGTGTCTTAACTACGAAGTTGGTGCCGGGGGTCTTGATCAGGTCGATGGGATGAGGGGGTTCAGGTGCCTTGCTGTTTGGCTTCTGTTGGCTTTCTTATCTACTGCCTTAGGCGTTCACATTCCTCCTGAGGGTAAGTAATGTAACAATAAATCTGATCTTGTCTTTGCTCTTTTTTGTCATCTTCTCTTGCTGAACTAGTTCTCCTTACCACAGGGAAAAATTATTCTAGCATTGCTGTCATAACAAAGCCCTATATTGCTGAAATGGTGTACATAGTTAAAGTTTACTTTACCTTGCTGTATAACATTGCCATACTTTTGCCATGAACATGTCATGACAGATAATGTTCATTAATTTAACAGTGTTATTATAACAGGTGCTGAGAGTTTGATGTTCAGCATGTGACATAAGCTGACATCATAAACTATCATAAAATGACATAAAACATACTGTCTGTCATGAGAATTACCAGTAATGGTAACTTGACTCTGTAATTTGAACAACCTCCTATGACATGTTTGACAAAGTTGTGTCATAGTTAAAGTAGCAGGGTGTCATAATTTGTTACCAAAGGTTTGTGACTGTAATAACAAGGTGGCCTAGTGGTTAGGTAGTTGCCCCTGCGATCAGAAGGTTATGGGTTTGAATCCCAGAACTGCTAGTAGCACCACTGATGTACCCTTGAACAAGATACCTGTCATGGTCCCTGCTAGGGGAAGGAGAACATAGCTGCAGGAGTGAACTAACACAATGGTGTAATCCAGAAAAGAGGTCCAGAGAACCATAAACAGTCACTTTTACTTAATAAGCTCTGAAGAGTGCTTATACAGGAAGTCCTTCTTTCAGGCTGGCCAGGAATACATGTGGGAAAGTCAGCTCAGGGCATTAGGTGATCACTCCTTTGCTAAGTCTACTCAGGAAGAAAGTTTCATTTCTTCACAGAAGTCGTGAGGAAATCAGGAAGCTCCGCTATTTGCGGTCGCCAAACAGGAAAATGCCTGAGCCTGTGAGTGATGCAAGTTATTCTTTCTGGGAGGGAAGAAAGAGAGAGAGAGAGACACACACACAAAAAGAGATGAGGATAAAGCCCCTTTGGAGGGACATAGAGGAGCACATCCTGCTCTGGGCTTCTAGCAGTGAGGTGCAAGTGCAAGCACAGCCCTTGGAGAAGCAGCCCCATGCAGAGACCAGAGGAAAGGTAAGGGTAGTTTGAGGGTGAACGCACGTAGACTGCTGTATGGGAATACTGAAGACACAGAGACAATCAGATGTAAACTAGAACTAATAATCACACAAGGGGAAAACACCTGAGCTAATATGTGGGCTACCAGCAATCCAATCAGGAGGAGTATGGAGGCTCACTCCGCTGCATGTGGGCTGCTAGGCACCGCGCCCAAACATAAACACACCTGCATGTGGAGCGGAGGGGCGGAGAGCACGGCTCAGAACACGGGCGACTGGGACCGCAGGAGGTGTGGTGGAAAACATGGCTCAGAACACGGGCGACTGGGACCACAGGAGACGGTGCGGAGAACATGGCTCAGAACACGGGTGACTGGGACCGCAGGAGGCGGCTTGGAAAACACGGCTCAGAACACGGGCGACTGGGACCGCAGGAGGCGGCTTGGAAAACACAGCTCAGAACACGGGCGACTGGGACCGCAGGAGGCGTCGTGGAGAACATGGCTCAGAACACAGGCGACTGTGACCACAGGAGGCGTCGTGGAAAACATGGCTCAGAACATGGGCGACTGGGACCACAGGAGGCGGTGCGGAGAACACGGCTCAGAACACGGGCGACTGGGACCGCAGGAGGCGGCATGGAAAACATGGCTCAGAATACGGGTGACTGGGACCACAGGAGGTGGCGTGGAAAATACGGCTCAGAACACTGGAGACTGGGACCGCAGGAGGTGGCGTGGAGAACACGGCTCAGAACACAGGCGACTGGGACCACAGGAAGCATGGTGGAAAACATGGCTCAGAACTCGGGTGACTGGGACCGCAGGAGGCGGCGTGGAAAACACGGCTCAGAACACGGGAGACTGGGACCACAGGAGGCGGCGTGGAGAACACGGCTCAGAACACGGGCGACTGGGACCACTGGAGGTGGCGCGGAGAACACGGCTCAGAACACGGGCGACTGGGACCACTGGAGGCAGCGCGGAGAACACGGCTCAGAACACGGGTGACTGGGACCACTGGAGGCAGTGCAGAGAACATGGTTCAGAACACGGGCGACTGGGACTACTAGAGGCAGCGTGGAGAACATGGCTCAGAACACGGGTGACTGGGACCACTGGAGGCAGTGCAGAGAACATGGCTCAGAACACGGGTGACTGGGACCACTAGAGGCAGCACGGAGAACATGGCTCAGAACATGGATGACTGGGACCGCAGGTGGCGTGGCGGAGAACACGGCTCAAAACATGGGTGACTGGGACCACAGGATGTGGCGTGAAGAACACGGCTCAGAGCACGGATGAGTGGGACTGCAGGAGGCGGCGCGGAGAACACGGCTCAGAACACGGGCGACTGGGACTGCAGGAGGTGTGGCGGAGAACACAGCTCAGAACATGGGTGACTGGGAACGCAGGAGGCGTGGTGGAGAACACGGCTCAGAACATGGGTGACTGGGAACGCAGGAGGCGTGGTGGAGAACACAGCTCAGAACATGGACGACTGGGACTGGTGGAGGCGTGGTGGGGAACACAGCTCAGAACACGGGTGACACGGACCACTGGAGGCAGCGCGGAGAACACGGCTAAGAACACGGGTGACTGGGACTGCAGGAGGCGTGGTGGAGAACACGGCTCAGAACATGGGCAACTGGGACCGCAGGAGGCGGCGTGGGGAACATGGCTCAGAACATGGGCGACTGGGACCGCAGGAGGTGGCGTGGAGAACACGGCTCAGCACACGGGTGACTGGGACCACTGGAGGCGGCGTGGAGAACACGGCTCAGGACAACGGGTGACTGGGACCGCAGGAGGCGTGGTGGAGAACACGGCTCAGAACACGGGCGACAGGGACAATACTGTCCCCACACGCTACTCCCCGGCCTCAGTTGTCTGCTGTCCACTGCTTCACTCGGGTGTCACTAGCAATTTTCTCTGGGATAAATATTTTGTATATAAAATCCAGGAAATAAACATTTCTGTTGATCAATTTATAATGAAATGTTGACATAAATTTAAATTCAACCTGGAAAAAGTATAGTTATGATATTTTTATGTGATCAGCTAGATACCATATCCATCAATTGGCCCTGCAAAATATTATATAAGTAAGAACATTATCTCTTATGAAAATAAACTTGAAAATGCTCATATAACTGTGCTAACTCTGTTTTAATATATATGGTTTTCTGTAGTGGAACACTTACCAACAATCACAGTCCATCCACCAAGATCTCTCATTGCCTTACCATTTGATGACAGTTTTATTCTGACATGTGAAGCCAAGGGCAACCCAAAACCAGTGTGAGTAACTCATCCCTTCTGTGATTGTGCTGGTTTCACCATTAAATTTTTTTTCATAATGGCATATATCAGTATTGTTTGATTTTCCACAATATAAATTCATCATTTATTTTATTCAAATAAGTTTTATGCACATAGAAAGGTGTGATTATGGATTGAACAGGTTCCACTGGACTAAGAATGGACAATCCTTTAATCCACATAAGGACTCCAGGCTAATAACATATGAGGAGAGTGGGAGTTTTCTGATACCAAGCAATAAAGACCTTGCCAAATATCAGGGTAAATACAGATGCTATGCTTCTAACAAACTGGGAACAGCGATATCAGAGGAAACTGACTTTATTGTGCCTAGTAAGTCCATTTCTACAAATATCCTTATTAAGTCAACATTTATTAGACTGTTTATGCTGGTTGGCTGACTTGATCAACATGTTATGCTTGTTCCAAAGCTTCACCAAAGTTCCCAAAAGAAAAGATAGGACCAGTTGTGGTGAAAGAGGGAGATTCCGTGATCCTGGATTGTAACCCCCCAAAAGGCATCCCACCTGTACAAATCTACTGGATGACCGTTGGTAAGTTCTACACCTACAGGGTTACACAGCTCCAGGTCTGGAAGGTAGGAGTCTCATACCATAGGGCTGCAGGCAATGTACAAAGTACTAATTGTAATGATGAGACTTAGACAAAGAGAAGGATGTAGATGCAAACATGGATTGAATACTGGAAAACGAAATACGAGAAATAAACAGAACGCAGAACCAACTCGTGGTAATTGCTAAGGCTAAAACAAAACAAAACAAAACACAGGGGTATATATTCCAAATAGGGAATGGGAAACACCGGGGCTGGTGACGCTACAGGGACACGACACAGGTGGAAACACTGATGAGGAGGTGGGACTGGGGCACAGACTGACATAACACAACAACAAACTCACATGGCAGACAGACACATGACGGGATAAACAAAACACTAAGGCATCTATGTAATCCTGGGAGGATGCAAACCATGATGTAGAGAAGAAAATGGGAAAGAACAAGAGAACACTACAAAAGAAACAGGAAAAAGACAGTTGCTGTCAACGATACCACTAGTCTCATACCATGAGAATGTTGCACTAATATTACACCATGCTAAAAATCTAAAAGACAATTATACTTAACAAATTATACTTAAAAGTGCGGGGGGTCCTGCTGCAGGCAATGGCCGCAATGCATTGATAATCCAGTAGATTATCATTAGGAGAGTTCAATTTCAGATGCCACAGCCATTTTTGCCACTGCCTTGTTCTCTCTGTGTGGGTAGGTTGGCTTCTCTCTCGTACCGTCACTCAGCGTTACATTAGCAAACATCTGGCAACCGATGTAACAACACTGCTGTCAGCATTCTCCTGCAAGCGTGTTGAACTGTCTAATGGTGCTGCGTTAGCTGCAGTTTTAAAAAATGCAGAGCCACCTCCCGTAACTCAGAAGACCTGTTAGTTTTGGTGCTACTGTGTGACTGGGTAGTCTTAGATAGAGGATCAAATCTGGCATTTACTTTTTTTTATTGCATAAGCATTTTGATTCGGTTGCTTATAAGTTTTAGTGTTGCTCTGGCCTTTACCACCATTATATCACACTTGTTAGTTGTCACACATGTTAGTTTTATTGTTTTGTTCTAAAATATTTGAGTTGAATGGGTTTTGTATCTAATCTGAAATCTCATCTACTCTGTGTATTTCTTAGAGTGGAACTGTTCACCTAAGTGCTCTTTTCTCCACTACAGAAGGAGTTCAGAGTATTAAATACAGAGAATCCTTCTTACCAGTTGTACCCAACCTTGGTCTTAAACTACTCCCATCCTGCATATTTAGGACCTGATATAAGATTTTGCACCAGTTACAGGATCTTCAGAGCCGCATTATGTTTATGTAACATGTAGTCTTTACAACCTGCATGAGCCAAAATATGTATTGGCTATGTGAAAATTTTAGAATTCAGGAATGAACCCCCCCCACATGCAAAATATGTGAGGATTGGAGAAACACTGAGTGGAGAAATTGAAAGTGCAGCTGATATCCTGAGTAAGTCAAACATGTCATAACATTGAAGTTTCTTCATCTTTGAAAATCAGGCCTAATTGGGCATCAGTGTTTCAGAAGCGGGTTACTGGGCATGGCCACAGTCATTGCAAATAGTACATCTTAAATTAATATTTGCTTTTTTTAAATTAATTTGTTGTATTTCTTTTTAATAATAAATTACATTTTACATTTGTGTGTTTTTATCATGTACAACTATATGATATGTTATGCTGTAATGTCGTATTTTCTAAAGGTTTCGTTCCCTTAAATCAATGTGATGCATTTGCTTGTTGCTTATTGGTTGAATATGTAATGTCATAGCTAATTATGCGGTGAGATTTTAATTTGATTTACATTCCAGAATGACAAAATATTCTTTTTTCCTTTCGCAAAAGAAAACTATATCAGGAACAATGTTTTTTTTTGTGATATATTTAAGAAATGTAGTATTGACCGAATTGCTAGAATCCACACTTTGAACAGAATTGTTCTTTTTCAGTGCCCAATGCTGCACCTACAAGAGTTATATGTAGGTTAAAGTTGGCCGAGTGTCTGTTTAGACTGAAATTGGAACATTTAACTATCCAAGGGTGTCATTGTCTGCTGGAAAACAGCATTGCATGGTTTGAGGTCTGTGTGCTATATTAGTGACAGCTCACTGCTGGAGCCTCCAAGCTCCCCACTCTAACCTCCTCACAATGAGAGCTGAGCTTTTTGGAAGATCACCTTATTAGTGGCTCTGGGTGCTCATGTGAAGCCAACTGGCCTCTTGGTATTGTTCCCAGGTCTCCAGCACATAGAGCAGAATGAGAGAGTATCCATGGGCCTGAACGGGAATCTCTACTTCTCAAACACGGAGGAAAAAGACAGCCGCAGCGACTACTGCTGCTTCGCTGCCTTCAGTAGGATTCGCACCATCGTGCAGAAAAATGCCATGGCTATCACAGTCGTACCATGTATGTGTTTACTTCTACAGAAATAGATGTACTGATGTATTTTTTCTAAGAGGTGTTTAACTTTTGTGATGCTTTCTATTATTCCAGCAAATTCCACCAGCAAGATGGATATGAGTGGTGAGGTTTTTTATTTTATTTTCATTTTCAGCAGTTCATGTTCTGAAAAAATCTAAATTATTTATATGAAAGTTATGTACCGGCTCTTGCAACTGTCATCTCAGGTTTGGAGAGGAAAGCAAACCTTCTAGCGCCCTCTGGTGACCAATCTCAAATAAAACTAGTGAAAGGAGAAGATCTTCAGCTTGAGTGTATTGCAGAAGGATTGTAAGTTTGCATTTTTGCTGCTGCTGCTGATATTAGTATGCGCAATAAGAGTAAAGTATGATTTTAGTGCATATTTATGCTAGGTTTTTGTTATCTAAACAATTTCCACACTTTTAGAAAGTAGCTGATTCAATAAATTGTGAATTCGTGGAGACTGATGTGAATCTAATTGTGCATCTTTATGTTAGTCCCACGCCAGCAACAGAATGGACCAGGCTGGGAGAGAAGTTACCAGCCCGCACCAACATCAAGAATTATGGAAAATTGTTGATTATATCTAAAGTCACAGAAGAAGAAACTGGAAAATACATGTGCAAGGCCAAGAACTCTCTTGGTGAAACTGTCCATTACTTCCATGTTGAAGTAGAAGGTTTGCAGTCATTTAGTTCTATATGAACATGTTTAGCTTTGTTCAACATGTTAATGTGAATCATAATACATTCTTCTTTGGTACCATGACACATATCAAGGGGGCGCGAGTGGTGGGAGTGAGAAATAAAACCACAATTTAGGTTAATATTAATTTTCCTGTTGGTGCTTGGTGACATAAGACATTTTAGACATGGACACATTGCATGATTTGATGAATCCTGTTTAATATGACCACAGATATGAAGTAACAATTTGAAAAGGTTCAATTTCAGGTTAATATAGTTATTGTTAATAAAAATTCCCTTGAATCCCACTACTAAATCGTAATTTATTATAAATAAATAAATTGTAATTTTCTTGATAATAAATCATACTTTTAATCAGCATTTTTATACTCTTACTCTTACTCTATGCCAAGATCAGATCCAGAAGCAGATTTAAAGAAAAGGAAAAACCTGGAGTATGCTGCTTGCTTAAGAATGACATTTTTCTTTGAAAAATGCTTAACAGGATCACAGTGGGTCATAACTGGTTTCTACGAGTGAGCCATTGAAGTGACTGCCACATTTCCTGGATTAAAAACATCTCTCCGTGTAATCATCTTTTGTTAGACTGTGAAAGGAGCGAAAAATATTACCTCAAAACAGGGAGAACAGCTCAGTGGCTCACAGTGGAGTAAAGATTCAGGATATCAGGAGCTCTGCATAAAACTGATCAATATGACTGCAGTGCATGGAAGACAAAACAAACAGAAGCACATTAAGAAAGTGCTGGAAAGCATAAGAGTGACCCGGTTAAGACGGGAAAAATGTTTTGTGGACAGATTAGACCAAAATAGACCATTCAGGACAATCTTCAGTGAAGGAAGAGTGGACAGAGCAAAACATAAGCAAATACACTCTTAAAAATACAGAATCATGGGTCAATAGTACAGTTCTAGGAGAAAACTTAATTTGGTGCAGAACCGTAATATTATATAGAGGTTCTGTAATATATTAAAAATTACACTCTCACATATCATTGAGCAAAATGATGATCAAATTAAAGGTGCATTAGGGAACCGTAAGTAGATCTTCTGTGGTACTATCACAAAATACTCTTTTGGCAACTTTGGTTTGAAAAGAACTGACAACTGAAAGCTGGTGAGAAAGTTTACCTTTCAGGAGAACAGTTTTAAAAGGTCAGTGCAACACTGGAGTTCCTCAAAAACGACAAAATAAAAGATTAATGTCCTGTTGTCCAGGCGAAGTTCTGATCTTTCACCGACATTCTGAGGCATAATTAAAGCATTGCACCGAACCGTGCCGGCAAAACCAAACTCCTGAACAATATAAATACTGAGCCCGAAAGACACAGAGCTGTTCATGCACAAAATTGTGGCTCTCTCGCATATAAGCGTGTTATGCGAACAGCATACTCAAGTTTTTCATTTTATTTAAAATGTGTAATGTGGTCGAGAAATTCTCATACATTTCAAGGGCTTGAAAACATTCAGCACTGAATTTAATTACCTGTCATATAATGTACATGATTTAACACCTGACACAATTTACCCTTAAACATCTTGCTTCATAGCACACACAGTTTCTAAAAAGTTTTATGAAGATACACAGGATGGCAGTGTTGCTCTAGATGGGCCAGTGAATTGACTCACACACCCCTAATGTGTCTCAGAGCCTCCACACTGGACAGAAGAGCCTGTAAAGAATCAGGTAGTTGCGATTGGATCTGATGTCCATATCAAGTGCCATGCTGCAGGGAAGCCACGACCTACAATCACCTGGATGAGAAATGGCAAACCTCTCCATGGTGAGTCAAAGAAAACAGCTTTCAGTGTGGTTCTAATGTCTCTCCACTCTCTTCTTCCAACACACTATATACATTTGACTATTTTACATATTAATAGGCCTTAAAATCAAAACATAATCAAATATAAAGCTCATGCTATTGATTCTTAGGAAATCACAACTGCTTTACTAATTACTGCTTTCGCAAGTGAGTTTTCAACTGCAGTGCTTTCAAACGACGCAGTTTTCAAATAGATTCTTCTTATTATCTGTCAGTGGTTTGTGTAGTTTAGAGTTTTCCTTGCAAACATCGTGCACCAGACTTGTTCAGATAAAAGACTTGTTCATGTAAAACATCTGTGGCTGCATCTCTTCTGTTCATAAACCTTAATTGAGATTAATGAGTACTTATTCATGTATAATAAGAGGACTGGCAATGCTAGACTGAATAACAGGACTGATTATTAAAAATAGCTATAGGGCCGGTAAGGACTTACTTGAGTGTAATTGGTTGTGATTCTCAAGACTTGCAAGAATGTGACCAGTAGCAGCAATAGACCTTAACCGTCATTTTTAAAACAATCATGTTTTGCCTGCTTTACAAAGTATTGTTATTGTGCCTTATTAGCCATTTGTCTTCCTGTTGATTTATAACAAACAAGCGTGGGGTTGTTCCTTCATATTGAAGCAAGTGTGTGAATTAACTGTCAAAGAAATCCTGTAATCTAATCGTGCAATATTACGGTTCCTTTGAAAAACAATGCTAGAATTTCTTCACTTACTGCACTGAACTACTATATCATCTTTTCTCCCCCAGAGTCCTCCTCACTTCACAGCAAAGTGCAGGAAGACACCATTACCCTTCTTAGAGCACTACCAAATGACAGTGCAGTGTACCAGTGTGAAGCCTCCAACACTCACGGCACCATTCTGGGAACTGCTAATGTCATGGTCATGAGTGAGTACCTGTAGCTCGCAGTGCTGCACAAGCACTTTTACACCATTACCCACTCGGATCCTCATCTCAAGGTTTTGAAAAACAAAATACTTATTCTTTTACAAGAATGAGCCTGGCTTGCCATTGTTGTTTAAGAGGATAATGCCACTTAGGCCATGAAAGGCTTGATAATTGTGCTTAAAGAAATTGATACGTTAAATTAAGTTGGGAGCACATTCATGAGGCACAAGGTAGATTATATATTGACCGGCCACTTTCTGATTTATACAGCAAGTGTCCAGTTTACCACCTCCATATCGTTGCATTTTATAGTCTGTAGTACATATGTTACTCTGCATAAATGTACTCTATTCATTAACACAGACCTATCATTCTTTTTCTGAGTTTCTCCATTGGTTACATTTGTTCCTGCTGTCAGCCCTTTTTTACATGATCCCATCCCTTCCTCACTGCCTCATTGTTGACAGACACACATTAATAGTCAGACCTCACCACCCTCCCTCCCCACCCACACAGAGCCCCCCTGGGCTCCCAGTGAGGAGGTAGATCAGCACCGCAGTGACACTGACATGGCAGTAGCATGTTGGCGTGTGTGTCTGGAATTTTAAACACTATGTCCACTAACTGCTTTATTAGACATGTTGCACAGCTTGTGTTAGTCATCAGCTAGTCCTTAATTAGTGGTCAGTTTAAGGCCAAAGGACGCTATAGGCTGGATATTGCTTTTGGCAGAATACTATACCACCCAAATAATACAAACTCAGTGGGGTTCTGTAGGAGCCTGACCCTTGGGGGAAAACAAATTAAGCAGGGAAACATCTAGACTACAATTTGTACGAGAAGAATTTTAAAATGCATCTATACCGTGAGTGTAGAAACAAGTTACATGTGGTTATTCAAAGTCCTGTGCAAAATCAACGCAATTCATGTGTAACTAATACCTTTCTATTCTTGCTGTTCTTGGAATGTAAGAAGCGTTCTGAAGATTTCGCTATCAAACCAACTCTGCTTTAAGGATAATATAATATTTATGCTGACAGATAATTGCATAAGGCCTTGTGTTTATTTGCAGCTAACATGAAAGTAGAATGACTTGCTGGGAGGGGGCGGGTGTGTATGAATAAGTGCGTTTGCTGCAGAATGTTTTGTCTCTTTTCATCTTGTTCATCTCTAGGAGCAGATCAACACTCTTTTATATGTTAATAGCTTTTTCAGCACTTAATTGTAGAACTGACTGTGTCATATATGGCCTGCTTTCAAACTGCTCCACTGAAAGTGGTCCATATGCTGCCTTTGCTGTTTGATGTTCATCCACTTGCCTAAGTGACTAATGGTGTCTGCTTCATCCGAGACCATCCGCCTTTGATTCTGACACAAGATTATCTGGAGTATGCCACTGTCCGAGGGAAGAGTGTCATGATGGACTGCAGAGTGTTTAGTTCTCCACCTGCTTCTGTCCACTGGTCAGTCTGATGCTGTTATACAGAATGTTCACCAAATAATGTGTGTTCTTATGTGCCTTGTTTTAGTTTTCACTGGAGCATTGGGCTACTTCATCTAAAGTGACTAACAAGCCTCAGGGGATACTTCATTTACATATCAAACTCAACTAATTACTAATTCTTTACTTGTCAGCTCCATTTAAATGAAGCAGCAGTATTTGAACCTCGTATTCGATCTTTTATATTTGATCTGATCAATAGCTGCACCAGTATTGACCTGCAGTGGTGCTTGAATGTTTGCAAACCCTTTAGAATTTTTTATTAATTTCATTTGATTCCTAAAAGTAGATAAAGGTTAAACAAAAGATACAACACGTATCTATGATACTTTTAGCATGAACCTCTAGGATTAGCAGTTGATTTGATGGTGAAAATGTCAGGACATCCGAAAATGAGTCTTGTAGCAGAACAACACAAGCACAAGTAGCTCTACCATATCATGGTTTGGGAAGGATGAAGTTCATGTTTTGGAATGGCTCGGTCAAGTCCTGACATTAGGCCAGTAGAAATGTTGTGGAAGGCGTCAAGTAACCACCAATCATGCTCTACTCAAATCTACTTTTAGGATTTGTGTTAAAAAAAGTATGATGTTTTATACAGAAATAGAGAACACACACACACACACACACACACACACATATATAAA
>JBBJLS010000134.1:2105439-2118227 GCA_037577275.1 Bryconaethiops microstoma | reverse complement strand
GTGTGTGTGTGTGTGTGTGTGTGTGTGTGTGTGTGTGTGTGTGTGTGTGTGTGTGTGTGTGTGTGTGTCAGTCAGTGTGCTGTACCTGTATAATGATAGTAATACTGTACAAGATATTATGATCTACACTTTTCATGTCCATTTCTTTTGTGTCCATATATAAACACTGGGGTAGTTATTTAGAAAATGCAATATGGATTATTTTCCTTAACACCTGTTATTCATTTCGTTACCATTAAGATACTCACTAAACTCATATACATTTCCTACATGGCAACTAATATAATTGGCTTACATACACACATAACAAAATTCCATTTACATCAGTAACTGGAAAACTAACTATAAGAATGCCCATGAAAAGGGCTCTCAAGTTCAGTCCTCTGTGAGGGCACGGCCTTGACTGGCCATCTGCTATCTGTCAGTTAGTGTTCTCCTCCAAGCGTGTTGAAAGACACCACAGAAACTTCACTTAAGAAAGATGTTGATGGGGAGACCTGGCTAATGTGGGGTATTTGTAAAATGAAAAAAATTACTTTATTATTTTAATAGAGGAAATATTAATAAGACCCTGTAAAAGCCTGCTTTGACACTAGTTATCCCCCAACACTTCTAGATTTTCTGCATGTACAATACCGGTCGGAACTCAGCTCCCATTCGTTGCTCACAATTATGCTGAATTCATGCCCAGCTAGAACGAGCTGTAGACCATCAGAACAGCACTGTGGTAGAATTATGTTCACAGACTTAAAGCAAAATGTACCCAGGGGTCCCTGAATGAATCACTTCTCTTTTTTCCCCTTTTAAAGCGAGTTAAAAATCAAGGATGAAGGCTGTCGAAGCCAGAGAGAAAGGGGCACACACAGTTAGCTCCTATAATTGCACACAGTGCCGCTCAGATCAGTAATATCTTTCCATCTCATTACACTTAGACACAGAGATCCCTATTTTGTTCCTCCCTCAGGAAATGAGCAGTGTGGTGTGGATGCTCCTGCTTTCCAGACTTCTATCTACCAGCTCATTTGAACATCTGGAAACTAGGGGGAAACGTCTCTGGCACCAAATGTGCTTCATAGCATCAGTCTCTGTGGCTTTCTAAAGTGCATTTACTCGAGCTCACACAAGGACACTCTCCTGATTCACAGTGCTTTGGGGAGGAGAGGAGAGAAGAGAGAAGAAGAGAAGTTTGTTTTCCCAATTGCTTTGCGGTTGGAGAGCAGGCGCTTATCCAGCTGGCCTGTATTATTTATTCAGTACATAATATAATAAGCTGGAAAGGAAAAAGAATATTAGCAGCTGGAAATGGGGTGTGTAGTAACATACACAATATACACAATTAACGTCAGGTACCACAGTGAAAGAGTCCACATGGTCCTACTATCTGGGCAGTTTAGCTATTGGTGCTTTTTTCAGGTTTTACTTCTGCTTGGAAAAGGCCAGTTCCTCTTCACACTACATGAAACTTTCATGATAAATGGAGCAATAGAAATGGTTTAAAATGACTCGACTCAGAACTAGGGGTGTAACAGTTTCAGTACAGTATTTTTAAAAAAAGAACTATACTGTTATATTGCCAATACACACCTCTGTCTCTTCCTCACTAGGTTTCAGGTCTCAGGTTTACTGTCTGGGGTTTGGGCACTTTAGGGTTTGGGCATGGTGGAGACCAGTACAATATAAAACTCCAGTGCAATGTAACATCATAAATGTCTTCTTAACATTCTCTGGTTCTGTTTCTGCTGGGACAGCAGTGGCTCTCTTATCTCCTCATTATACCGCCCTGTGTGAAAGGTGTGTGTAGTTTTTCTGGAATTGTGCAGCGAGCTTTCGAGCATCAGTCACATTGCCCTGCATGCACCTGCACCCAAATGCATTTTGAAAAAATTGCTTATAAATCCTAGGAGTCGAGATGTTAAAAATAAAAATTGGATTAAATCTAGACCCCCAAATTGTATTTAACTGAATAAAATCAATAACATGTTTTGCTTCAGCTGTACAGTTAGCATTTCAGACAGATTTGAGATTTGGTCCCCGCAGCAAAGCAATGTGTGATTAAAAAACACTGCATCCTCAGGGCTGTCTTATTAAAGATTCCTTTTGGCTCGCCTTCATTTGTTTCCATCCCTTAATGGAGTTTCGTAGAAATGGCGGGGCACTGAGGTGACCCTCTGTCTTCTAAGAGACACCTGCTAAACGGCTGTGTGCCTGTTCACAAATTGGCATCTAATCTTGGTTTGTTCCTGTCTGCTCCTCCGGGACCAAAGTAGCCTGACAGGCTGTTTGTCTACAGACCCACACACTGCTTCCCCACACACTGCTCCTCTCATTGGCTAGCATTACTATAGCACTCTGCAATTTGTCCCACATTCTGTCTCTGAGGACGCCTTAAATTGCCATCAGCCCTTAAAGCTTTTGCAACTTGCTAACTGCAATTTGCAATTATCAATTAACAGAAAGCTGCAATTCGACCCCGCTCCCTCCTCTTTACTTCTTACTGGCATTGCCTAGAAGCCCTTAGTCATAAGCCTTTGCCCCGGACAGGTACGGATCAGTCATTTCTCGCTTTGTTTTTGACAGCGACAGTGACGAGAAGCCTCTTAAGAGCAGCCATCGTTCACTAGAAGGAGACATCAAAGAGGACGACAGCAGTGCGGACAGCTCAGACGACTATGAGGATGAAGACTGCGAGTTCAACGAGGACGGGTCATTCATCGGTGAATATGTGGGCCAAAAGCGAAAACTGTCCACAGAGGTGAATGGACACACCACAGCGACAGCCTGAGAAACTGTTTCCATCTTTGGCTCTTTTGAACTATTTAATGTGTTAGAGTGAATGTCAGCCTGCCTGTAATATAAGATGACTGTGGCTGAGTTCTGTATAAATGTATAAATTCTTTACAGCGTGGATGTAAACTCTGAGGACCGTACCTACACTCACATATAAGTAGAAATTGCTCCTGCACTGGAAATCTATGCGGTTAACAAAAGGTCAAAAAGGTTCTTTCAAGAGCTGTCAGAGAAGACCCACCTTTGGTTTCCTAATAATGCTTTGATGTGCATCGTTCTTTAAAGGAATACTCCAGCCTTTTTCAACTCATCACTATGCACCACGCCTGTAACATCCAGTCCCTGTACCTAGCAGGGATGAGGGAGGTGGGGGTGCTGAGGCAGCTGCAATACCCCTTATTTCCACTTGACCCAAGTGTAGTCAATCTGCCAGAACATGTTGGTGTTCAAATGGTGCCTCTTTGGTTTAGAACTACAGTTGCAGCACTAATTTTGATGACAAAGACTAGAGCTACTTAAAATACCCCAAATCTTTTCCAAAAAATCACAGACTTCTCTCAGCCTACTCAAAACACTCGGATCTTCAGAAAGGTGGTCCAGACTTGTTGGTGTGACTTAGTATGAGTTACTCACTGTTAAGATTTTGGGGAAATTATTTGGGCTGTTTGTGTAACTACCGACTGCTAGTGTTTATTAGTGACATTTAGTTCCAGTGCTGAACTAAAGAAGCCAAATTTGAAGTCCAAACAAGTCTTGGCTGATCAGCCGTGTCTGGCATTAAAGAGAAAATTGTGAACACGTGAGTTTGCCAAACTGCTAGTAATCTTTGCCCACCATGTGCGGCGAGTGGCACAGCAGCACGCGTTAAGCTTGCGTTTCTGCTCCGAGCGTATTTTAGAAACATATGCAAAATACATCACAGCATCACAGAAACACTCCAGTTTGCCAACCGTGTCAGGGAGCTTTCTGCCGAAAAGCCTGCTTACCTAGTTTGTGCTGTTGATACTTTATGCTCGGTGGAATATGTCAGCAGGCTGGCCAAAGTTTAACTAAGCCCATAGCAAACGAACATGAAAGCCAACAATTTAAGCTTAGTCTTAAAATGAGTGTGTTACATGTTCTGCCGCAGCAGGCATTTTTAGCATAGGAGAATTTGCTCCACAGAATCACAGTAGAACTGCTTTGTCGCTGTATCCAGAACACAGTGAGTCATATTCGTATTAATATGATGGTGTCCTTGGTTGGCTCTTACCTTTAAAAAGTCTTTTTAAAACACTTTTTATTTTGTCTATCTTTTACCAAGCCACAGAACAACAACTGTCTGCTGCTACATTATGTCAAGCTCTGTTTGATGTAAATGACCTAAAAAACTCAAAATTCAAAAATGAAATGAGCATATAATTTAGCACGACATCACAGTGCAATCCTAGGCGTAGGTACAGGTAGCGCCTGAGTAAAAGAACAGAAAACCACTTAAAACATGTTCTGAGTCAACAGGTTTTCTGTTCTTTCACCAAAGGGCAGAGAAGTTCAATTATTGTCCATCATAAGTGACCTTATGATGCATAAATGACCATCATAAGTGACCGTATGAAACAAAAAACAAACATCACTGTTCATTAAGTGCTGAATCCAAAATTCAAGACAAAGTTGGGGATAACTTTTATAGTTTAGTGCAGACATGGCACATAGCCTTGGTGACACTTTTGCCACCAACCCACTAAGATCCACTTATAGATTCATTAAAGCGAAGTACAAACCGCCAACAAGACAAGTTGCCAAATCAAGTCAAACGAAACGTTTCTTTTTACAATTTACCATTTTTCACTCCTTACTGTAATATATATATATATTCCTCTTTTGATTGAAAGGTCCTTCAGGGAACCAAAAGTGGTGCTTTAATGTCCCTGCCTCAAAGAACCCTCTTGGCATGTATCATGGTTCTAAACGCCTTTTGTTAGAGTCGTAACTGTCAGTATGATCTGCATTTCTTGAGAATTTTGTTTGTTAAAACACTGTGCTTCGTTGTTCTATAACTGAATGGATTAGGGGCTTTTTTTCCTGATGGAAAACATAAATTGGCTGTGACCAGTCACAGAGTTGATATCATGGCAGCACAATTTTCAGTGTTATGCCGCTTTGCGTGGGCAAGCGCACGTCCCCTCAGTAAGTCATAATGAAGTGCGGCTTCCAGGAGCCAAAAGGGTCCTGTAATGTCGACACAATGGAACAAAACAATTATTTCAGATTCTGCCATTAATCATAGAGGCCAATACATTTTAACCGGCCAGTGAAAAACGGAGAGTCCAGCTGAAAAGGGCAGAGTTTCTGTCATGTTTGCCAAAGGACGAACCTGGATATTGCGACAGGACTCTAGTCATACCAGAGAGGAGATATTCCTCCCCATGTATCTTACACAAATACACACTGGAGTAGGGCTCTTTTCTTTGACCCTCACTGACCAAGTAATTAATCCTCGCAGGAGTGGACTTGACTGCATTTTGGCCTCAATTAGACTAAGTCTGGGCCAGACAGAGGTCAGCCTAGAATGCAGGACACTCCAAGAGCGGCTGCTGTGGTTTCCAACAAAGCAATTTCTGTTCAAAAGCTGAAAATGATACACCATGATCGTTTGTTTAACATGTGTAATCTTCTGTGCCTGCCTTTATATCCTGACCTTTACTTGTTTGCACCGTACATAGAGTAGACTTCCTTTTCTTTTTCTGTTTTTGCTGATGTTCTTTTGAACATACGTTGTGTACAGTGGGGGTTTGATTTTATGAGCGTTCATGGTGCAATGATTAACTATTATGTACCCAGAGTAAAAAATAAATATATATATATATATATACACACTACATAAAAAAAAAACATTATTATTGATATCATAAAAGCTGCATATCTGGAGGAATTCAGGATGTATAATTTAATAAAGTGTATAAAGACCCATTCCCAGGATCTGTGTTAAACATGGATTGAAATGACAATTCATCAGTTGTATTGTTAAGATGTAAATAAAGTAATTCTGAGTGGTTTGATGTGAAATTCCCTGTTGACTTAACCAGAAGTCTTTAACGCCTCTAAAAGCTTTATGTCTCTGACATTGTTTTGTGGTAGTTTTGATATAAGCTTTTGACCTAAAACATATTTAATCAGTTCAAATAAAATAAATAAACTTGTCTAAATAAAATATTTGCATTGCAGACTTTATAGCCCCTGGTTCCCCTCACCATCACTGCAGAAATATTACACTTATACCTAAATCTCAAATCACGTCCAGTGCCTAAACATTTCAGTACAGATGGTACATTATCAAAAGTTCTGTGTTTTTTTCGGGGGGGGGGAGTTTTATCCTCATTAAAAAGTCACGCATAAATTCAGATAGTGGCTGCAGAATCATTGGGGACTGAATCTCTAAGGGAGTAGAGGAGTAGAGGTACTCCGCGATGGAGTGCTTTCTATGTGGTACTATGCAATACACTCGAATTGCATAGACGAAGAAATCACATTACTGTTTTGCTACAGTTAAACACGGCATTATTTATTATTTATGATGTTGCATTCATTCTAATGTGTTTTGTGTTTTTAAACAAATATTTTTTACGTGTTTAAATTTAAATATAACTGATTTTATTTAGCACAAATTCATCCTTTGAATTTAGTAAGGCAACAGAAATGATAAATAATATTTTATATCAATGCAAAACTCAAAAAACACTTTGAAAAACATGCTATTCCCACCTCAGTCAATAACAATCCTGTCTTTACGTTATTTGTGTGATGTCACAAGTAATATTCACATTTACATGTAGCTGCTTTTTTCAGCCCACCACAGTTATACTGAGTGTTTCAGCCTGGATTGCTTTTTGAATGTGGTAGAAATTAATAGATGGTAGAAATGATGGTATATAAAAACCACCTCATAGAACAAAAACACAAGAGAAACGCAGGATATAGGTTAATGATTGTTGTGCTTCTGGTCAGTACCTTTTTCCCTTGGTCCAGGACAAAAACATTTTGTTGAAGAACAATGGCTCATTTTTCATTCAGACCTTGACTGTGGTCTCAGTGTGGTCGTTGGCAAGCTTAGTCTGTTCTTTAGGTCACAAAAGTACATTTTTAGTCTATATTGAAAAATCTAACCGTATTCTCTTTCCCCTCAGTCTGCAGCATACACTCCACACACAGCAGCATGAGATGCTGCGGACCATTACAGAGGAGCGAGCAGCAGATTTAAGACCTTCCTGTTCTTGCTGCTGCAGCAAATTCAACACTTAGCCTTTGAGGTTGCCATGGTAACCTTTATATAGAATGGTTTTAATAACACTATTAACATATGAAATCTAGAACAAAGGGTTCCCTCACACCTGTAGGTCAAGTGCTGAGACATGACTGTATATGTAGATGGAGAGCAGTGAATAAGATCCTGACAGTTAAAGATGAGCTCATTGCTGCGAGGTCTTTTCCAGCGGTGTCTGGGGATCAGTGGTGAAACATGACTACTAGAGCTTGGCCTTCAGTTCAGCCCACATTTATCAAAACACACTTCCAAGCCAATGCCACTATCTGCTAGCACAGTAGTATTTTAGTGCCAAGCAAACATTATTGCACATTTAACATTTTTGGCATTTATCATGAACATCTGAGACTTGGATACATTCCATGTTTTAAAGTAAAGTGGCCCCTTGCAGAAACACCACAGCACACAGTGTGGAATTCTCTGTATTTAACCCATTCACCAAGTGAAGCTGTCACAGATGAACAAGAACGCACCTGACCTTAAAGTTTGCCCTTGTAGTGTGACGGATGAACCCAAGCGCGGAGAGAGACGAGAGGGTTGGTTGAATCATGCAGTTGTTCAGCAAACGTGCTAGAAGAGAGTTATGATTCCCACCGGAATCAATGTTCACACTCATGCACCCAGTAGAAAGGTAGTACTCACGTGAGTTAGTAGCGATGATGGCTCGATGAGACGAAGGTTGACTCAGTGACTGAGCGATGAGATACTACCCATTTCCTGTTTATATACTTAGTGACGCACTCATTTCCGGTGACCCATGTGCGTCATGTGACCGGTGCATGTGACAGTACCCCCCCTCCAGGACCGTCACCAGACGGACCCGGTCGGGAGGATACCCTGCAACTGTAGTCCTGTATCAGGGCTGCAGGTGGATGCGATCAGACGGCAGAAGGCTTTCCAGAACCGGGCGGTGAACTGGGGCCCTCTGTCCGAGACGATGTCCTTGGGGAACTTATGCAAGCGGACTACGTGCTCGATTATCAGTTCTGCAGTGGTTTTCGCTGTGGGGAGCCCGTTGAGTGCCACCAGGTGCACGGCCTTGGAGAAACGGTCAACGATGGTCAGGATAGTGTTTCCATTGGATTCCGGCAGACTGGTGATGAAATCCAGTGCGATGTGCAACCAGGGGCGTTGAGGAGTCGGTAGAGGTTGTAGCTCCCCAGAGCTAGGTTGATTAGAGGTTTTAGCCCTGGTGCACACTGCACACGCCTGCATGTACTCTTGGGGATCCTTAGCCATGCTTGGCCACCAGAAAGCTCGTAGAAGGAGGGTGATGGTTGAACTCCCGGGTGACCTGAGATGGCTGACGAGTGGGCCCACTGAAGGACCTCCGTTTGTAGAGTGGATGGTACGTACAGGCGTCCAGATGGAGTATCTGCCAGAGGGGGCTCCAAGGTCTGCCCCTGGTGGACCCGATCTTCCAACTCCCACTGGAGGGGTGAAACAATCAACTCAGGTGGTATCACAGGCGCAGGGTCCGACAGGGAATTCTCTGCTTGGTGTTGATGAGACAGAGCATCCGCCTTGGTGTTCTTGGAACCCATCCGGTAGGAGATGGTGAAGTTGAATTGTTAAAAAAATAATGCCCACCACGCCTGTTGAGGATTTAATTGTTTTGCCTGCTGGATGCCTATTAAGTTTTGGTGATTCATCAGTCCAGATGATGAATGGGTCACTGCCGCCTTGGAGCCAGTGACGCCATTCTTCCAGAGCCCACTTGATGGCAAACAGCTCTCAGTGAATTTTTTGGAGAAGAAACCACATGGATGTAGTTTCTGGTCTGGACCTCGTTGGGAGAGAACGGCTCCTATGCCCACATCGGAGGCGTCCACTTCCACAACAAATGGTTTAGCACAGTCCGGATGAATGAGAATGGGAGCTGAGGTGAAGGCATGACAAAGACAATGGAAAGTGTTGATGGCATCAGGAGGAAGGTGAAATGGTGACTTGCCCTCGGGTTTGGTGAGGGCTGTGAGAGGAGCTGCGACTGAACTAAAGCCCTGGATGAAACGTCTGTAAAAGTTTGCAAACCAGAGAAAGCGCTGGAGCTGTTTAAGTGAAGTGGGTAGAGGCCAACTTCGCACAGCTTCCAGCTTCTGGGGGTCTACCCCCTGAGGAGTTATGACAAACCCCAGAAATGTAGTGGAATGCTGGTGGAAAGCGCATTTTTCCAACTTACAGAACAGTTGATGGGCCAGCAACCTCTTCAGTACAGCCCAAACATGCTGGATGTGTTCCTCTTCGGTCCTGGAGTAAATAAGAATATCATCAAGATATGCAAATACCCAGCGACCCAGCATGTCACGTAGGACGTCATTTGTGAACTGTTGGAAGGCTGCTAGACTGTTGCACAAACCAAATGGCATAACCCGGTGGGAGTGATGAAAGCCGTCTTCCACTGATGCGAATGAGATTGTAAGCGCTCCTAAGGTCAGTTTAGTGAAGATGGAAGCACCAGAGAGAGCGTCCAAGGCGGTGTTGGTCAGAGGGAGTGGATGTGGAGTGGTGATCTTATTTAGTCCCCGATAGTCGACGCAGGGACGAAGACCCCCATCCTTCTTCATAACGAAGAAGAACCCCGCAGCCGCTGGAGAGAAGGAAGGACGGAGAGTCCCCTGACGAAGGTCCTCCGAAACATACTCTTCCATGACGTGTTGTTCTTCCTTGGTTAGAGAATAAAGATGGCTGCGGGGTGGCATCGTCCCTGGCAGAGATCTATACCCAGATCATAAGGGCAATGTGGTGGTAGTTGAATGGCTCAATTTTTGCTGAACACCTCCCTTAGATCCAGGTAGGCTTCAGGAATGGAGGTGATGTCGACATCGAGGACTTTGGGCTCCCCCGAGAACCTCTCAGCCATGAGACAAAGCTCTTGACAAGTCGTACCCCACTGGAGTATTTTTTGCTGGGTCCAGGAGATGAGAGGATCGTGTGACAGTAACCAGGGGTGACCAAGAATGATGAGAGGAGAGGCGGGTTAAGTGAGGAGAAAGGAGATCTTTTCCTGGTGCTGTCCAATAGTGAGGATGAGAGGTGAGTTGAGGTGAGTGATGGGGCTATGACTAAGGGGTCGACCATATATGGCTGTTTTTTTTGATCGGCTGAGATAACACCTCATATCTCACACCCAGTCTATCAGCAAAAGTTTGGTCAATAAAGTTGCCCACTGCCCCGAATCAACAAAAGCGGAGACACTGACCCGTTTGTGGCTGAACTGGATGTGAGCTTGGAGGGTTAATCGGGAGACGGTCGGCCTCCAGGAGGCGTTGATGGTAATGCCAGGTGAGGACCTCCTCCCACCTGGCTTGACCATTTCCCGAACGGAGCTCGCCGGTGGCAGGGTACGAGGGGCAGGCTTTGGGCGAAAGCTGGTTCGTAGATCGATCCGAAAACATATTTGGATGAGACACTCCAGCAAGTGTGGAATCTCTCGCCCGGCGAGAGATTCAGCTGGAGGTTGAGCCTGTGCCTGATGCAGGAGTGCCATCTTCTGGTGCAGAGTGCTAACTTCCTGCCTCAGATTCGCAATTACTTCCTGCTGCTGTTTCACCGTCACCACCAGTCCGAACCACTCCGCTGGGCTCACAGTAAAAGGCTCAGTCATTCTGTCACAGATAGGTGGTGAACAAGAACATACCTTACCTTAAAGTTCGCCCTTGTAGCATGACAGATGAACCAAAGCGCGGAGAGAAGCGAGAGGGTTGGTTTAATCATGCAGTTGTTCTGCAAACGCTCTAGATGAGAGTTATGATTCCCAATGGAATCAACGTTACGCTTATGCACCCGGTAGAAAGGTATTACTCACGTGAGTTAGTAGCGATGATGGCTCGACAAGACGAAGGTTGACTCAATGACTGAGCGATGAGATACTACCCATTTCCTGTTTTTGTACTTAGTGACACGCTAATTTCCGGTGACCCGGTGACCGGTGTATGTGACAGAAGCAGCAAGCAGCCAGCGACACAGTGCCCAGAGAGCAGAGTGTGTGGACAGTACCTTGCTCAAGGGAACCTCAGTGGTGCCACTGGCATTCCTGAGATTCAAACCTTCCAATCACAGGGGCAACAGGGGCAAACCTTCCGATCACAGGGGCAACTCCCTAACCACTAGGCCACCAGCTTAGTAGGCATAATGCAATAGACAGCTTTTACATAACATTTCCAGAGTGGTTCCTTCAGTAAAGAGTCCTCATATGGAGTTGCATCTGTTTATTGTCTGACAGAAAGCCACAATATTGGCTGCTGCTCGTATTCATAGTCAGTTGGTTTGAAATGTTACACTCCAGTTTACATTTTCTGAGCCACACTTCAGCTTGTAATATGGTATTATGGATGGGGAGAATCCACAGAGGGAGGGGTTCCAGAGAGCGGCCGAGTGGCCAAGCGGCAGCGCACAAAGTGAAATAGCACCAAACAGCGAGTGTGTGGGAGAACAAACACCAGTTTTAGACTGTTTTACACCATATATATTAACTGAAATGAGATTTTACTGATACACTGAGTTCTCGGGGTTAAACATCTGTTTAATACAAGATGTGCAAAACACAAATCAGAAGTATTTCCTCTTTTACAAAACTGTAGCCAATGTGAAAAAATCCAGCCATAAGTATGTTTCTTCCATTATCCGTTCCATTCACAAAGATGATTAATTTGCTGTGGATCAGTTGTGTAGGGTTACTGTAACACACCTCACTATTGCTAAAGAATTCCCATAGAGACGTTCCACCAAGCTGAGCAGGCTGGGCATCAACACACTGTCAGGCAGTCCATATTGGAACCAACATCTCCAGCACCATCACACTGAGCTCAGGAGCACCAGGAGTCCTCAGCCCTCTGCTCTTCACACTCCTGACTCATGACTGCTCAGCAGAGTCCAGCTCCAATCAAATCATCAAATTTGCAGATGATATGACGGTGGTGGGTCTCATAAGTAACAATGACATCTCAGCCTCCACTGAGGAGGTGACAAGACTGGCTGCCTGGTGTGAGGACAATAAGCTCTCTCTCAGTGTCCACAAGACAAAGGAGATGATAATTGACTTCAGGAAATCCAGCCCTGCTCACCCACCTCTCACCATCGACGGCACTGCTGTAGAGAGGGTTGACACCACCGAGTTCCTGGGCATCCATAGCACGGAAGACCTCTCTTGGACCCTCAACTCCACCTCCATAGCTGAAAGGGCCCGGCAGCGCCTGCACTTTCTGCAAAGACTGAAGAGAGTGAGACTCCCCCCACCAGTCCTCACCACATTCTATAGGAGCACCATCAAAAGTCTTCTCTCCTGTTGCATCAGTATCTGGTACAGGAACTGCGCTGTCTCTGACTGTAACTCACTGCAGTGGAGAGTGAGAGCAGCTGAGAAGGTTACGGGTGTGTCTCTGCCTCCTGAAGGACATTTTCCAAACCCACGGCTTTAACAGAGCCAGTAACATTGTGAAGGACTGTTCACCCACGACACGGATTCTCTCCCTTCTACCGTCTGGCAAATGGTATCGAAGCTTCTGTTCTGCTTCTGCACGGCTGTGCAACAGCTTCATACCACACACCATCAGGACACTGAACACGCACAAATGCATATAAACGCACATAAATGTCTAGATTCTGGTTGACCAGCACATTTCAATTACCTCACTTTATACTATTAACTACCTCACTTTATACTATTAACTACCTCACTTTATACTATTAACTACCTCACTTT
>JBBJLS010000134.1:2091842-2105339 GCA_037577275.1 Bryconaethiops microstoma | reverse complement strand
CAAGGTACAGTAAACAAAAAAACAGCCTGTTTAAATCTAAGGGATAAAGAGATTACAGAAAATGATGATATAAAACTGAATGATTGTTTTCAAGGGCCTAAACCACAACATCAGGACCTCTGTATGAAAAATAATGAGAAATGGGCCCTTTAATGTTGATATGGTCAGTTTATTGATTTGACATGGCAAAAGCACGATATTTGAAACAAAGGTTAAATGCTCTAACCACAACCCAATTTGTTAGCCACAAGCTAACAGGCTATTCACGATACAATACAGTCGCTTTCTTGCTGCTCCTTTTTATTCAATCTCCTCTCGTAATCCAGACTGAACAAAACCACTTTTGCATATAGTGATGCTGCTGATGGTCCGAGCTAATTGATCAGTAAGAAAAGGTTCATGCATTATTCTCTTAGATAATATCCGCTGAGAGACGAGGCTAAATCAAGCGAGTGACAACCGGAACACTTGAGAATCATCAGGATCTAAGAGTTATGGTTGGAACAAGATCATAAGTGAAGTCAACTTGTCTCTTTCTGATGTTGGTCTTTTGATGACCTGACTGACGATGAAGCTATTGAAAACCCTGCATGAAAACAATCAGCGAGATTCCCACAACATGACAGAAAACCAGCAACCTGAAGCCTCGCTGATGGCAAAACCACCCCTGACAGACATCCAGGACAGGTTAAAGTTGACTTCCACCAATTTTTTTTTTTTACACTTCTGAAATGTTAAATTATTACAACATACACTATATTGCCAAAAGTATTCATTCACCCATCGAAATAATTAAATTCAGGTGTTCCAATCACCTCCATGGCCACAGGTGTATAACTTCAAGCACCTAGGCATGCAGACCACTTCTACAAACATTTGTGAAAGAATGGATTGCTCTCAGCAGCTCAGTGAATTCCAGCGTGGTAGCGTGATAGGATGCCACCTGTGCAACAAGTCCAGTCGTGAAATTTCCTCATTACTAAATATTCCACAGTCAACGTTCAGTGGTAATATAACAAAGTGGAAGCAATTGGGAATGACAGCAACTCAGCCATGGAGTGGTAGGCCACGTAAACTGACGGAACGTTGTCAGCGGATGCTGAGGCACATCGTGTGCAGAGGTCGTCGACTTTCTGCAGAGTCAATCACTACAGACCTCCAAACTTCATGTGGCCTTCAGATTGGCTCAAGAATAGTGTAGAGATTCATGGAATGGGTTTCCATGGCCGAGCAGCTACATCCAAGCCATACATCACCAAGTGCAATGCACAGCATTGGATGCAGTGGTGCAAATCACACCGCTACTAGACTCTGAAGCAGTGGATGCACGTTCTCTGGAGTGATGAATCACGCTTCTCCATCAGGCAATCTGATGGACGAATCTGGGTTTGGCGGTTGCCAGGAGAACGGTACTTGTCTGACTGCACTGTGACAAGTGTGAAGTTTGGTGGAGGGGGAATTATGGTGTGGAGTTGTTTTTCAGGAGCTGGGCTTGGCCCCTTAGGTCCAGTGAAAGGAACTCTGAATGATTCAGCATACTAGGCTTGTCACGATACTGAAATTTCAAACTCGATACCGATACTAAGGATGATGCTCGATACTCAATACTATTATCGATACTACAGGGAGGGAAAAAACAAACACAGGAACTTTTTAATAAATAATTTCAAGTGTGCTCACAGGACCGTCACGCCAGTTCTCTGCAGAGGAGAGCTGCGTGATCGGCCACGTTCGGTAGGTCTCAGGGAGCTGAGAGTCCCTGTAAAATTTTGCACCAGTAAGTTTTTCCCCGGCCGAGCTACGGGGCAAAATGCTCCGTTTTAGCCAGCTCAGAACTTGGCAGCACATTTAAAGGCGCACAACGCTTTTTTCCCCCCACCCTCCCTAGAGTACAATGGGGAAGGTTTTGGGCTAATAACTCCGGATCCCCGTGGGCTGGGGGGCAAACTAGGGCTCGTTGGAAAGGTCTCACGGAGATCTACAGGCATGTCAAGTTTGGCATGGCTTCACCACCGGCCACGTTCGATAGGGCTGCCCTCTGCAATGCCTGTTGAAAATTGTTGTAGTATACCGGCGATTTCTGGCAGATGCAAAATTGCCATTTAAGTATCGATACCAGTGCTAATTGATATCGAACACGATACTAAATTTTAGTTTTGATTAGTATCTGAGAATCGATTTTTTGGCCTATCTATTACAGCATACCAAGAGATTTGGGACAATTTCATGCTCCCAACTTTGTGGAAACAGTTTGGGGACGGCCCCTTCCAACAAGACTGTGCACCAGTACACAAAGCAAGGTCCGTAAAGACATGGATGAGCCAGTTTGGCGTGGAAGAACTTGACTGGCCTGCACAGAGTCCTTACCTCAACCCAACAGAACACTTATGGGATGAATTAGAGTGGAGACTGCGAGCCAGGCGTTCTCATCCAACATCAGTGCCTCACATATGTACTCCTGCAAGAATGGTCAAAAATTCCCATAAACACACTTCTAAACCTTGTGGAGAGCTTGCCCAGAAGAGCTGAAGCTGTTATAGCTGCAAAGGGTGGGCTGACATCATATTAAACCCTATGGATTAAGAATGGGATGCCACTCAAGCTCATATGGGTGTAAAGGTAGGTGAGCGAATACTTTTGGCAATATAGTGTATATCAAAGTCATTCTAAATAATCTTAAGAGAATTGTTCACAGTGGTGGTGAATGGAACCAGACATCATTAAAAAAATGGTAGAAAGTGGTTATGAATGTGTGGCTCGAGTCCTGAAATGTTTTAGAATAGTTATATGAGGTGGTTTTGGTATAAAACTTATTTTTTCAGATTAATCGCTTTCACCAAAATCAACAATGGTTCCTAACACCACCACTGTAAATAAATCGGTTTCAGTTCTCTGCATTGAACCATTTCACATCAAAGGAAAGTGTGAATTTTTTTTTCAAACAACTCATTGCCAAAAAAAAGAGAGAGAGAGAGAAAAAAAACAAACAAACAAAAAAAAAAAACATACGCGGAATCCCTCTTCAGGTTATCTTACAGTAGACCACGATCTTCGAAGGGGGGGATTTTTGGTCAATTTTCCAATTTCAGGTTCTACATAACAGCTAACCAGTGGCCTGTAGTTGATCTCTCACTGACAAAGTCCATCCAAGATATACAGTGCTCAGCATAAATGAGTACACCCCACCAGATTTGTCAGAAAACCTTTAGTTTCCTTTCAGAATCGACATTTTCTATGGGATACTGTACTACAAAATACTCCCACAAATGAGGGCCATTGATTACAAACAAGATTTGTTAATTTGCTCAGACAAAAGTGATTTTCCTAACAAAGTCTTAGGAGAAAAGCCAGGAGAAACTTAAGACTAGAAAATTCTAATTAACAAGAATTCAACCACAGGTGAGTCTAATTACTCATTTAAGAGGTGTCCAGCAGACAGGTGACTATAAAAGGGCATTACTTAACAAAGAAAAGCCCTTCCCATTTCATGCTGTCAACTGTGGCTCCACACGGAAGAGAAATGTCACACAACCTGAGAAAGGAAATCATTTCTTTACACAAAAAAAGGTGAGGCCTATCAGAAGATCAGCAAAGCTTTACATATACAAAAGTGATCCAAAAATGTAAGAAAGATGTAAGTGCAACCATCTCACAGAGATGTCCACGGAAGTTAACATCTCAACAGGAGCGTTTTCTGATGAGAAGGGTTAAAGAAAAATCGCTATGCAAGTTCACTGCAGTTAGCTAAAGCAGTAGAAAGCCAAACTGGAGTGACTTTGTCCCGTGACACCATATGGCACACACTGCAGAGGAATGGCATGTGTGGGTATCATCCATGAAGGAAGCCTCGCCTAAAGCCCATACACAAAAAAAGATGCCTAGGATTTTCTAGGGCCCACACTGAAAAAGGTGAAGACTTCTGGGACTTTATACTCTGGAGTGATGAGACAAAGATCAGTGTTTTTGGAACTGATGGCTTCAAAACTGTGTGCCATCACAAAGGTGAGGATTTCAAAGAAAAATGCATGGTGCCTACAGTGAAATATGGTGGTGGCAGATTCCTTTTGTGGGGCTGCATGAGTGCTGCTGGTGTCATGGATCAGCATTTCATTGATGGTATCATGAACTCACAGATGTACTGTACTATACTGAAAGAGAAGATGCTAGCATCACTCCGTGCCCTTGGTCGTCGGGTACTTTTCCAACACGACAATGATCCAAAACACATCTAAAGCTACTGTTGCATTTCTGAAGAACAGGGTGAAGGTGATTGAATGGCCAAGTATGTCTCCTGATCTGAACCCAATCGAACACCTATGGGGAATTCTGAAGAGACGAGTTGAGCATCACTCTCCATCCAGCACACAGGCTCTAAAAGAGGTTGTTCTCGAAGAACGAAAAAATATGGATGTTGAAATACGTCAGCAACTTGTTCATTCCATGCCTAGAAGACTTGGTGCTGTTCTTAAAAATCACGGTGGTCATACAAAATACTTGATGTAGTAGCTTTTGTTGCGGGGTGTATTCATGTTTGCTTCAACTAATTTGAGTAAAATTGAAGATTTTGTGATCCAATATTATTAACCTTAATTTCATGTTATAAAGTTAAACAAGTGTTCTTAAAATTCAGCCTTGAGAAAATGTGTCCTGTGTTCATACTGTGTGTGTGTGTGTATATGTGTGTATATGTGTGTGTGTGTATATATATATATATATATGTATGAGAGAGAGCGTTACCAAAAGTACTGTATCGTTCAATACGAGCCTCTCAGCTCAGTATTCACAGGTTTCGCACAATACATTCACACTGAAGCAAATTTAGTGTTATGCTCAATACTAATTATCTGAAAGTACTGTTTCATTTAGACCTCAAAATTTAGAGCAGTGATGAGGCGAAAAAGTGCATACTAGATTGTGGCTAGCAGATTATTTTCAAATATTTAACTTTTATAATGTTGACTGTGCTAATAAGCTCAACTTGGAAATGGAAGCATATTAATCTAAAGGAAATTTTCAAGCACTTCTAAGTTTTATTATAAACTATATATTGAATCAAAACCACCATATCGAATTGAATTTTTTTAAGGTGTCTCAAAATATTTCTCAATACAGTGAGAATAGCAAGTCTAAAAACATGCCTTATATCAATTTTCAAATTGAGGATTTGACATAATCAAAATATTAAACTATTGCAGTATTAGTGTTTCACTAAATCTCACCCAAAACCAGTTTAAGATCTTAAAATGCTCTTTCTTTTCTTTCATTGCGCTGATCTTTATTCAGACCATCAGATCTACCATAAGATCCAAAAGAAAACGTTGATGTCTTATAAATGAGCCTGAACATCTGAAATGTATCTTAGTGATCAAATTCAAGTCTCAAAACCACCAAAGTCTGACAGTTTTGAAACCCATAAGATTGTCAAGGAGAACAGCAGAATGACTTCTGTCTTAAGCAGATTTTTTTCTTTTTGCTCCTTATTTCTCCTAAAGGGGCGGTTAGGAGAAACAAGTCAGACTTCAATAATGTCTAAATAAGATGCTCTATTTCCAATGAGACAAAGAAAAGACTGTTGTGAGCAGTAAAATCATCCTCTGGGCCCACTCGTCCCCTCACTCCGAGTTAATGGACCAGTTCATCAGTGAAGGTGATCTGACTGGCGGTCAGAAGGAGAGGGGAGGCTGGGGGGCCCAGAGGCTGGGGGGCTCCTCCCTCCCCAAAAGTCTCACACCACCACCCATCCATCACCTTCAGCGGAGTTTAGGGGGTGTAATCTGACCCGGGGGTCTTTATTTTCCCCTCTCTGACTGATGTTTCAGTCGTTTTAACTGGGGGAGAGAGAGTCCGGCTCTCCTCTTGCTTCAGTCCGGACAGGAGGCTCTTCACTGCTGCGGGATGATCTCAGATCAGCCAGGTCACCGTCCAGCGCGTCTCCTGCCAGAACCGAGGCGGCTGAGAGGTGCAGGAGAAACGAGGGGACACTGAACATTGACACTTCACCTCACGATCTCTTTTAGAGGCTTTTAGAGCCCTTAGACACAACACCAGATCTCCGAGCTCCTCTCAGGGACTCGGAGAAATGTTCTAGAAGGCTTCGGGCCAGCTAGCCGCGCTAGCTCGAAGAAGAGATTCTGAAAAAATGACAAAACAATAGTGATAAAACAATAGTGATAATAATAAGCACGGAGGCTCGTTTTCGGTGCAGAAAAATCTTAATAAGATACCTGTCATCGTCATTAATAACAGAACATCCCTGTTTTGGTGGGGGGGGGGTCCTCAGGCAGCTAATGCAGGCTAGCAGATGCTAATGTATGGAGCTAATGCTGCGGCCCGGCCCGGAGACTGCAGGGCGGGCACGGGTCCCAGAGAATGGGGACAGAGACAGACCACCGCGGGGTGGAGCAGCAGACAGAGCCGCAGAGGAAAGACCCACGGCCGTTGGACACGGAGAGAGGAGCCGTTTAGGGAGCTAGTCCGAGTCAGCCATGTTTTCCTCGCTATTATTTACAGTCCCGCAGCGGAGCCGAACAAAGAGGGGGCAGAGACATAGAGACATAGAGACACAGCCTCCTCCTGAAACACAGCCTCCTCCCGAAACACAGCCTCCAGCCACCACAGCAGCGGGGGCAGAAAAACAGCAATGTCTGCATCCAGCCCTGGTAACGTCTCCCCTTCCAAACAAAAACACCTCTGTTCTCCTCTGCACCCATACCTCTCACCCTCTCAGCCCCCCAGCATCTTAACCGCGGCCTCCGCCAGCTTACCCTCTTCTTCTTTTAAGTGGGAAAAGCGTTAATACCACGCTGCGGGGGGAAAATCCTCCGGTCCGGCTCGCTCTCCCCCCCGGTCCTCCGTCTGATCAGCAGGAGGCGGCCCTGCCTTCCCTTCCCCTCCCCTCCTCTCCCGCTCTGCCAAATACTGCTCCGCCGTTGGCCGCATCCTGGCGCAGCGGGCCCAACCTTCCTGCCAAATAGTGAGCCAGTGTGCATTTTTTCCAACAGCTCCAAACTTGAGGGCAAAAAATGTGCATTTTTTGCGTAGACACTGCGACAGGGTTTTTTTTAAACCAGTACTTGCCCGCAGTGCACACTCATTTAAAAACTATTCTGCAATATTCATTCATTCATGGAGTTTAGTTTTAATCTACCTGCTCATTCTCCTAACACTGATTTCAGACTCTGCCATTTCATCTGGACATCTCTGCAAATGCTGTCTGGGAAGAAATGTTAGTTATTTGGTGGTTGAGACCGGGGCTGCACAATAGCACAAAAATAAAAGTGTGTAAATGTTGTTGGTTTTAAGATGTGTATTCACTCAGTCATCTGTAAAGTCTGCAGAAGGAAATCGTTTCAAAACAATGTTTGTGATGTCACAAAACCAAAACATTTACATATGTGTTCTAATTCAGTCTATAGCAGTTTAGCCTGAAGATGTAAGGTGTTTTTTAAAAATTAATATACAGGGTAGCCAATCAAAAAGATCTTTGACATCGTACCTGCTCATTCTCCTAACACTGCTTCCAGACATTGTCCTTTTATCTGGCCATCACTGCAAAAGCTGAAATATTAGGTATTAGTGCTTGAGACCAGGGCTGCAACATATGGGCAAAATAATAGTATGATTTTACCGATACATCTTTGATTGCAACGATTGCAATACTTTAAAGGGCCCATGTCATCACTTTTCTGGAATTTAAAATGCTGAAAGTATGCAAATGTTCATTTTAAGATGTATATTCACTCAAAACATAGTGTTTGTGATACCATTTACATGCTTGTTTAACAAACAGAGGTTGGAAAATAGTAATGTAAGAATGAATTAGGGATATTTTTAGCTCACAAACCCACACAAATGTTATGGAAAAGTGAAATAGAAGGAATTGTACAATATTGCTTCTTTAAAAACACATAGGTGAATCAGTGCTTTTAATGGCTGAAGATGAAAATAATTAGACTTCCATTGAATTACATGAAGATCTAGCTTCACCAGAACACCCAGTGACTCACCTGGATCTGTGATTGGTTAGAGTGTCATTTGCATATTGCAGCCTTTTGTGATATCAGTATTACAGAGACCAATACTGTGGTAATAAACAGAATATTATGTTGTAATTACCAGTATAATTTCAGAAAATGCGTCCAAAAATACGTCAGGCAAATTACAGAAGCTCGCTTGCCCCTGTGTGTGTGTGCGTGTATATATCAGCCCTGTGATGGGTTGGTGACCTGTCCCCCCCGCATCCTGGTTCAGGTTAAGTGGTTCAGATAATGGACGGATGGGCTACTTTGCTATTATTCCTTATGCTTTCATTTTGTAATCACGTAGATATTACATAATTCTTTGTAATTATAATTCATCCAAATCGGCCCTGGATTCCAGTAACTGGTCATCCCTAGAAATAACTGGTTTTAAATGGTCGACCTTGCTTTGTTCATTGCTACGTTATGCAGCATCTGTTTAAATTTGTACAGAATCGTGATCCTGTTTTTGCTAAGAAAACAGTAACTAAATATTACAGGTTTAGTTTTGACTTGGGTTGTTCAGAGCCGGGAGTGAGACACTTTACACCAATTGTTATGCTAATAGCAGGACAGAGGTTACAGCCACAATAGAAACAAGTACCCATGAACGGCAAGGCTTTAGCCTTGTAATAAATGTATATCATTTATATGTATATCATGTAATACAGCACACTTTATATGCCCTTTGCAACAGTACTGTTGGAAGATCAGACTGGCTACAGTTTGTGCAAGTCTAGCAATGATTAGCCCTGCTTTCATGTTTGGGGTCAATTTAACCCCATTCAATATTTAATGTCTCTAAAAATAACCAACATCATTTCTTGCTTCATATTAAATGACTGTTCCTAATTTAATAGGGACAAACTGGGTAAAACACGAAATGAACATGATGATTCTGTTTTCAGTATCTGCGCAAATCTCGTACATCAGTGTTTTTCAGGGTCAGACAGTTTCATCTGTATTTTAAAATATACAAGAAATATCAGCATTTTACACGCATTTTGGTTGTGTTGGATGACATCGAGGGTAATATACTGTAGTACGCAATTTTATCATCTTTAAGAAACTTCCCTCTGCTTTAGAGGCATAACTGAAGGTAATCAGACCTGTAGGAGTGTGAAAACCACTGATAGGTTACATGACACAGGGGAGGGAAACAGCTTTTCCACCAGAACTTTGCCTATTGCCACTATCGGGGCTTTATTACATGTATGTTTTGTTCAAAATTTTATTTAGGTCGTCAAAAAAGGAACGTAAAGTACCGACACATACACCAGGGTATTAATTTTAATTTCAGCACATTTCTGGAGGTTTAAATTGTTGGGGTTCAAATTAACCCATCATGGATGCTAGAAAATCTGAACGCAACATGGAGGTTTACACTACAGGCCAGAAGTTTGAGCCCACCCTTGATTAAAAAACAAACAAACAAAAAAACCTACTTTTTCAAACTTTTATTACAAACCAAAAAATTTAAAACAGATGTGAACCTTTTTTCTGCCCTTAGTAGCACATTATTTAGCCACAGAGGCTCAAACTATTGGTTTTCAAGAAACTTATCAGGTGTGTTGATCATGAAAAAAGAAAAGTATCACTCAGGTCTTGAACATCACACAGTTCCTTCTGGTTTACGTAGCATTGGACACCATTTCATTCTTTGATAGGATAATGATCCAAAGTGTTCTTTAAAATTAAACCCATTCCAAAGAAAAGCAGAAAGTTTAGAGAATGTTGTCTTGGCCTCCTTGGTCTCCAGATCTTTCTCCCATTGAGATGCAGGGATGAGCTGGACCAACAGGTTCCAAATGAGCCTCCAGCAAATGAGACCGTTTGCTGCTTGAAAAGCTGATGGGAGGGTTTGGACACAAGTTATTTCCAAAAATTGCTGTAAAGTATGCAGTGAATCTGTGCTGCTTTGATAAAAGCAAGGGGGTTATTTTGATGAAACTTGTACATAAACTTTAACATCCATTAAACTGCACTTACAGTATATATGATTACATTTTAAAACCAGCCAGTTTTGTTTGTTTTAAGTATTTCTAATGTTATTTTCTAATAAATGTTAAAGGAGCAGTGAATGTTTTTGTTTTTTTTTTTAAATCTGTAGGTGGGCCCAAAGTGTATACAGCACCTTGTCACACTTGGATGACCTTTTATTCCCAGACATGAATTAAATACTATCTCCGATAATTACTCAAAAGAAGAAATCACAGTTTATTATTTGAGTTTGATTAGAGTGAAAGTGCTTCTGGTCCTTGTTGGGCCTGTCGTTTCTTCCGCATTACAGATGACACCAGTCAAACCTGCTTTGTTTGGGCTGCGGCTTGACAGGTGTTTCTCTCTGCAGGACAAAATCTAATGTCAATTATGCAAAAACATGATCAATACTAACGATCAAAAGAAACAAAGGGGCCCAGGAACGAACTTGGTCACGCGGCAATGACAGCAAATAAGAAGAAGTGTGATGGAAAACAAAACTCGGCCCCTCTCCTCCTCCTCCTCCTCCTCCTCCTGGTTGCCATGGAGACAGTGTCTTCACATGCCTTTGAACTGCTGCATAATGGACAGGAGGTGCTCGCTGCGTTTTTGGATGTTGCACTGCTCTTCTTTCAGCTTCTCCTGCTCATGAAGGACCTCCTCCTACAAAGAAAAGTTATAAGAAACGTTCCTCAATGGGATGCACATCTGGTAAGGTGCACCTGTACGATTTTGCCTTTTTTTTCCCAGGGAGCTGGTTGATCCATATAAATACAGTGGAGGCCGTTTATCCATCCATCCATCCATCCATTTTCGACCCCTTTGTCCCGCACTCAGTGTCGGGGGGGGTGGGTGTTGGAGCCTATCCCAGCTGCAACGGACGAAGGGGGGGGGGGTACATCCTGGACAGTCGCCAGCGCGTCGCAGGGCCACGTACAGACAACGACAACCATTCACACTCACAGCCACACCTAGAGGCAATTTAGCGTGCTCAATCAACCTCTCCCCAATGCACGGAGCTCCCAGAGGAAACCCAGAGAACATGCAAACTCCACACAGAAAGACCCTGGGAGTCGAACCCAGGACCTTCTTACTGTGAGGCAACAGCGCTAACCCCTGCGCCACCGTGGAGGCCGTTCAAATGTTAGTGCATATAAAGAACAAATGTCCATTGAAACACGGCCACAGTAAATGTTTGCGATTACACACCCTGAGTTTACACAGCTCCTTCCTCTCCTTGTCGTTCTCCTCCGCGCGAGCGCGCAGCCAAGCCTCGTTCTGAGCCCTGTGCCTCTCCAGCATTTCCTGAAGTTCCTGTCCAACCAGAGCCACAAACACAGCTTCCTTCAACCATTGTTTGTTGTGTTTTTTTATTTTTTAACACAAAACAAAAGGTGAGAATGCATTCAGAAAAAACTGCTTTCCAGACAAGATGCACTTAAATTATTTATCTATAGTATTTATACCCCAGCATTTGAGTTTATAGCACTGTGTATTTCATAGTATGTATTTTCTGCAGAGGTTTTATTGGATTTATTTTGACTTTATATTTTATATTGTTCTTCGATTTTACATTTTATACAGTCATAGAATAAGCAATTTCCTCTGGGATCAGAGGAAATTGTTTTCTGATTTTAGGCACGATATTAAATGGTCAGATTGACTCACATTGATGCTTCATTTGAGCTGCTCTGACGTCTTTATTTCAGGTATGTTCAGGATGGATCTACAACTAAAGAAAGCACTAGGAAGTGCACTGACCGAATCATTTCAAAACATCATAGTGAGGTTATTTTGATAATTACTGTAGAATTGAATATCTGTGCTAATCTCAAAAACTGACCAGTAAAGCAGCTTTACAAAGAAGAGCAAGCTCTAATTCCTTCACGACAGTGAGAACAGCCGAAAGCGAATATTGGCTGCAGTTACAGCTACCTGACATAGGTGATTCACGTTAAGAGGGTTTACTTTTTCACACGGGTGATGTGCATGTTAATAGAAGTAAGTGAAATCATTTAAAAAAGTGTGTAATGTTTGAGAAGGTTCTAATTGTCTAATATTATATTTGGTAAACATTCACTATACTCCACATGCTAGAAATGGTTCTTTGCATGGTTAAATGGTTTTATTCGATGGCTTAGAACCGTTACGTTTCTTAAACAACCTTAGTTTTTACAGAACTGTTTTCAGAAGAGTGTATGAGAGCATGATTCATTTTGAAATAACAGATTTTTTTAAAAAGAACAACTGACTTGACCATGTAGGATAAATAATCTTACATGTTTTAGAAATCTTTTCTTGTGAAATTTTCTCTCTATACCAACAGATCATTTTTGCTTGATTCTATTATTTCTTTTCTTGTTTTGTTTTTTTTCTGACTTCTTTTTTACCTTGATTTTTTGCAGAGTAAATATAAACGCACCTGCGTCTGCTTCTGGTGGGACTCGCTGTAGGCCTGTCGCTCACACCGCAGTATTTCCACTGCTTGCGAAAGCTCTGACTTTTCTCTGTTTCCAGAGAAAAATGACACAACAATTGACACACTCTTGCACAACTGGCTGCAGGGGGAAACAAGTTAATAGACTGGACCTAACACATAAACCTTTAAAGGGCCCCTATCATTGAAAACCAATTTTTCTTTGCTTTTCCTTTTATTCAAACCAATTCATTCACAAAAACCAACACATTTATTACATGTACCCTCCCTATCCAGAAGTTTAGCCCCACCCATTCGCAAAAAAGTGTTTTCACAAAAAGGAGTGTTTCAGGTTCTACCTCTTTTCTGAATGAGGCACAATGCAGGGCAGCCAATCAGAACAGAGGTAATTGACATATTAATCTTAAAGGGACCGATTAATATAGGATATTTGACCCTTAAATAATCCCAAATTCCTCAAAGCTCACTTAAATCATTTTCTTTAAAAATGCTGACTAATCTATGAAGTGATATCATCTGTGACTTACATCTTTAGAAGAGTGGCTCTTCCGTACCTGTCTAGTTTGCGGAACTGCTCATCTAAAATGGCAAAAGCCTTGTGGATCACGCTCATTGCCTCATCACGGACTGTGATGAAATCTTGATGAACTGTGGGCTAGACAGAGTAAACCACTGGTAGTAACATGCACTGACTGAGTCTGCCAGACACAAAACGTCACAATGAGATTATACTGTTGAATACTGCAGAATTGAATGTCTACTCTGTTCTCAAAAACTGACCAAAGAAGTGCAAGCTCTGCAAAGAACAGCGAGCTCTAATTCCTTCAGCGTGAATGGCAAAAACTGCGTGCTGGTTTCTGCTACCTGAAACAGGTCATTCATTTTAAGGGGGCATTCACTTTTTCACACAGGTGATGTGCATGTTGGATAGAAGTAAATATTACTCATTGTCTAATATTAAATTTGGTAAACATTTACATTACACTACATGCTAAAAATGGTTCTTGCATGGTTAAATGTGTTAGTTGCATGTACGTATATATATATATATATATATATATA
>JBBJLS010000134.1:2078089-2088128 GCA_037577275.1 Bryconaethiops microstoma | reverse complement strand
AAATAATTTACTAGTAGGTGTAGTAGAGTAATAGAAATCCAACAGACCCAACAGTCGTGACATGCATGCTGCTGATTTTGTGTAATTTAATCATTAATTGAAAGGGCCATGTTCAAAATAATAGCAGTGTGGACTTCAGTTAGTGAGGTAATTTTTTGAAAAAACAGGTGCCAGTTACGGCCCTTATTTAAGGAAGGCAGGCAGCAAATGTTGTACGTGCTCTTTATATAGTGCATTTCTCTCTGAAATTCTGAGTAAAATGGGCCGTTCCAGACATTGTTCAGAAGAGCGTACCTTGATTAAAAGGTTGATTGGAAAGGGGAAAACATATAAAAAAGTAAAAAAAATTATAGGCTGCTCAGCCTTAAAATGGCAACCAAATCCTGAAAGACGTGGAAGAAAACAATAAAAACACCATTTGAATGGATCGACGAATAACCAAAATGGCAAAGACTGTTACAATTAGAAGATGCCTATGTGAAGCCAAGCAATTGGCAAGAAGTCCCTGCAAAGTCCCATTGCTGAAAAAAAAGATGTGCTGAAGAGGTTACAATTTGCCAAAGAGCACATTGACTGGCCTAAAGAGAAATGGCACAACATTTTGTGGACTGATGAAAGTAAGATTGTTCTTTTTGGATTTAATGGCCACAGACAGTTTGTCAGACGACCCCTATACTCTTCAAGCCACAGTACACTGTAAAGACAGAGAGGAATGGTGGCGCAAGCATCATGATATGGGGATGTTTCTCATACTACGGTGTCAGGCCTATTTTTTTTCACATACCAGGGATCATGGATCAGTTTGAACACATCAGAATACTTGAAGAGGTCATGTTGCCTTATGTCGAAGAGGAAATGCCCTTTAAATGGGTGTTTCAACAAGACAACGACCACAAATGCACTGGTAAATGAGCAACGTATTTTGTTCCAGACCAACAAGATTGACGTTATGGAGTGGCCAGCCCAATCCCCGGACCTTAATCCAATAGAAAACTTGTGGGGTGACCAAGAATTGTGGAATGTAGTCCAATCATCCTGGGCTGCAATACCTGTTCACAGGTGCCAGAAGTTCTCAGAAAGCAGTTCTCAGAAACAGTGGTTATACAACTAAATATTAGTTCAGTGATTCAAAGGAAAGCACGACTTTTAAAATATTGTTCAGTTTATACAGTGAATGTTTGAGTTTGTTAAGAAGAATGTGGACACTGCTATTTTTTTAAACAGCCTAATATTCCTTTTTCTTCACTTTTTGTAAATGAATAACACAAATTTGATACCTTTTTCTTCATGTATTGATTTGGAATAGAATGTGTAGTGTTCCCAATGCATTTGCATGTATGGAAACAAAAGGTATTAGAAGGATTTTGAGCTTTATTCACTGAACACAACTGTATGCGCTGCTTAATATTACAGCACCAACTTAATTTCAGGCCTTTATTATATGATTATAAGAACAGACTGCTGTGGGGGGTGATAACTGGATTGACTTCTGTATGACCCCAGACCCCCATTTCTTCTAATTGGAGGCAGAGATGAGAGAGGCTTGAGCAACAAGTGGAAAGTAAAGTGTCCATTTTTCATATGTGAACACACCACAGCACATAGTGAACAATACAAAATTCCTTCTCTGTATTTTACCACTTCACCAAGTGAAGTAGCGGGTAGCCAGGAACACAGTGCCCGGGGAGCAGTGTGTGGGGATGATACCTTTCTCAAGGGTACCACAGTGATGCCCCTAGCAGTCCTGGGATTCAAACCCATGACCTTCTGATCGCAGGGGCAACTCCCTAATCACTAGATCACCATGTACCCTAGTGGAGATGGGTGTGAAAACATCACAGTATGTGCATGTGGATGATCTTTTGGCCATGTAATAATGAATACGACATCAGAGCATGCTTGTATGCAGAAACCTTTGTCTCATAAGTTCTTTTGACTAGTTTCCCATAGACAGCTGTTCTCCGTATCAGCATATTCTCCCTGATTACCATTCGTTTGGACGATCCTGGCTGCTAGGCCTCACTGCATATCCTGAATCCGCCTCTCCCCCCAACTGCTTAGCTCTGAAATGCCTGAGGGGCAGAGACACTCTATAAGTGATGACTGTAACACCTACCCACACAAACACAAACACACTCAGAAATACACAAGCATACACATAGTCTGACGTTTCTGCATGCGCTATTCAGCTAACGTCCACACTGCTTACTGTTGCCTCACGCTGGCTCTTCGACTGTGTGGTGATTTTCATTTCACCGCCCAAATTACAAGGCCTTCTGACAGTGCCTTTTTTTTTTTTTGCAGCCGGGAGAAAATAAACACATTTCTTTAAGGCTGCATTTAACTGAGAGACTTTGGCAACATCCACTTTTGTGCTTGTTGGTAACACTGCAAAATTACAGCCTTCAAGAGGAGCTGCGAGGATTTCAGTGTTGGTGTGTTTGTGTGTGTGTGTGTGTGTGTGTGTGTGTGTGTGCACGTGCGCATATGTGTACCTGAGAGCATGTGGCTTCATGCTGTGTAAACATTACAGTTTATAATTTCTTGTGTGTATTCTTTGTTGAATATAGTGTATAGAATGTGTTTGATTATTTCTAAAAACCTTTCTCAAAGCAATGAAAACAGGGCTTGTAGTGATAACCTTGTGAGGGGGTTTGAAAGGTGAGTGGGCTGCAGGATGAGGGTATGCTTGTTGTAAGTTTATATTTTTATTGTCATTTTTTACTTGCGTATCTTCAGAATCTGCAGTAGCTGCACTCTGTTTAATGTAATGCTGCCTTTTCACTACAGCTGGGCCGAAGTTCTGCTTTGGGGACGGGTCACCAAAACACAAGAAGCTTGAAGTGTTTGTTTTGAATATAAAAAAACCCCCGTAAATTTAGAGGCTTCTTAATTTTATTTTTCCATTAAAAAAGTTATGAAAGATACAATTATTCCTTTCCTGAGAAAGTAAATGTAAGGAAGCTTTAAAACTCATTTAAGCTAAGAACCATATTGTAATATCATGATTACTTTTCCATTATTTCCTCTCTTGGGCGTCTGAAATGTACCTGGACATTTACCTGGATTTTTTTTTCTGCCAGTGTATAACTTTTTACTAAAGAATCCAAGAAGAATCCTCTGTCTTTATCCAGTGTTGGGCAAGTTACTTCAAAACTGTAATTTGTTATTTATTACTTGTTACTGTCATTTAAAAGTAATTCGTTACATTACAATATTACTGTATTTAAAATGTAAGGCATTACACTACTATTGCATTACTTTTAAGTTACTCTCACCAAAATAACTGGAAATATGGATTTAGTCGATCTAAATGTAGCACATGACGCTCGATTAGCTCATTACACAGCCGGTGGAAGGTGAAGTGGTGTCTGACTGATCGAGGCTTATGGTTAAAAACAGTAGTATCTGACGTTAGATTAGTTGCAGGTTCACTCGTCTCTCTGTTCGGTCTGAGTACAAGAAGTGAAACACTTTGCGCGGAAGTTTCTTCTCTGCTGATCTCGCGGTGATTTTGGAGAATCTGTATGAAGAAAAAAAAAGAAACATCACTTCATTCCGGGGTAACAATGCATTGTAACGTGCGTTACTGACATTTGTACCGAGTAAAATATTACCAGATTTTTTTCTGTAATGCCTTACATTACGGCGTTACAGCAAAAATCAATGCATTACAGTAATTCGTTACTTTTGTAACGCGTTACTCCCAACACTGCTTATTAATTTCATTATGCTGTGTGCAAAGTTTTTTTATTCAAAAATTTGTTAAATCACCTTTTATCCCAGAACTTAATTCTTTACTTAAATCACTAAACAAAGACATTATCGAGCTATTGGAGGATAAGGGCGCTGACTTCCACAGACCAATCAGCTAAGTGCTCGTGTGAGCTATTAGCCAATCATTGCAGAGCTTTGACGGAATGCGGGTGTGTTTAAAAATGAACGCCCTCCTCTTTGGTTCTCTGAAGCTTCTACAGACCAGCAGAGGCGCAGCAGCTTCAGAGCTGAGAAGAAGAAGGTGTTTTGCAGGCCAGCCCTCCTGGTTCTCGGTGCAGCTGCTGGACTCCTTAAGGTGAGGATCTCCAGCACTTCTCACCTTGATTCTGTTGTGTTCCTTTTTGATCTTTCTAGAAACGGTAGAACAGCCGTTGAAACACAGTTTTTGTAGTAGGTTATGGAAAACGTGCAAAGTGTTTAGTTCATGAATACATTTTGACTGTGAGTGTGAATAGACTGTGTTTGAGTTGGGCAGTATTCTTTATGACTTGAGTCTTCAAGTGGTAGGAGTCCAGTACCAATCCAGTACCAGTCCAAGAGGGGCCAGGGACTGGGGTATCTGGTGTCTTGGTGGTTAGGGAGTTGCCCTGTGATCAGAAGGTTGTGTGATCATAAGGCAGTTGGACTCTACAGTGATCCTCACAACTTACAAAGAAGAGGAAAACTGAAGGTACTTTACAAAGCAGAATTTCTGTTTAGCTAGATAACATAAATCCTGAGTCAGGGTAAGATAAGATAAACCTTTATTAGTACCACAAGTAGAAAATTTGCATTGTCAGAGCAGCAAAAACAATAGAATAAAAAGTACAATACAGTATAAAAATACACTATACAAATAATACAAAAATGCAAATGACATTTGTGTTGGTATGTATATGTGTACATATTGGAGATATGTACATAGTGGAAATATATATGTATGCACACTGTGGAAATATATACAGGTACACATTGGAGTGTCCTCAGTTGTTTGGTAGCAGCAGGTATTGACAAAAACAATAATAATGCACCGGAATGCATGAGCACAGAGGCATTCCTATTGGATAATCCTCATCTGGCTAACGGAGTAATCCTGATTTCCCCAGTCTGTATTCCTCTAACCTGAAAAGAGATATAGCATTATGGTTGTGCCTCACAGATATGCAGACGAGGAACAAATAACAGGAAAAGAACAGCATATGTATGTAGAAGTTTATTTTTATTTAGTCTCCCGAGATTTTATTATTTTCAGTTTTGTGAAAATAACTGAATATTCTTTGCCCTTCCTATGCATTTCACATCAAGTTTGGATTGTATTTCCTTTTTCTTTCTCCCTGCAGAGATGAATGAAGTTCTGTTATGAGTCCTCTCCAGCTCCTGGTGTCTGCATGGATTAAATTTACCTCCACCTGAAACCAGATGAGAGATTTAATGTGGACATGGCGTCCAAAGGAAGCTCCAGGACTCCTGGTCCTCTCCATGCAAATGCACCTCTCAGCCCAACTCAGAAACATCGAGGAAAGGAGAGGACTCGCCACTGCTCTGAGTGTGGGAAGAGTTTCAGTTATCAGAGTCATTTCAAAACACACCAGCGCATCCACACAGGAGAGAAGCCGTACCACTGCACTGAGTGTGAAAAGAGTTTTAATCAGAAGAGTAGCCTCCAGCTGCACCAGCGTATCCATGCAGGACTGAAACCGTTTCACTGCACGGAGTGTGGCAAAAGATTTGGGGATCGCGGGTCTCTCAAAAAACACCAGCGCATTCACACAGGTGAGAAACCATTCGACTGCTCAGAGTGCGGAAAGAGTTTTAGAGACTGTAGTACCCTCAAAAAACACCAGCGCACTCACAGTGGACTGAAATCCTATCACTGCTCAGAGTGCGGGAAGAGTTTTACCCTGCAGAGCACTCTCCAACGACACAAACGCATCCACACCGGAGAGAAACCATATCACTGCTCAGACTGTGGGAAGACCTTCAACGTCCAGAGTAATCTCCGACAACACCGGCGCATCCACACCGGGGAGAAGCCGTACACCTGCTCAGGATGTGGGAAGAGTTTTAGAGATGGTGGAAGCCTCAAGAAACACAAACGTATTCACACAGGGGAAAAACCGCATCCCTGCTTGGAGTGCGGGAAAAATTTTACTCTCAAGAGTCATCTTCAAGCACACCAGCGTGTCCACACCGGCGAGAGGCCGTATCACTGCTCGGAGTGCGGTAAGAGCTTTAATACACAGAATGCCATCCAGCGGCACCAGCTGATCCACCGAGGAGAGAAACCGTACTACTGTTCAGAGTGCTGCAGGAACTTCAGGCACTCAAACACTTTAAAAATTCACAACTGCACAACTGCGAGGAAGGTGATGACTGACGACACGTGATTTATTTAATTTTTTTGCATAAAGGTTAATGACGCTACCTTTACCTTCGCAGACACTTCAGCACTTCTTGTGAGGACAGCCATGGGTTTCTTTTCTTGCTGTAACTTGTGTATGGTTTTGTCTGAAATGAAATTGTTAGACATGAGTAAAAGATCTGACTAACAATTTCAGGTATCGGATATGATTAAAACTTTCATTCTGAGACCTGTAACTTGAAAGAAGGCACATAGAAAAAATTTGAAACTGGTCTCTTGAGACAAACTATAATTACATAATTCTTATTATGTTGGTATGAAAATGAAGAAGATCTGAGAAGGGTCCAAAAATGCAATCGAAGGTAAGACTACAGGCTTACCTATTTTTGCATTTTTGTTCTAAATGTCAGTGAGATTTTTGTTTAATTTGGACTATAATGGCTTCATTGGACTGTATTTTTATGCTTTTCCATGATTATAAGATGACAAATCACGTAGTTAATGAAGAATTTGTCAATATATGTTGCTAATTTTCAAAAAAGATTTTTCAGTGAAAATTGAAATATATGTAATTGAAACATGATGTGAGAACGGTCCAAAAATGCACACAAAGGTAAGATTAAAGTATTACCTATTTTTGCTTCTTTTTTTTAAGTCAAGGTGAAATTTTTTGTTTTAAGTGGACTGTAAAGGCCTCATTGGACTGTATTATGAAATTGAAAAAATGTATTTCGTGAAAAATGTGTGTCAATTTAGGAGAACAATCATTTTGTACAACTTCCATTGTTTTTCAATGAAATTTGCAATGTTCTGCATAAAATTATCATAGGGTGTCCTTCTTGATCAGTTGGCAAAAAATAGAATCAAATCTGAGAAGGGTCCAAAAAGGCACTCTAAGGTAAGACTGTTGCATTACCTGTTTTTGCATGTTTAAACAAAAAATTCACTTTGACTTTTTGAACACCTTTGACTTTTCTGTTATGTCTTCATTGGACTGTATTTTGATGCTTTTTCATGATTATAAGATGATAAAACACATATTTAATGAAGAACTTGTATGTCAATTTATGATGTTAATTTTCTACAAGTTTCAAAAATGATTTTTCAATAAAACTGGAAATATGTCATTGAAACATGACGTGGAGGCATTTCATCACTGATTAATGCATGCTAGTGTATAAATGAAGGAAATCTGAGAACTGTCCAAATATGCACACAAAGGTAAGACCTTACCTTACCTGTTTTTGCAATTTTGTTAAAGTCAAAGTGAAATTTTTGTTTAATTTGGACTGTATTGGCTTTATTGGACTGTATTTTGAGCTTTCCCATGTTTATAAGATGAAAAACACGTATGTAGTCAAAAATTGGTATGTCTATGATTTCGTTAAGTTTCAAAAATGATTTTTCAATTAAAATTGAAATATTTCATAAAAATATGATGTGTAGGCATGTTTTCACTGATTAATGCATGCTGGTATATAAATGAATGAAATTTGAGAAGTGTCCAAAAATGCATATGAAGGCTTTACCTATTTTTGCAATTTTGTTCAAAAAGTCAAGGTGAGATTTTTGTTTGAAGTGGACTGTAACAGCTTCATTAGACTGTATTATGAAGCTTTACAATTATTGTAAGTTGAAAAAAAATGTATTTTGTGAAAAATGTGGCAGTTTAGGAGAAAAATGATTTTGTACAACTTCCATTATTTTTCAATAAATTTGCAAAATTCTGCATACGATTATCATGGGGTGTCCTTCTCGATCAAATTTACACTAGTTGGCATAAAAAAGATTCAGTCCAAAAATGCACTTGAAGGTAAGACTATAGCATTACCTATTTTTACATGTTTGTTAAAAAATTCAAAGTGAAATTTTTGTTGTAGGCATGATGTGTAGGCAGATCGTCACTGATTAATGCTAGTATATAAATGAAGGAAATCTGAGAAGGGTCCAAAAATGCACACAAAGGTATATAGCCTTACCCATTTTCGCAATTTTGTTCAAAAAGTCAAAGTGAAATTTCCATTTAATTTGGACTGTAATGCCTTCATTGGACTGTATATTAATGCTTTTAGATGATTATAAGATGACAAAACATTTATTTAGTCAAAAATGTGTACGGGAATTTATGATGTCACTAATTTTGTACGTTTCAAAAATTATTTTTCAATGAAAATTGAAATATATGTCATTGAAACATGACATGAAGGCATTTCCTCACTGATTAATACATGGTAGTATATAAATGAAGGAAATCTTCGAATAGTCGAAAAATGCACACAAAGCTAAGACTATACATATTTTTGCATTTTTGTTAAAACGTCAAAGTGAAATCTTTGTTTAATTTGGACTGTATTGGCTTCGATGGACTGTATTTTGTTGCTTTTCCATAATTATAAGATGAAAAAACACATATGGAGTCAAAAATGTGTGTGAATTTATGATGTTGCTAAGTTTAAAAAATTTTCAATTAAAATTTAAATATATTTCATAAAAATATGATGTGTAGGCATTTTGTCACTGATCTATGCATGCTGGTATATAAATGAAGGAAATCTGAGAAGGGTCCAAAAATGCACATGAAGGTAAGACTATACCTATACCTGCCTTACCTATTTTTGTTAAAAAAAAAAGTCAAGGTGAGATTTTAGTTTGAAGTGTACTGTAAACGCTTCTTTAGACTGTATTATGAAGCTTCACAACTATTGTAAGTTGAAAAAAAATGTATTTTGTGAAAAATATATATGTCAGTTTAGGAGAACAATCATTTTGTACAATTTCCATAGTATTTTTCAGTACTATTTGCAATATTAAGACGAATATATGAAAATATATTTCATTAAAATATGATATGAGGCAATTTGTCACTGATTTCTGCGCTGCTGGTATATAAATGAAGGAAATCTGGCAATGGTCCAAAAATGCACATGAAGGTACCTATTTTTGAAATTTCATTCAAAAGGTCAAAGTGACTTTTGGCTTAATTGGCCTGTATTATGAAGCTTTACAATTATTGTATGTTGAAAAAAAAATTATTTTGTGAAAAATCTGTATGTCAGTTTAGGAGAGCAATCATTTTGTAAAACTTCCATCATGTATTTTTCAATAAAATGTGCAATTTTCTGCATAAAATTATCAAGGGGTGGCCTTTTCTATCAAATTTACACTTCTTGGCATGAAAAAGAATAAAATCTGAGATGGGTCCAAAAATGCACACAAAGGTAACACTATAGCCTTACGTCATTTTGCATTTTTGTTCAAAACGTCAAAGTGAAATCCTTGTTTAATGTAGACTGTATTGGTTTCATTGGACCGGATTTTGATGCTTTTCTATGATAACAACATGAAAAAACATGTATGTACTCTAAAATGTGTATATGACTTTATGATGTTCCTAAGTTTCAAAAATTATTTTTCAATTAAAATTGAAATATATTTCATAAAAATATGATGTGTAGGCGTTTTTTCACTGATTAATACATGCTGGTATATAAATGAAGGAAATCTGAGAAGGATTCAAAAATGAATATGAAGGTAAGATAGCCTTACCTATTTTTGCAATTTTGTTCAAAAAGTCAAGGTGAGATTTTTGTTTGAAGTGGACTGTAAAGGCTTCTTTAGACTGTATTATGAAGCGTCACAATTATTGTAAGTTGAAAAATATATATATATTGTGAAAAATGTATATGTCAGTTTAGGAGAACAATCATTTTGTACAATTTCCATAATATTTTTCAATAAAATTTGTAATATTCTGCATAAAGTAATCATGGTGTCTCATTGATCAGATTTACACTAGTTGGCTTAAAAAAAAATCAAGTCTGAGAAGGGTCCAAAAATGCACACAAAGACTATAGCATTATCTATTTTTGCAGTTTTGTTCAAAAAGTCAAAGTGAAATTTTCATTTAATTTGGACTGTAAT
>JBBJLS010000134.1:2066358-2077642 GCA_037577275.1 Bryconaethiops microstoma | reverse complement strand
TTGCTTTTCCATGATTATAAGATGAAAAAACACATATGGGGTCAAAAATGTGTATGTGAATTTATGATGTTGCTAAGATTCAAATATTATTGTTCAATTAAAATTGAAATATATGTCATTAAAACATGATGTGTAGGCATTTTGTCACTGATTTATGCATGCTGGTATACAAATGAAGGAAATTTGAGAAGGGTCCAAAAATGCACTCGAAGGTAAGACTATACCATTATCTATTTTTGCATTTCTGTTCAAAAAGTCAAAGTGAAATTTTTGTTTAATTTGGACTGTATTGGCTTAAATGGACTGTATTTTGTTGCTTTTCCATGATTATAAGATGAAAAAACACATATGGGGTCAAAAATGTGTATGTGAATTTATGATGTTGCTAAGTTTCAAAAATTATTGTTCAATTAAAATTGAAATATATGTCATTAAAACACGATGTGTAGGCATTTTGTCACTGATTTATGCATGCTGGTATATAAATGAAGGAAATTTGAGAAGGGTCCAAAAATGCACTGGAAGGTAAGACTATAGCATTATCTATTTTTGCAGTTTTGTTCAAAAAGTCAAAGTGAAATTTTCATTTAATTTGGACTGTAATGCCTTCATTAGACTGTATATTAATGCTTTTCCATGATTATAAGATGACAAAACATTTATTTAGTCAAAAATGTGTATGGGAATTTATGATGTCACAAATTATGTACGTTTCAAAAATGATTTTTCAATGAAAATTGAAATATATGTCATTAAAAGATGATGTGTAGGCATTTTGTCATTGCTTTATGCATGCTGGTATATAAATGAAGGAAATCTGAGAACAGTCCGAAAATGCACACAAAGACTATAGCCTTACCAATTTTTGCATTTCTGTTCAAGAAGTCAAAGTGAAATTTTTGTTTAATTTGGACTGTATTGGCTTCACTGGACTGTATTTTGTTGCTTTTCCATGATTATAAGATGAAAAAAACACATATGGAGTCAAAAATGTGTATGTGAATTTATGATGATGTAAGTTTCTAAAATTATTGTTCAATTAAAATTTAAATATGTCATTAAAACACGATGTGTAGGCATTTTGTCATTGCTTTATGCATGCTGGTATATAAATGAAGGAAATTTGAGAAGGGTTCAAAAATGCACTCGAAAGTAAGACTATAGCATTATCTATTTTTGCAGTTTTGTTCAAAAAGTCAAAGTGAAATTTTTATTTAATTTGGACTGCAATGGCGTCACTGGACTGTATATTAATGCTTTTCCATGATTATGACAAAACATGTATTTAGTCAACAATGTATACATCAATTTGTGATCAGACTAGTGTAAATCGATCAGATTTATATATTTATGTATATACCATGTATTTTTTTTCCAAAAAAAAAACAGCAGAGGGGACAAAAGGACAATCTGTACCTGTGGGGACACTCCGCCCTGAAGGAAGATTAGGAACTCTCCACATAAAAGCTGCTGAGGTTCCAAATCAGAGGTCTGTGTGTTCGAAATCACCCTCACCTCACACAGCCGAATGTCAAGAGTAGCACCAAAGATCATCTGGAACATCTTCAGAATTTTTACAGTCTGTTCCAACATCCAAATCATAAGAAAGAACTGACAGACTTGATATAATAAGAACTGGCAGACTTGAAAAGAACTGACAGACTTGAATAAAAAATGAATGTTTCCACAAATAAAACTTACTTAAAAAGAAGAAACCATCTCTTTACATCCAGTATCTGAATTTGTATCAAAATTATAATGACAGTGTTATGGACTTAGGGTTCTACAACAGAACACCATCCCATCACTGTTCTTCAAGTGGTTGCGCACGCGTGCACACACACAGTCTCCCAACGGTGAATACGACACTATAATGTTCAGAAGATTTCCAGTGATCGCATATTTATATTTCAGTACTTAACACTTTTATATGACGTCTGGTTCTGATTCCTTCATGATCCCTCTTTTTTTAAGAGTGCAACTATTCTTCAATAAGATCATATGTAAATGTTAAATAAGTAATTTAACAATGAATTCCAAATATGACAAACAATAAAAATACAGATCAAAAAATACATACATATACCCTGATACTTGCTTTAAGGTTTAGTTCTTTTAACAGAACCTGAGATTAAGGAAAAAGCTCTTCCAAGCATTCAACAAGCCTGGCTTCCCCCCCGAGACAAATGATAAACAAACAAAAGTGTCGGAAATAAAACATTTTTTAATCAGTGTTAAAAATGTTAAAAAATACAACTACTGAATTTTTACAAATGACAAAAAAAGCACTAATTTTAAACACAGAATTTAAAGAATGAAGGACAGAGAGATTACAGATGGTCTGGCGAATGTGGCGTCCAGGACAAAAAAGAAGTTTATTTTTAAAAGAATGTGGCTGGTGGTCCCAACATCCCGGTTATCACTAAACATCTGTACACGTCTTTGTTCTAAACTTTGGTCATCTTAGCATTCATACTTCAAACATATTCCATCACAGTTAATTTATAATTGGACAGAGATCCACCTCTGCTTGGGATCTGCTGTTCAAATGTGGTTCTCCCTGTTCTAACAAACCCCAAAAACAGGGTCTGTCTAGCATCACCCCAGCCCTGTGGTAACACCTCTCTCATCCTAGAGTCTTCTCTGTTCAGCGACTGCACAGAAAACCCCTTTGAAACCAACAGATGTGGAGCTGCACAGAGAAACTCATGACAAACTTGTGTCAAAAGTAGTGGTCTCTCTCTGAGTACACTTGTGCGTCTTGAAAGTACTGGAGTGCCTGAAGCTCTGCCCGCAGTCCGAGCAGTAGTACGGCTTCTCCCCGGTGTGGATGCGCTGGTGCTGCTGGAGATGACTCTGCTGGTTGAAGCTCCTCCCACACTGCAGGCAGCCGTACGGCCTCTCTCCTGTGTGAACTAGCTGGTGTCTCTGCAGATGGTTGTGTACACTAAAGCTCTTCCCGCACTCCGAGCAGTCGTACGGTCTCTCTCCTTTGTGAAGACGCTGGTGCTGCTGAAAGCTGCTCTGCCGATTGAAGTTCTTCCCACACTCTGAGCAGTGATATGGTTTCTCCCCCGTATGGATCCGCTGGTGTGCTTTGAAGATGCCTCTGTCTCTAAACCTCTTCCCACAGTCCGAGCAGTAGTACGGCTTCTCTCCAGTGTGAATTCGCTGGTGCAGCTGGAGATGATCCTGACGATTAAAGTTCTTACCGCACTCCGAGCACTGGTAGGGCTTCTCTCCGGTGTGGATCCTCTGGTGTAATAGAAAATTATTCTGTTGATTAAAGGTCTTCCCACACTCCAAACACTGGTACGGTTTCTCTCCGGTGTGAATGCGCTCATGTACCTGGAGGTGACTGAATCTTCTGAAACTCTTCCCACACGCGGAGCATCGATGAGTTTTCTCCTTTCCTGTGATTTTCGGTGTTTGTCTGCAAGACGTAGTACCAGGGGATGTCTTTCGAGCACCGGAGCTTCTAATGGATTCCATATTCTCACCTTCAATCCCTGGTTACAGCAGTGTGAACTTGGATGTCTCTTGGTAGCATGTCCTGATCTACTCATGGAGGTAAATTAAGACCCCGTGTTGGAAAGTAGAGACAAGGAGCATGACGAACAGATTCTGCTGCATTTCTGTAGGACAAAATTTAAAAAAAAAAAACTGTTGGGAAATGTTCTATGATGGCTAAGATGATCTGTCCAATGTTCAATAAAAAAATAACTAGAGGGTTGTGATCAAATCTCCCTCAGTAACATATAGTGTTTACAGCACAAACTAAATGGTCTACCATCTGCAGCAACCCTCCATATGATCTAGATATTGTCTGAGACATTATAAGCAACAGGCAAAACATCTGAAGCTGCCTGCAATAGTCCTGAGCCACCCCTCGTTTAGTCAAGCAGATGATTCCAGATCATCAGTATACTGGTGGTGCTGAATGCTGAGTGGTTGGAACTCCTTTAACTAGGCTCCTTGTATCTTAAGACACTTTGCAGCCTGTCAGTAAAACAAGACTCGACCACCCTGCTCCACTGTTGGGTGACTGAGAGATTAAGCACCTACTTTACACTGTCAGGACACTAAACTCCCACAAGTCCCACAGCTCCCACTCTCTCAATCCGCCATCAATCATCCACTACAGAGAACTGCCAGTGCCACTAATGATGGTATTGTAAGGATTTTACTGATACTGATACTTAACGATACTCTTACTGATCTTCTCTCCATAATCTGGTTCAGAAAATAAAAGTGTCACGTGATTGTATTGTGATGTTTTGGAGAAATAAGGCACTAAACTGTGTCCTGAGTTTGTGTTTCTATAATGAGGGAGGAGCATCGCTACAAATGTTCTGATTAACAGAGCGGCGCTCCGTCCTCCACTGTCCAATCTAGCACTTGAACAGATTTCAGCACCTACCCATCAAGAACTGGAACCAGTTCTCCATAGCCATCACCAAGTGCCACTCCCACCACCTCACCAAGGTACTTCATTGTATTTCAACACCTGATGCCCAATCACCCACCCTCCCCAACCCCAACCCCAACCCCAACCCCAACCACCTCAATTATAACATCTGCACATCTTAATTTTGGACCATATCTGATAATCTGACCATTTTTTTTCTATTTCTACAGGCATGAAATATAAAATGATGCGTTTTGCACATGACCTTTTCACTCACACACACACACACACACACACACACACACACACACACACCTGATTTGATCTGTGGAGCAGCACAGCAGCAGGTAGAGGAGGATGAGAGGTGAAGATGAAGATCATCCCTCCAGAGGTTCTCCGGGTGAAGAGAAGTGTGGTGAACAGAGTAAGAGATAATGGAGAAGCTCCAGCTTCTCCTGTAGCGGTGGAAAACCGGGTTCTTCTGTTCCTCCGCTCTGCTGGAGAACCCGTCATGGAATTAGCGCCACCATCTGGACTACACTTGAAACCACGTGACCAAGGACGTAGGGGGGTTGTTATATTCTGATTTGAAAAACTGATGTTTTTGTGTTATTTGCTCATTATCATGCCTCTTTCATGCTGCCACCCCAGAACACCACAGCATAGAACAGACTCGTAGAACATCCATAACATGGTGCTGCAGACTCTAAAGGATCTGAGTCTACGTAGGAAGTACAGCCCACTTTGACCCCTCTTTATGTGACCAGAGAGTTCTTAGACCAGTCTAGCTTGTTATCAATGTGCACACCAGGTATTTGTAGTCCTGATGTCTCCACATCCACCCCCTAATGGACAGGGGGGTGACAGGAGATCGTGATCTTCTCAGGTCCACCACCAGTTCTTTCGTATTGTTGATGTTGAGCTGCAGCTGATTCGGTTCACACCAGTCTACAAAACTGTCCACAGCCGCCCCGTATTGGAAATCGTCTCCACTCCTGATACATCAGACTATTACTGAGTCATCTGAGAATTTCTGCAGGTGGAAGCCCTCTGTGTTGTAGTGAAAGTCAGGTGTGAACAATGGAAGAGCAACTGTGAGAGTGCTGTTCCTTGTGTAGCTCCAGTGCTTCAGAGCACTGTGTCGGACATACATCCCTGTAGACGACCGTGCTGTGGGAGTCCATAATCTACGCGACTTTGACAACTTGCTCCCCAGCTGGGCTGACTGAATGTTGGCGAAGACACTGGATAAATTAAAGAACATACCTGCGTGGACAAATAAACACTTGGAGCTGGAAAATACTCCAAGCAGGACAGTATAATAAAAATTTATTATACCAGTGTAAAGCAGCATTACTGACCCAAAACGTGCCATTTTAAACTCATCACTGATTATGACTCCACACATCACCTCCTTTTGTGATAAGTGGAACTGAATGACAGACTGGGAAATTAAGTGTGTCATGATTGTCCTTTTGGGATTAAGTATATTTGAACATACCCATGAATTATATCAGTTTGTTACAAAAAAGTAATGTTAGAAAAAGCAAAAGCATCTAGGCTGACTTCACTGTCAGAGTAAGAGGCACAAAATATGAAGAGTCTTTGGCGTAATTTGCAGTCTAAGCCTGTAGTAAAGCAGGTCAGGATACAGATCTTTCTGTAATGGAGGCTAATCACCCACTACAGCTGCAGTTTAGTCACCTCAGACCATTCAAATCAGCACAAGCAGAGTCCTAGTTGGAGGCTGACAGGTCGGAGGACCCACTTTTATTTTAATGTAATGTCAGGCAAGAATAAGGTTTTCAGTGCTTGATGGTTAGTTTGTACACTGAAGCAACACCCAGGAACAAGAGATTTGGAGCACAAGCTTGACTGTGGGTTGTGTCGCTGGATTATATGTTCTTTTGGGTGGGTTTCACACATGCTATCTTGTGTCAACAACCAGGTTGACTAAGTGAGTCAGTGGAACAAAGGCTGAGACTTTCATTGTACATGTAATTTTTTCGGGTGCTCCAATAAAAACTACCTCTACTGACTCTTAACTGTACTCTGCTCTGTTAGCTGTAGATGGTGTCCAACAGTGATTAAGTTTGTACACGAAGGAGTTTTCTTGTTATTTATCCCCATAGACACTTTCTCTTGCTTTCTCTCTCTCCAGGCCGACCGGAGGATGATGGATTCCCTTTTTGAGTCTCGGTTCCTCCTGAGGTTTCTTCCTCCAGCTTTAGGGTTGTCTTCCTCGCCTCTGTCGCCCTTCGTTCTCTAGGGGCTCGGGCTTTTCTATTGTGGGGCCATTAGAATCTTTCAAAGATTACAGATGACTATAACAGTGTTTTTATGCTGTGATAGTAGGTCAACCAGCAATGAGGTCTTTATTTTTAAACAGAACAACTATTATCTGTTTCTTGTACATATGATTTTAACCTGTAATCTGTGTATACTTAACTTGATATAGAACAATGATATTCAACCTCAGTGGGAAAGGCACAGAAATGTACAGTGTGGGGTTGTTTATGAACAATAGTAGCCTGTAACAATAATTCTCTAATTTCTTAACAAAGCAATTTGTCTGTGCTAGCAGCAAATATAATATTTATCAACTGTACTGTTATGTTTCAATATTAATATATTATGTATTGATAAAAACTCATGTACATTTTGAAATAACACTCCTATGACATGTGAACAATAGATATGATTCAAAAAATAAATTATGCTGTACAAAAATAGCCCAATTTCACCCTCTTCTTTCTAATTCTCACAAAGTTTGAGAAAAATTTCTGGACTTGTTTAACGAAACTAACAGATTCATTCTTGCTGCTCCTTGTGATTGCTTGGAGTTTGATGGTTGAATTACAGCATACATAGCTGTTCTCCCACCATGCTTGTCATCCTACCCCATATTGTATAGAAAGAATGTGCCAGGAGTGGTCACCAACCCTGGTTCTGGAGATCTACCTTCCTGAGAATCTAGCTCCAGCCACAATCGTGCAGCTGGGTGGCCTAGTGGTTAGGGTGTTACCCTACAATCAGAAGGTTGTGGGTTTGAATCCCAACACTGGTACTGTCATCATTAAATATTCTTGAGCAAGGTATCGTCCCCACACGCTGCTTCCTGTGCACCCCTCACTGGTGGCAGCCCCCTGCTTCATCTGGTAAATGGGTTAAATGTAGAGAATGAATTTCACGCTGTGGTGTGTTCACACATGACGATAAGGGGCCACTTTTGTTTTTAATATACAGCACCTGCTCTGGCTAATGAACATCTTCAGAAATCCCTGATTGGCTGGAGTGCTAAGGAAGGGGCAGGCCTGCGGGTTGAAGCAAAACATGGCTGGAGAGATGATCTCCAGGAGGAGGGTCGGTGCCCACTGCCCCACAGCTTGTCCTCAAGGTCTATTAAGGTTTTAGAGCCATCATTATTTCAGAAAAGTTGAACTACAAGGTCTATGCTGCATTCTGCTTGGGTATTAAGCTTAAATTTGGTGGAAAAGAAGACTAGACATAACAGGTATTCTCTCAGAGAGGTGTGATTCTTACCTGTTAGGACTAGTGCTGTTATTAAGGCAAGAGAAGGGAACATAAGTTCAGAGCACATAAGAAGCCACGTTTTAGGGAACATATGAGGCATATGACTGGCCAAGTATCTTATTAAAGTTGCAAAATTACAGGTTAAGTTTAACCTAAAAACTCAAGCAATGAGTGTTAAACTTGTTCTTAATGCACTTGTGTCTCTTTAAAGTCCTTGAATGCCTGAAGCTCCGCACACAGTCTGAGCAGTAATATGGTTTCTCTCCAGTGTGAATGCCCTGGTGTTTCTGGAGGGCACTTCTTGCAGTGAAACTGTTCCCGCATTCTGAGCAGTCGAATGGCTTTTCTCCTGTGTGAATGCGCTGGTGTAGCTGGAGATGACTCTGCTGGATGAAATCTCTCCCACAGTCAACTTTTCCCACACTCTTGGCACTCATAAGGCTTTTCTCCTGCGTGGATACACTGGTGTTATTGGAGACTACTCTGTCGACTGAAACTATTCCCACACTCTGAACAGTGATAGGGTTTCACACTTGTGTGGGTGCACTGGTGTCGCTGGAGATGAATTAGCTGAGTAAAGCTCTTGCCGCAGTCCAGGCACTGATACGGTTTCTCTTCGGCGTGGATGCGCTAGTGTACATGGAGTAAACTCTGATTATAAAAGCTCTTCCCACACTCTGAGCACTGGTACGCTTTCTCTCCTTTGTGAATGAGCTGGTGTTGTAGAAGGTGACTTTGTTGAATATAACTCTTCCCACACTCTGGACAGAGGTGATTTCTTTCCCGTTTCTATCTCTACGTGTCTGTGTGCCAGGTTATCAGTACCAGAGACTTTTTGCGGAGAACTGGAACTTCTGGACGCCACATTCTCACATTTAATCTCTCCCGATTTCAGCAGCATCATGCATTTGTTTTGGTTTGATGGATTCCTTTCTGATTTTGTTGTGGAGGTAAATGTAATCTGCACAGGAAAATGGGTGCCAGGAGAAAGCAAAAACTTGAAAGCAAAAACTTGGGAGAGTATGCCATTTATTTCTGGAGGAGAAAATATGATTGAATATTAAATATAAATCTGAAACACAGCGAAAGCAACCATGATATTTTTACACAACAGTCACTTTTAGGACATCAAATATATATAATTCATGAGTTAACAGAGTGATCTACCTCCCTACTCTTGGGCAAAGATACAAAAGGCCCCAGACTACTGGTTAAACACCTGCCCACCCCTATCTACAACACACTTACGGCTGCACTACATCACACCTACATTTAATCAAGAATGACATCCAGAAAGGCAGTCAAAGTGCTGTGTCCTTTCAGGTAAACGCCATACTAAATTTGAAGGTTCTTGGATATACTTCTTCAGATCTTGATGACCAAGACCCTATCACTCCATACCTCCTTTTAATTGGGATGGATCACTGCACACTGTTCTTCTGCTTCCTCAAATGTCTGTTTTTCCTTTCCCTTCAAAAATACACATTCACATGTATTCACACATAAATAATTTGGAGTGACAGTTCATCTGAAGTCTGGAATGAGCAACATTAATCTGATGTGAAACTACACCAGTCACTACGAAACACAATTCACTTAAATGTGTTTAACCCTACCTTAATTTACCCCTGAAAATACACCAAACCCCTTCATTTGAATTAAGTGGCCGTTAATTTCTGAAACCGACCCCCTAATTTTACCTTAAAATTAGATTTAAGGCATGAGTGTAAAACCGCTTAATCTTAAATTAGGCGTTAATTCGGGAGGTTCTATTATTTAAGGAGCAAATTTGAAAAAGGGGAAAATTCAGTAGTTTTACCCCTTAATCTGTGCACGTTCCCTCTTAATTGTCCTTAATTTCTTGAATGGGAAATTAAGGTCAAAATTAAGGTAATTTCCAGGGGTAAAATTAAGGGGTTTGGTTTCGTAGCGACTGTGGACACAACCAGTTTCCAGCAGCAGCAGCACCACTGTTTCACACGCAAATATTTTATGGGCTTCTCCTAATTATCAAAGTTAGATCACAATGTCAGTAATTAGATAATATTTTTCATTTTAATTAGATAAACTCAGTAAGTGAGATCTTTTTAGGTGATGTGTGAGCGCTGGTGAAGGTGAAACCTGCAATGCTGAATTTCATCACGTAGAACATTAGAACATAAAAGTTCCTTTTCTTAACTGAATTGTATGAAGGGCAACTTTCAGTGTGAGCACAGGTGAAACCTGCAGTGCTGAACATCTCCTGACCTTCAGCAGTGTTCTTCTCTCTGGGAGCAGGAGAGGAGCTGGATGGAGAAAAAGACGAAGCCCTTGACTGATGACCAACATGGGTTCCTCCATCATCTTCCTCTGCACTGGAGTTGGAGAAGCACGATTAGAGAACGCGCGCGCCACCTCCTGGTCTGCAGGGGCATCATACTGGAGGCGTGATCGAGGAGCCGGGGCGGAGCTGCTGTTTAAGCCCCGCCTACATTCAGACAAACCCCGCCCCGCGCTACCATTGGGAGCCCTACATAAAGGGGGAGGATTTTGTCGGAATGCGGGTGGATGTGAACAGCAGTAGTGGCGGCCAGGAGGTGGCGCGCGTGTTCTATTGTGCTACAGAAGATGGAGGAACCCATGCTGATCCTCAGTCCAGGGCTTCGTCTTTTTCTCCTTGCAGCTCCTCTCCTGCTCCGCGAGAGAGAAGAACACATTGGAGGTCAGGATTTCACTCTGCAGTTTTCACAAACCCTTACAGAAATGACTGGGTGTAAATATGTAGTGTAGGTCAGTTCGACTACACAGAAGAACCAAACAACGTTCTTCCACCACAGCGCAGCACAACACCACAAAACTGTATTCGCGTGTGCAGGACAGAACTACACCAAGAGAGAGAGAGAGAGTGCAGGACTTAAAAACCAGAGCAACAGTCTTAAAGGACAGAACACCCTTTTCTTTGCTAATGTGTGCAACGTACTTGGCAGTAACTTGGTTAATTGCAGATGTTGATTTGAGTCTAGTTCTACAGGTGTGAAGAACAGATGTGGACTACTTAAAGAAACTGATGTACGTCGCTCTGGATAAGAGCATCTGCTAAATGCCGGAGCAGAGACAGTCCTGAGAGTGAAGACAGTCACAACAGTTATAATAGACTGTGCATAGCAGAGGAGTAACTGAATGTGCAAAAATGCAAATATTTATGAGTTAGGGTTAATAAATTGTCAAAATACACAGTCTGCCAATATTTAATTGTTTGTGGTTTTTGTAGCCTAGTGGTTAGGGCGTTCGCCCTGCGATCAGGAAGTCGTGGGTTCGATTCCCAAGACTGCTAGTGGTACCTCTGAGGTACCCTGAGCAAGG
>JBBJLS010000134.1:2042841-2057561 GCA_037577275.1 Bryconaethiops microstoma | reverse complement strand
GAGTTTTGGAAATTCTCCTAATCTTGTACTGTGTATTATGAGGACTGAGAGAGTTTTGGAAATTCTCCTAATCTTGTACTGTGTTTTATGCAGGACTGAGAAAGTTTTGGTCGGTTATACTATTGCACATAAAGAGGAAATGTAAAAATATGCCAATAGTAGTGTTACCTAAAACAAATCACAGAAAGTGGAGTTTTGGAAATTTGCTCTTCAATTACTGGCACCCCTGCGTATAAAGTTTGTACAACCTCCCTTTGCTAATAGAACCTTCCTGAATCTTCTACTATAACATTTTGTAAGGTTGGATAATACAGAGCACGGCATATGAGACCTGTCCTCTTTACAGAATCTCTCCAGATCAACCAGGGTCCTAGGCCCACTCTTCACTCTCCTCTCCAGCTCACACCGTGGCAGAAGTTCTCTCTAGTCATGTAACCATTTGGACATATGTTTCAGATCATTGTCCTGTTGAAATATGCAGTTTCCTGACAGAGGCAGCTAGATTTTATGTAAAATGTTATAGCACTTCATGGAGTCCATGATGCCATTTACCCTGACAAGGTTTCCAGGGCATTTGACGAAAAACCATACCAAAAAAGAACCTTCCTTATATTTTACTGTTGGGATGAGGTTATTTTTATTATAACCATCCTTCTTTTTACACCAAACCCACCTTGGATGTTTATCGCCAGAAAGCTCAAATTTCATTTCAGTAGATCATACCACACAATCAAAATAGTAGTGCTTTGCTCTAGGTGCTTGTATGTATGGGGTTTTATTAACAGAAAATGATTTTTTTTCTGTCATTCCAAATAATTTTTTGGCATTTAGTTGGTATCTGATTTACTATCTTCACACTTATCAAACCATTTGGTGGACTCATCATGTGCTATGTTTTATCATTCAGAATAGTGGTTCTCCTCCTCAGGTCGACCCGGAGAGAAAGAAACGACAATCTTTATGGGATAAATAACAAGAGAGGGCCTCAATAAACAAGATTATAGACAGACGGACCTTCTATGGCTAACAGAGTTGGTTTCACTAAGAGTCCAGAGAGGGAAATATTGTTGGAAGTGAAGTGAAGTGACCATTCTGTCATACATGGACACACCACAGCACAAAATTCTTCTCTGTATTAAACCCATTCACCAAGTGAAGCAGCGGGTAGCCAGGAACACAGGAACACACTTGCTTCACTTGGTGAGTGGGTTTAATACAGAGAAGAATTTTGTGCTGTGGTGTGTCCATGTATGACAGAATGGTCACTTCACTTCAGTGTGTGGGGACGCTACCTTGCTCAGGGTACCTCAGTGGTGGGATTTAAACCCACAACTTTCTGATTGTAGGGCTAACACCCTAACCACTAGGCCACCAGCTGTCATGAGAGACAGATTCATGATGTGACCACAACACGAACACAAACCCGGAGAAAAACATGGAGTGAAACACACAGCAGGCTCATAAGGTCAGTTATAAATTAAAAGACGTGTGTTACTCTTTGTTGTGGTTTAGTTAAAAACAATCACCTTGTGAATGTGCCTGTGTGGGTCTTCAGCTGTCCTTAACCATAAATGGTAAGAAGCCACAATTTAATGCCACGGTGGCGCAGTGGTAAGGTGTCAGCCTCTGAATCAGAAAATTTCTGGTTTAAATCCACAGTACTATAGATTTTCTTTGGTTATAAAACCAGTGTTTGAGTTTCTCCCAGCACTGGGTTCACAGCTATCATGCAATCGCAGTCTAAGCAGTAATTGTGAAAGTCACAATGAAAACTTCTGTGAACTATTTGCCTTGGAATCAAATGATAAATCATGGTGAGCTTCTTATTTCTGTTTGTTCTTTATGTTTACTTGTCTTATCCAACATCACACCCTCAGAATCAGGGGATCAGTGTTTATAGTGGGGCTTCCAAAATATTCTGATAGTGCCATGGTGAAGCTGGAAGAATTCATTGGCACCTGCATGGATTACACATGGATACAATCTGCACTGAAGATCAGTTTTTATTTGCTTTTTATGTATTAAACATATTTATTACTATTCGTTATTTAGTATATAGATGTTTTTTTGTTTGTTTTTTTAGGCAACTCCATGCTGGTGGTAAAACTGAATGACATGCTCTGTTCTTAATGTAATAAGAACGGCTTTCCTGACGGTATAGCAGGAAAGTGGTTTTTGAATATACAGACAATTTCATACAGTATTTTTCCAGATGAGGGATTTCTGAAGAGGAAACTCAATTCAATATGGATGTTTTGTGCTTGCTAACCTTTTGTGTCTTGTCTTTTGATTTTAGGCCAAGGAGGTTCAAGGTTGGTGAAAGGTGGCACTCTGTTTACCTGGGACTGAATGTGAGCTTTCACTGACCTATGACAGTTAAAATGGGGTTTCCATGGAAACTGCTGGTGCTGCATTCATTCATGGGATGCCTTGCAGGTAAGCATCTTAGCCTCATCTGCAAGCATTCTAGTGCATTGACTGACAAGTATTGGTCATTGTCTTCAACTACTATGGGCAAATTCCATTCATTAATTGGCTCTTTGTCTAGCACCCATTTCAAAGAGTGTTTTTTAATGCGAAAACGCATACTGGACAATACAATATTCCCATAGAAATTAAGAAAGAATGGGCTGGAACACAGTGACCTTTCAGGGTTTCTGCATACTTGAAATTCCAAAGACGTGTTGAAATTCACATTACATACTAGCTGATTCCCCCTTTTCATGATTTGGTTTGAGTTTAGTTTAAGTCATGATTAAGTTTGTAAAGAAGTGTAACCCATTTTAAACTTCAGATTTATTTTAGTACGCATAAGCTTAGTGGAAGATGTATTAACAAACTAGACGTTAAACTATTTACAGGTTTAAAAAAATTGATGAGAATATTCCAAACAAAAGTTATCCATTTAAAAAGATTGTTGATGCACAGTATTACCAGTGAGGATAAATACACCCAGGCAGTAAAGGAAGAGTGGCAAGGAATCCAGCAGCCAGGTATATCTGCCAAGAGCCCCAAAATACTAAATCAGCAATGATAAAGAACCTGGAGAGCAGCGGCAGTCATTCACACCAGTGTTCACTCAACAAGAAATCATCCTATGCATAAAATTCCTATGTATCATTCATACAGAGTGCTGTTAAAGCTCATCTTTTGAAATAAATGCATAGCTACGGTTCAGTGTAGCTTGAGCAATCGGTAACTCACTCAGAAAATCTGGAAGAATCGAGAGCATATGTTTATAGTGTACTTCCATCAGCCATAAAGCTAAGAAGTGTGAAGTGGAAATCAACTGTGCAGAATGAGTCAGTGAGTCTCACATCACAGCTCTCCATACTGGACCTGCACCATAGACAAAACACACAGTCACAGAGTCTATTACTGATTATGGTGGAGAACGAGAGTCAGTTTCACCCCTTTATACCCACATGTGTATGCAGGTTTGTGGAAATAGTATTGGTGGATACTCATGTGAAAAAATCTGCCTTGTGTATGTCTACTCAAAAGGTCACCATGACACGAGATTTAGAGCTTGCACAATTTTTGATTACCAAAGCACTAAGTCTCTGGCCAGATCTTCCTTTTCTGAAATCTTTGACAAATCTTCCCCATATACAGTAAACCCCCGCGTTTCGAAGGGGTTACGTTCCAAGAGCAAAAGGGTTGGCTACAGCTGCACTAGTACTGGAGACAAGCAAATCGTGTATATTACTTTAAGGCAAGTGAAAATTCTACTCTCTTTCCAACCCCACACACGTTGCAGGCACAAAGCAGGGCTTTAGGTTACTGTAGCAAGAACCCATAATAATAAACACAACATAAAGAAACCTACAAATACTGCACACCATCCACCTTAACCCCAGCTGATACCCAGGAGAACAAGAACCTCCGCCACCAGAGCCTCTGCAGGCACCCTTTATATACGGCTTCTTCTTCTCATCACCACAACATCTGCTGAAGTAAACCAGCTCCCCCAGTGCTCTGGTCCCACATTGCACCCATACTCCCACACAAGTCCATCTGGGTACAGTAATACGTTCATTTAATTTACAGTAATAAAAATACAGGGCTTTAAAAAGAACAAAACGAAAAACATGAGAACACTCGAGATGCTCCACGGGGGAAATTCTGGACTGCAGCTGCGTCAAAGGGCAGCAACCAATCAGCAGCAAGGAGAAATAATGTTCTCGGATTGGCTACTTTCAAACCTCCCGCCTCTGAGTAGAGGTCACTGTGGGGTCTGGGCCTCGTCTGCCACGCCCCCTTGTCCTCGTGCTTGTTGTTTATGTTTGGGCCTCATCTGCCACGCCCCGTCGTCCTTGTACTGGTTGTTTATGTTTGGGCCTCGTCTGCCACGCCCCCTTGTCCTCATGCTGGTTGTTTATCCGCGATGGACTGAAACCTTGAATGAGGTAGGAAATGAGATCTGCAGTTTAGTGACATCTTCTGCCACCCAGGTTGCAAAGTGTCTCTTGATTTCAAGACATCTTTAGTAATTCCGGAAATTGCTTATAAGACATCAAGGATGGTTCACATAGCTCTTTCAACTAAGCAAACGACAAGTGCAATTGTCGTTGTGCAAGACTGGCACATATGAAAAAGTTTCAGCCCAACTTGTTAAGGCTAAGGGTGTGCCCATATTTAGTTTCGAAAAAAAGGCCTTTGCCTGAAGTCAGACAAGGAAAAAGACTACAAAACAGAGCCCACTGTATAGGTTGTCTCCTTACCTAGAAGATGGTTTGACTCAGGATTAGAGATTGTTGGTCATAAGCCTATCTTGAAAGAAGACCACTCATTATTCCTCACTGTCACATTATATTTTATTGCATTACATTAATTTGGGAAACACTTATGCAAAGCAACTTACAGTTTGAGGAAACACTAAAGTTTCAGGAAGAGTGCTAAAATCTTTATGTAGGAAGTAGTGCCAGAAGTAGTGCCTGAACAGATTAATCTTCAAGAGGTGTTTGAAGACTGGGAGGGATTCTGCTGCTCTGGTTAACGTTGGCAGCTCATTCTACCAGTGGGGAATCAGAATGAGAACATTCTGGACCGGGTTTGCCTTGTGTGTAGGGAGGGCAGAGCCAGATGATGTTCCCTTCTTAAACAGAATTTGTAGGCAGGATATAAATCCCTTCAGTCTTTTCTGCTATTCAGAAAGACCTTATATGCAAGAAGGGGACTTTGTCCTTGTAATGTTTTTTCAATATAAGTAAACTCATTTTCAGATCAGATTTTGTGATGTGACGAAACCAATATATTTACATAGATCTCCTTATTCAACCTACTTAAGTTTAGCCCCGGCCATTTATGTTTTTCAGCTTTGTGCAGACTTTTAAATGATTTGCAATACAGCACAGCTAATCAAAATATAAAATTATAATGTTAAAATAAATTACATTTGGTACACTAACCAAAATGTAAATGTCATAGAAAAAAATTAAATAGAAATGTAGAATGTGGGTCTTTTAAAAGTGAAGTAAATACAGTGTGATGTATGTTTTGATATTCAGAGAAAAGGGTCTAGCTTATTATCCGATGTACACAGTGGGTTGAGCATGTCTGTGAAGAGACCAAACAAAGCTCAGAGCTTAGAGAAAACAGATACAAAGCAAGCTGGCCAGCTCAGGTAACAAATTTTCTAATAACTCGCACAGTCTTGCAGGAGAAGCAGTTACAAAAAACAGCTGGAATAAAAACAATGTTGCAACGTGTGATTGCTATGGTTACTTTGGTTGTTACTAGGTGGTTCCTGTGGGGTTGCTAGGTGACGACTAATGGTGCAGCAGTTACATTCTGGCACCTCCAAATGTAACTTTTTAACTTTCTTTGAGGGAACTTTTAGAGGCAGACATCTGGTTCCATTCACCTCCACTGTGAATTATTTTGACTTGCTGAGTTTCACCAGAATGGAGTCCCATGCCAAACCTGCCTTAGTGTCACAACTCTCAACACATTTATCACCAAAAAAAGTAAAGGTATCGCCTCAAAGCAGCTAACCGAGCTGGCTAAGGGCTGAAACTAGCACCCCTGCTCGTTGGGGAGAGAGTGTACAGGCCACACGTTGTAGGCAGGGCAGTTTGAACCCGTGACTCTGTTTCGCTCAGTGTAACCTCTAGACCAGCTAGGGAGGTTAAAACAGCCCTCATTAAAAGCACCAATAAAGTGGCCAAATATGACTAATTTGAAACCAATCTAATGCACACGGATTGTTTCCCTATTAGTAACCAAAATGCCAGCTACAAATGTTTTTCATTCATTATTCAATTAGCACTCAGGTATAGGTGTTATTTTCAGATGCATGTGCCTGAAATCTTCTGCACACTAATAAAACTCGAGATGAATGACTGTGTGTCACACTAATAATAATAGGGTCACTACCAGTCAGTGGCTTGTTATTATGCAGTTGCTCAACAGTGGTTGTTGATGTTTGGTTTAAGCAGTTTAGTGCTCCAGGTATTTTTTAAGAAATACCTAAGAATTTTTTAAGAAAAGTTTTCTGATTCTGGTACATTCAAAAAGTGTACTGGTATAACATGAAAGTGTCTTATTGGCGAGGGTGTCATTAGCTCATAATACTGGTGGATGTTACCCAAAATCATCCACATACTGTACAGATTTGTTGTTATTGGTATAAGAATTATTCATCAATAATCATTTATTTCTATTTTTGATATGTTCTTGTTATGATATTTGTGTAGTCTGACAGTGCAGAAATATTGTTTGTCTCTAGATACAGTCCAAATTCCTTTTTTTTTTTTTTGAGGAAGTACCCTGCTTTGCACTGGTCTCACCACGGATCACATATCTCATCCTCTATAATGCATGTCCTGTGGATTGGAGTCAGCAGAGTGTGGTTTGGTATGGATCCAGCGTAGTGTCATGCTTGGCCTCTCTGCAGACCCTGAACTCCCTAAGAGAGTTCATCTGCAGTGATGCAGCCCTTCCAAAAAGCAGAACTGGGCTGTGCACAGACAGTCCAGCCCATTAAGGTCCACCGAGCACAAAAGAGAGTGACCGTGACTAGAAAGGACGGGTCACGTGAGACACAGGAGCTTGATAAGCAAAGGTCACCTCTAGATGAGAAATATGAATCTGGAGCACTTGAGCAGCAAGCGGTTTAATTTAAACATCATTCCAATTAAAACACACAGTAGTTTTTTGTTATATTCTGGGACAGTTTGGGTAATAGAGGTGTAGTGTAGTGTTGGGGGGGTGGAGGTGCACACTCCACACTACGTCTCATGTGTTTCCCTCATACCAAACACTGGGGGGAGTAAAACGATTGATTTTTAAAAAGTGGGGGGCACGTCCTCCCTGATGTAATGGTTCCAGCGCCCATGATGTGGACAATGCAAAAAAATTCTTACGTTTACTTTGACTTTTATTTCATTGCACACAGCATTTAGTTTCATTTCTGCATTCTGCAGTTGGGATGATGAAGCATGTGCCATTTTGTAATGTTGCTGTTCTTTCTCACAACACTTAAAAGCTGTTTGGCACTAAGGATACTTAATGATGAAGTCTTTCAAGTGTTTTGTCCCATTTTTTCTGCAAACAGTACAGGGTTTTTGTCCCATTTTCTGTGCAACGGTACAGGGTTGATGTCACATTTTATGTTTCAATATTCTCTGCACGTTCCCTGCTGGGGACAGGTCAGGACCGCAGGTGGGCCAGTCTAATACTGTACTCTTTTCTTCCACAGCCATGCCTTTATAATGTGTGCAGAATGTGGTTTTGCCTTGTTGAAAAATACAGGGACGTCCCTGGAAAAGATGTCCTCTTCAAAGCAGCATATGTTGCTCTAAATTCTCAGTGTACTTTTCTGAATTTATGCTGTCATCACAGAAGTAGAAATTACGTTTGCCGAGGGCACTGATCCAAACCCATGCCATGACAGACTCTGGCCTTTGTACTTGTTGCTGATAACGTTCTGGATGGTCCTTTTTGTCTCCATTTCTTCCAACAGAGATGTGGAATACTGATTCATGTGATCACAATGCACATTGCCACTGTGTGATGGTCTTTCCCAGATTCTGGTGATCCCAGAGAAGTCAACATCACTTCTGGATGTGGTTAACATAAAGCTCCATGTTTGTGGCGTTTGAGAATGTAACTCAGTATTGTAGTGGTTGTCGAAGGTTGGCCAAAGTAATCCTTTGCTCCTGTGGTAATATCAGCTATTGATGAATGATGGTTCTTGACGCAGTCCCATCTGAGGGATTGGATGTCACAGGTCAGCTTAAGCTCGACTCCTCTTTACCCCTTAAACACTGATATTTCTCCAGATTCCTTGAATCGTTTAATGGACATCTCTCCCAGTCTGTCTTTAAGGAACATTGTTTTTAAACATTTCCATAATTTTTTCACACATTTGTTGGCTAACTGGAGATCCTCTGCCCGTCATTGCTCCTCAAAGACCTTCGTGGATACTACTTTTGTACCAAACCATGATTACAATCACCTGTTCCATCACTTGTTTGAAAACATTTTTCACCTCATTACTAGCCCTAAATTGCCTCATGGATTGTGTTGCACCGTTACACCATTGCGCTGCCTAGGTGTGGGATGTCCCTTCATTCTAGCGCCCTCTGAAGTAGGGTAGGCACAAAGTACTTTTTTGGCAATAGCTCGAAAACCAATCAGACAAAAAATAAATAAAAATAGGTAACAATAAAACTAAAATTTTAACTGTTTTGTTATGTTTACATTCAGCTGCATTTTCTCATATCTCCTAAAGTTCCATTTGGCTCTTTCAACAAAATGGCCACCAATGACATTTAATATTTAGCAGCCAATACATGCCTGTGCTAATAACTTCACACCCTGCATCGCTACCATATTCTTTGGATGCATATCAAATTTAATTTATCCCGCAACATTTCAGTATCTCGAGAACTGCTTAAATTAATTTTTTTAAATTTGTTATGTTTACACTCGGCTCACATCTACTACAGCTCCTCAACAAAATGGCTGCCAATAGACAAGCCTGCATGAATGGATAATCTTAATGAAATTTTGTAGGTGCATTCATCATGGCATGAAGCAGTTTAATCATTCAACCTCTTGCAACTTGAGCAAGCTTGCACATTCTGCTTAGACCCCACTGACTTCTGTGTGAACTTCTGAACCTCTGTGTCGGATTTATCATGTAGATGCTATACATCTGTTTGTAGAATTCTGTGTCAGATGTAACAAGACCCCTGTCTACTACAGCATTTCACTTTTGGAAATGATTTTCAAATAAATTTCAAATATAAGACACCTTTATGGGGGCAGAGGGTAACTTCCATAGATATGATTTTTGACCAGCCTTTCTGCAATGATGTAATTTTTGATGACATGAGCAACACCTGCAGTTTCTTAGATATTTGTGTTATTTATTCTCATTGTTTATACCTTTTTAGATTCCTAATTTAAAACTAGAACTAATTTTAAAAAAAGATTCAAAGTTTTATTGTCATTTATACAAAGTACAATGTACAATGAAATTCTTACTTGTATGTTTCTCTGAAGAACGTTACAAATAACAGTTACAAATAAACACAATTAACATACAATACAATAAATACAAATGACAACATTTAATGCAACAACATTCACCCTGAGGTAGTAAGTGATGCAAAAAAAGTGTTGCTGTGGATAAAGTTTGCAATACAGAGAATGTTACAGCAATATACGGAATTAGTATTAAACAATTAACGTCACAGTTCAGATTGCTGAGCATGGAAGAGGTCATGTGCAATGTGACAGTGTATAATTTAGCAGTAATATTGTACATGTGTGTGTGTTGAACAGTCTGTCTCTGAATCACGTAGTGCATGTACAGAGAGTCCTGAGCCTCTTACCAGAGTGTCAGTGCAGGGAAACTAGTCCTTCATGAGTCCTTCATGCTTGGTTTTTTGAGGCAGCACAAGGTGTAAATGTCCTTTGTCAATGATCTATGCAATATTTATCCTTCTTTGCCAAGCCTCCTTCTCCTGAGTGGAGCAGATGCTGTACCAGGATGCAACACACCCTGTGAGGATAGACAGGCTTTCCTCAGATGTCTGAGGAAGGGAAGGCGTTGGTGAGCCTTTTAATGGGAGACCGGTATGCTTTGTGTGGAGCAGTGCTTGGATGTGTTAGCACCCCTAGTGCAGCAGGAGACATGCTGTTGTTATTTAGAGTAAACATTTGTAAAGTTGGCCAGATTACAATCACCCGAAGTTCTCTTATGCGGTGACCCAGTACAGTTCACTCAGAGCGGCATGCGCGTTCCCATGCAGCAGAATGTGAACCACGGCCATGAACACACCAGAAAACTCATCAGGTAGAATATGGTCAGCACTTGGTCAATAAATAGTCAAGGTCCGGAGTGCAGTTCCGTGAAATTCCTTCTAGCTCTGAACACCGTAAGTTGTTAATGAGAAAGTAAAACTCACCTCCTCTGTTCTTCCCCGATGATTCTGTCCGATCAGCGCGGTGGACGCATGGACTGCCTGGTCGAGCGTGCTGGTGTTTAACCACGACTTTGTGAAACAGAACACACAGTAATTCCTCAGCTCTCTTTGGAATTCCAGTGTTCTTCTCAGATAATACTGTTCGCTTTCCAAAGACTGAAAATTGGCCAGGACCGTGCTGGGTATCACAGGTCATAGCCTGTGGCGTTTCACTCCCACCTCGTGTATTCCTGGAGCACTCACTTGAGTTGCGACAACCATGTTGTCCACGGGAGAACAAAGATACCAGGTCTGGGTCTAAAATGGTAACTGTTGCATCTTGATGAATTGTTTTGCCTATTATTAGGAGTGTTTGTCGATAGGTAATAAGGGAATATAATAAGGGAGTATAAAAAAGTTGGCAGAATAATGAGACAAACAAGAACATTTCTGTAAAACTAATAAGCCTGCGGAGAGCGACGATCCACATGTTGCCACGCATCGGTGCCAATTTGTTGTTTTGAAATTCATGGCTCAAACTGCTTAATTTGTTCAGAATTTTCCAAATGTTAGCTACAGCCATGTGAAAAAGAAAGTACACTGTTCTTGGTTTTACTTATCAGTACATCATGAAAATCATCTGGTCCTCACCAGGCTCTAAAATTATTAAAATCTTACCATAGGTGTAAAACAGCATGCAACTAATTCTGCTGTGTCATTTATTTATTTAACAAAAATGGATCCAAAATGGAGAACCCATGTTTGAAAAACTAAATACACTCCATGATCCAGTAATAACTTAATCGTTTTCTGTATGACTTCATCAGTCTCTCACTTTGATATGGAGGAATTTTGGCTCACTCTTCTTTACAGTGCCGCATCGATTAATTAAGCTCTGTGGGCATTTGTTTATGCACAGCTCTTTTAAGATACTGTTGCAGCATTCCAGTCAAGTTGAGGTCTGGACCTTGACTGAGCCATGGCAAAACACTGGTTGTTTTACATTTATGTTTACATTTATGGCATTTAGCAGACGCTCTTCTCCAGAGTGATGTACATCAGTGCTTAAGTATTCCACATCTGACCTTCAGACCTGTAAAGCTATACTTAAATCAACATAAACTTTAATCACGTTACTGCTAGATAAGTTACACACTTTAACAATCCCTGCCAAAAGAAAAAAGTCAGTAAGGAAAACAGTTTAGAGTGTAAGTGCCTGAGGAATTTGTTAAATATATAGGAAAAGATGTATAAGAGAAAAGCGAGAGGACTGGTTAGTCACCAAGGTGCTCCTTGAAGAGGTCGGTCTTGAAGAGGGGGATCTTGAAGAGGAGGTCCTGAAGAGTGGGGGTCTTCAAGACGGGGGGTTTTGAAAAGGTACGTCTTGAAGAGGTGGTCCTGAAGAGGGGGGCTTTGAAGAGGCGGTCCTGAAGAGGTCGGTCTTGAAAAGGGGGGTTTTGAAGAGGCGGTCCTGAAGAGGGGGGTCTTGGAAGTGGTGGGTCTTGAAGAGAGCGAGGGACTCCAGATCTGATGGAAAGAAGAAGTTCATTCCGCCACTGGGGGGCCGAGACTGAGGTTCAAGATGAGCAGTTTTCTTTTTCAGTCATTCTGTTGTAGATTTGATGGTATGCTTGGGATCGTTGTCCTGTTGTATGACCCAAGCTTTAGCCTCACATTTGACTCTGGAGTACTTGTACAGAGTAGTTCAGGATCAACTCAGTGACTACAAGGTGCCCGGGTCCTGTGGCTGCAAAACAAGCCCAATTCATCGCCACCATGCTTTACAGTTGCTATTAGGTGCTTGTGCTGATATGCTGTGTTTGGTTTTCGCCAACTGTAGCCCTGTGCATTATCTCCATACAGCTCCACTTTGGTCTTGTCTGTCCAAAGGACATTGTTCCAGAAGTCTTGTGGTTTGTTCAGATGTAACTTTGCAAGACGTGGTGCTGTGTTGTTTTTAGAGAGATGAGACTTTCTCCTGGCAACCCTTCCAAACAAGCCGTATTTGTACAGGCTATTTATAACTGTAATTTTCTAAATTCACTTTAACATCTAACATGCTTACCGAGGCCTGTAGAGTCTGTGGTATAGCTGATGGGTTTTCTAAATTTATGAGCATTGCACAGTCGGACCTCAGAGTGAATTTGCTGGGATGTCCACTCCTGGAAAGACTTGCATGTTTTTTACTTGTAGATTGATGTAATTCAGTTTATCTGGAAATGGCCATATAACCCTTCCTAGATTGATGGGCAACAACAATTGGTTCTCTAAGATTATAGCTTTCCTCTTTGGCATTGTGTTAACACACACCTGAATCCTTCAAACCAGCAAACTGCCAAATATTCTGCCAAATCTTCAGCCTTGCTGATAATCAAGGGCATTTGATTAGCAGCACCTGATATTAATGACACTGTGTAAAATGTAAATGTATTTTTCTCATTTTAAGACCTTCTGGGGATCAGATTATTTTTTTATTATGTCCTGATTCATAAACCCATATAATTAAAACAGGGTGTACTTTCTTTTTCACATGAGTGTATTTTATTTTAAATATGCCTATATGAGTATTTTAAATATGCCTATGTGAGTACATGCACTTTGTAAAAAATCTGTCTGATTCAATTAAAAAACTTAAGGTTACTTTAATGGCTCTCTGTAAGTTACATAACTGTATAGAACATGTTGTTAGCAATGCATGTTCAAACTATATTGAACTTATTCACATGAATTGAAGAGCAAATTTCCAAAAGTCACTCAGTCCATTTTTTGTGATTTTTTTAGGTAACACTACTATTAGCATATTTTTATGTGTAATAGTATAACTAACCAAAACGCCCTCAGTCCTGCATAATACACAGTACAAGATTAGGAGAATTTCCACTCACAGTCTCCAGTGCTACTTACTTACTGGTAAACTGAAGTATGTTTACAGTTTTTATGCCGTTAGCTGTCGACTCTATTCTGTCGTGTAGGAGGATATAAATATTAAACTTGTACATAATTTTGCGACATTGAATATCGATTTACTTAAAAATAGTTTTCATTATATTTTTTAAACAAATTTGCCCAAACTAAAATGTTGCACTTTAGAAACAGACATTGAAAAATGACGAGTAACTGTAAAATTTCAATTAAAAAAATGTCCAATTTCCTGTAAGAATTGCTTTCCAATGGGTTAAACAGGTAAAACGTGATTTTCTGGAAAAAAATGCTTTTGTACTGAGTGAGTTTTGGAAATTGTGTTTATAGTACAGCGCATTTCATACTGAGGCTTTTCTGCTGATTTTTATTGGAGTAATTTAGACTTTATAGTTTATATTGTCCTTGTCTCTGAGCCTCTGTGTTTCTGTACAGTCGTAACATAAGTAATTTCCTACGGGATCAATAAAGTTCTGATTCTGGTTGTGTACTCATGTACGCTGATATTTAATGCGTCCTGTATGAATTATGAGAAGTGTGTTATGGTCTTAAAGTAATTCATTCATAATAACAGAATGTGTTTGGAGCCCAGTGGGATTTAAATGGATTTTATTTCTGTGACCTAGTCACAGTCGCCAAATGGGGCGAGTGTTATTAGATCTGCTTGGGGGGTGTTGCGGTGGGGGGGGGTTGTTTGTGTTGGTGTTTACACCCAGCAGGCAGGGGAAGCCAAAAGGCATGAAGGTGGTCCGGGTGGTCTCATTGTTTGCTACGATGGGCCTGTTGGGGGGGTGTGGAGATTGTAACAGCATGAACACCCACCAAGTTTCCTCTCAGCACCTGGAAACCAGTGTCCCCAGTGTATGAAAGTGTGTAGACAGTCACAGGGTGCCTGACCCCCCCTGGGACGGGGTCACAGAGTCCCAAAAATAAAACCCACTGAAATCACACAGGCACCAAATACATTCTTTCATTATTAATGAGCTGAATTAGGCTCATCGTGTTTTACATGTTCCATATAATATATAGAAGACACCTTCAATACCAGTGAACAGGATTACAGAAAACTGACCTGGGCTAAAATATCAAAGCAAACACTGAGATCAATAATGTTTCACTGTCCAAAGTTTCTGGACACGTTGGTTAATTAAAGTGATAGTTAATAAACTGTTAGTTAATTAATTAAAACGGAATACAGATGTGTTAATGCTGCGACCTCAGCATGGCCTCCTCGGGCAGCTTGTAAGGGACAAAAATATAATAAAAAAAATAATGAGAAATAAATAAAATAGCGCTTTTTCGGACACAAGCTCATACTGGGCACGAACACACACACACACACACACACACACACACACACACACACACACACACACACACACA
>JBBJLS010000134.1:2009142-2019142 GCA_037577275.1 Bryconaethiops microstoma | reverse complement strand
AAGTGCCCATTTAGCGTATGTACATGGCTGTGACATCACAACCATCATTTAAAACAGGCGGCTTTCTAAAAGCAAAATGTTTGCATGTACTTTATGTTCCACGTCTATTTGTTTTGAATGAAAAACGATGGGATGTACAGTATCAGTCTTTAAAGCTCGTAGTAACTGATCTTCTCTGAACCTCAGCTGAGGTACTGGGCGAAGGCACAGCGGCAGGACGCGGCCAGCGTCACGCGCACGGCGGCCAACAGAACGGCGGCAGTCATCCGTTACCTGGACCCCAGCACTACATATCACATGACGCTCAGGGCTTACAACAGCGCAGGGGTGGGGCCAGAGAGCGCCGTGGTCAACGTCACCACCAGGAGGCCCCGTAAGCTTCCTGTTCACATCTCAGTTGCCGTGTCTTTTCCATCCCGGTGAATTCAGTTCAGCCAGTTCTCTAAGACAAGGCATTTTATGCTTGCTTATAGTGAGTATAACAGACATAAATCCATATTCAGAGATTATATCTAAAAAAGAACTTGACAGTCACATTAAAAACATCGACTAATACAAAGTGGCTGAAGGACCTTCATCAGATTGACTGACACCGTTGTAGCTCCTCATAGCGGGCGAATTCTCAAAGGTCGGTGAATAAGAAAGATATGAAAACATACAGAAAAGTTATAATTAAGTGGATGTCTAAAGACATAATAAGCCTCGAGGGGTTGCCTGTCAAAGCCCCCCCCCCCCTTTTATAGCTGAATAAAGTCATTAAGGATTATTGGATGAGTATTTCTGAAGGATAGTAGCACAGAAATTGCTCAGTGTGGAAAACCTGAAGATAACTGAGTGTCTGATAACGAGTCACTGATACTGCAGGGAATCCAATTAAGGAGAATTCGCTTCTATCAACATCCAAGTGAAGAGACCTTAAATTTTAAAGGCTATGTTCACTCCTCAACCCGCTTTGATCCACTTGATGTGCTGAATCTGTTTCATTTGAACAGAAAATCTATGGTTTCAAGACACACTTATAACAGAAGATAAAGGGCAGTTGACTTGCTTTCATTAAACAGGTTTTCTGTTAGGGAGACACATTCCATCGCCATACAGTCCACAGTAATCAACCATGTGCTGATATGGCAGGTAGAGATCAGATGGCAAAGTTGTATGTGATTGTAAGACATTAAAATTACAGTATTAATTAATTTCCGTTCCTTTGCCGGTGAAGTGGGCGGAGAGGAAATCTAGTAAAATTACTTTGTGGGGTAACTGACCATATGATACAGATGCAGAATTGAAATCACAACATCAGTTCATTTCTCAGTGTAGTTTGAATGAAGCGCAGTGTCAGTTTTCCGCCGCTGTTTAATGTAATTGAGAAACGTTCAGCTCTGCTTCAGCTCTACTAGAGTCTTTTTCCTTTAATGCTTCTCTTTGTTTGCTTCAGCGCCAAGCCGAGCTCCGACGAGGGTCATGTGGAACACCACGAACTCTAAGGTCGTTCTGAAATGGGACCGAGTCAAAGCTCTGGAGAACGAATCGGAAGTCATAGGTTACAAAGTAAGAGAATATTTTCACAGTTGTCATACTGAGATCCGTGAAATGCATGCAGCCATTTCCTGCTAAGAAACACAAGAAGTGTGAAAAAACATGGCATTTATTAAAAGAAGGCAAGGTCACACAAGACCCAGAGACAGTTAATAAAACATGAGCAATAAGAAAAAGCAACAAAGGAACACCAGGCTGTGTTCAGTACTGCAGTGCCAAACGTGTCTGGAGTCCTTCAGAAGTTTCCATCTCATTATAGGCTGTATTTATCTGGGCTTGTCTGTTGAAGGTAATTTGCAAGCAGAGCAGACACAATCGTCAGAGTGTGGTGGAGACTAACAGGACCTCCCTGGAGCTCGCGCTACCTGTGCATGAGGATTATTTCATCCAGATCAAAGCAGTCAGCGAGGGAGGAGACGGGCTCGGCAGCAGACTCATTACCATCCCACGCATAGCAGGTTTCCTTCTGTACTTCTTAATGATGACGACTCTTAATTACCTACTGTGCAGTTTACAATAGCTGTGTAACATGACTGTTGATAAAAATACCAGAAATATCAGATAGTCTAAAAATAATGTATATATTTCATTAATCAATGTGTTGTTATAAACATAAAGGAAAAAAAGTTTATTTCTGTTCCAGGTACTGTTATTCTGTTATTATATACTGTTATTTTTAGTAAATTAAAATCTCAAAATGATGTAATCACGTTTTAAATAATAATGATCTAATTTATTAATCAAGTAAACAGATGTAAAGGAAAGTACTGATTTGAGTTTCCGTCTGAATGTATGATCAGAATCTAACGCTCTGTATTTTACAGCAGTTAATTACAATTAATTAATCTAATTAATTACAAGCTCTCTGATCAATTAATCTTAATTAATCACACATTTTTTCCTGTAAAAATGTTCATGTTCATAATGGTAACAACAATCAAAAATTGCTGAGGAAAAAAAAAAGCTTTAGAAAGAGCAGTGATAGAACCAAGTCCATCTATAAGCTGCAGTTTAAGGCAATGTACAGACAAGCACAGGCGTCAGAGGCATTGTAATGTGGGGGGACCCACTGTTAGAACAGGGTGGGGTATGTGGGGGTGATGGGGGTCTCGTGTGTTTCACTCATACAAATCGCTGGGTGGGGGACGAAAGTAATGACTTTTAAAAGTCGCCCCCTAATATAATGGTTCAGGTGCACCTGAAGCCTGGGATCGGGCTGTTCTGGCTCGGACCCCCGGGTGCTCAAAGTCACGTGGTGCGATTGATCAGCTTTCATTTATAACGCGTTATATTTCTGTGATTAATTGATCGAAACTAACGCTTTAATTCGACATGTATATATACATACACTATATATGTATATATATATATATATCTTCAGAATGTATAATAATTGATAGACATTCTCTTAAAGAGCATCTATTCCTCTAGGTGGGCTCCATGAAGGGGCCACAGGTCCATTCAGGATTCTTTTTCACTCTTGTTGCTTGTATAGGACGATGGTTAACTGATGATCTAGTACGTAGACAGGAGGTCCGTCACTGGTAGTCCCTGTAATATTGAGCTTCCTTTAAACATCACCTGAGAAACATGGTAAGGAGAACTTTTCCTCCCCGTCTGGTCGAGGGTGGAGCGTTTCTCATGTCTTCTGTTTTTTCTGCCTTACTGTTGCAGTGGCACACGCAGTGGGAGCAGCTTCAGTGATTTCAGTCCTCTCCATTCTCACAATACAGCTACTCTCCTGCACAGCCAGGACTTTATTATGACAGACGGTCCAAAGAATGCAATGGAGAACATTTTATTAATGTCCCCTGCTGGTGGATGCGCATCTTTTTCACTTTTTCAGCAGGTTTTACAACCTTCTATGAACTTTTAGTAAGAAAACTATTTTGTCAGCCACACTTGGAATATTGATACCAAAGCTGCTATCAAGACAATGGTGTTATTGGTGGTAAAGTTTCCTGCATAGCTTCCTGACTGTATCTGGTATAAATGGACAATAAACAATGGAATGGAAGATCTGCAGCATGGCGAGTGAATGTTCTACACATGTGGATTATACAGTTTTACTACCTGGGACTCCTACGTGGAACAGGTCTGGATGAACGTATGGAACCTTACCTGCCAAAAAGAAGCGTTTTCTGGATTTTTGGGACAAACCATAAATCCAGTGGATATTCTGGTGTTCTGTTATGCAACAGGACTGGACATAAACTCTATTGTGCTCCAGATTCTGACCAGTGCTGTGTTTAGTATCCTCAAGCACAGGCACTGAGACAAATCTGTACCTTTTCTAGACCGTGCTGTCCTGCTAAGATGATTCAGTAGATTGTTCCCTAAAGTGTACAGTTTACAGTCCCTCACTGTGGACAAGTCCCCCGTTTTCTGTCCTAGAATGAAGAATCTATAGCTGCTGGACCTCATCAGTAAAGAAGAGTTTTCGTCCTTAGTTGGTGAAGCATCCAGAGTCATGTTTTGTTCGTGTGTGCCTCCGTTAACATTAGGCCTATTTAAAATATCCTCAGGACCAAAAATGCAGCCTTAAAAAGTCATTCATTTCATTTGCTATTTATTTCTGACAGTGTATTTGCTGAACAACATATTAAATTAAAAAGACCACTACGAACTTTACACTGAGGTACATTGTGTAGCTAGTGGCTGTGGTTGTTAATTTCCTGTATCCTGCATTCGACACATCCTTTGACAGTCAGTCACTCTTCAGCATGAATTGGCTCAGCAGTGGCTTGATCAGTCTGAATGCTTTTAAATAAACAAAAGAACACTGATGGTCATTTTGTGCAAATTTGTGTAAGTAAGTAAGGCCCACATAAAAATACACCTGGTTTCAAGCAATTTAACTGGCATAATTCAGCTCAGATAAATAAGTCTAAAGACGAAAATATTTAAAACACTGTCTGCTTTTGCCCTGTTCCACTTTTTACTGTGACTTTTCCAGGTGGACACAGTTCACTGGACTGTAGTGCTCAGCTTTGTGGCTGTTCATGGCGAAAACCTTGCCTTTCAGTAAAAAGCTGCAAGCAAGAAAAGACTGAGTATACCCCTATGAAAGAATCTTTTAGATGTGTTTTGTATATCTGTGTAGTTTAAAATGTTCTCCTTAATGAAGAAAAGACGTGAAGAAAAGCTGGTACCCATTAACTGGGGCTTATTATCAGCAGCACGTTTGGTGTAGGATCAGAATATTGAAATCACTACATTACGCTACACTCATAGGTTTGATAGCTGTAAACTGCCACATACATCTGCGAAGTACACTATGTGGACAAAAGTATTGGGACGCCTGAACATTACACCAGTAGGGACTTTGCATTGCATTTAGATCCATAAACGTTAATACGGAGTCGGTCCCCCTGCAGCTGTAACAGCTTCCACTTTCCACAAGATTCTGGAGTTTCTGTGGGAATTTGTGTCCATTCATTCTGTAGTATTAAGATTGTCCTTTACTGGAAGTGAAGAGCCTGAATTCAATAATTAAGAGGTGCATTCCAATACTTTGCTCTATATGGTGTGTATTGTTTATCAAATTAAGATTAGTGTGCAGTGGTCTTGTCAGAATTTTGGAATAATTCACTGAAATATCAATTCATACATATTTTCCTTGGCTCTAAACATATTTGATAGGCCAAACATCTGCATTTGAGTTGAAAACAGTGTAAATTTTGGCACTCTTTGAAGCATGGATGTGGCCGGTTTAATGTTATTTATTGCGATTTATTAGTTTGTAAACTGCTATACATCAGTAGGCCAGGCGAGGGCAGTGCATAGCAATAAAAAGACAAAAGAAAAAAGATGTTCCTGAAGTCCAAGCCATACTGAAGAGAATGACTGTACACAGCTTTAATTGACTGATCTGATTTATTTCATGTAGAACACTGTACAGCAAACACAGAACCGAGCAGTAGGAAGTACAGAGTAGGAGTGACAAAGATGTAAATGCAAAAGAAGCAGATTGAAGCAGAGCAAAGAGCCTGTCTTCATTTACTGTTACATTTCAATGGCACATGTTCAGTAATGAGAGAAAAGGGAGCGAGTCCTGAACCCTGAACTTACAACGGAAGCACCATCTGCTCACATCATGTAACCGTTTCCAAAATAATTTCATTTTCACTCTCAGATCAAGAGATGAGAGCAAACTGGAAACTGTCGGGTGGGGGAGCTTGCTGATGGTATTATCTGCCCTCAAATTGTGTAAATATCATTTGATTTAAGGATGAGACAAAAGTCTGAGTTGGTGTCTGGCTTAGAAAGTTGGCAGCTTCTCCATTGCACTTATTATAAACACAGGGTTGGTTCTGCAGTAACAAATTAGTCTCAGTCTTTGACAAAATACTCTATAAGTCCGAATTAACGAACATTTCATTTTAAACCGCAGCTTAGAGCACAACAGCCTGACTAATCATGGTTTCATAAAAGACTGATTTTTAAAATGAGGGTAAGACTAACCAAAGTTGAATTGTTTTTTAGTTTAGCAGGTTTCAGAGCTTTATTAACTGGTAAAGATATAAATGACTGAAAACGAACGGGACGAAGTCACTCTGGCGATGATTTCCTGGAGGCAAAAGCCAAAAAACACAAACATGACTTCTCTGCACCAAATGGGGCTTTATGTACACAGGACTTATCACGAACTCTGTTCATCCAAGACTAAATGTTTCAGACCCGTCCAGGTTTTCGTATGTAGTCAGATAAGAGTAACACAGTCGAGTAAATAACAAGACATATTTTACTCATCTGATATTATTTCGGTATTGAACAGTTTAATTTGGGCTTCGTCTGGACAGACCCCAGCTGCTTGGATGTCTGAGACCACCATCAGTGATGATCACACGGTGCAGTCCTTAGTTAAATCATCTACAACAAGACGACCCCCAGGATTCTAATAAAAAGTAAGAGTCTTTCTGACCATTTGTTTTAAAGAATAGCAATACACACACCAGTTAAAGCCCATACACCCAATAGACACTACAACACTTACACCTGCAGTCATTCTCCACGCGGTTCCAGCACTACTGTTACAGAGGGAAGTTTGTAAAGAGAATCACTGGATACACACTTCACTGAAAATAGAAATCAAAGGCTCATGACATCTACCACAGAGTAAGGAATCGTCGGGCTGAAACCTGAAGAGTGATCTCTTTGACACTTAACAGGGCGTCCAGCGACCGCCAGTATGGGACGTGGTGCACCAGTGTAAGAAAAGAGCCCATTTTTTCTGCAAGAACGATTTAAAAAAAAGAAAATGATATGTGTCAGTAGACAAAGTGTCTCTGGGTATCTGGAAAGCCAAGTGGCTGTTTTTGTGTTCGCCTTTTAACGGCTGAACAGTTTCTCATGCATATGATACGAATATGCAACAGACTTTACGTTATGCATTACTAGCTTTAGGGTCAACATCTCAAGGGCTTTACATTTTTTGGGGGGTTTTTTTGGAACAAATGCTCGTATAAAACAAAATTCACTGGTTCTTCCATTCATGTGCAAACATTAATACAGACTTTTAGAGCTGTAACCAGATTGATAATAGTTTGATTGGACTTGTTGGATATGGATTAAGCTTTGAATCCAATGTCAACCTTTAATGCCCCTGTAGTTAAACTAGAACTGTTTTTCCCTCATCACAACTGAATGTGTTTGGATGCATGTACATGTGTGAAAAAAAGCTATTTTGTTACCACCGAAGCTCTTTACAGTTTCCAATTCCAATTCAGCATCAAGTCCAAGGTAGTAGTTTCCAAGAAAATATGAATTACACTGAGTGTTAAATCTTAATGTTCTGGAGTAAAGCGGAGCAGAGGATTCTTCTGAGGAAGTTGTTGTTGGATCATTCATCTCCGCCACAAATAGGTTGAGAGCCATTGCTTGTAAAAAAGCTTCTTCATTCCGTAGTTGGCACAGACCAGCGCTCGTGTGTCCAGCAATCTGTCCGTCCCCCCTTCAGCACCGTATGTGCCTGTCTGGTGAAAACGCTGACCCTCTGTCACTGATTTGGTGTTCACTGTTTGTTAAATTTGTCTGTTTCTTTTTGTCCTAGTCTAAACCCTGCTTTGCCACATGCAAACTGATGAAATGAGAATCAGAATCTAACAGCGGTGTGTAAGTCTAGCTGATCAAGTGAGCTTGGGCGTCTGTGTGGAGAGATGAGTAACTTCTCCGTCCCTGTACCTAGATATGCTACCCAATGGATGACACTACATTAAGACAAATCATCAGTCAAATGGCCGAGTGCACGATGCCCAATGCCACCTTTGGACTGAAGAAACAGAAGAAAGTTCACTTAGGCCATGAAGGTGGTGAAGTGTTTATTCTCTTAAACAGAGCACCTCAGTGCTGCACAGCAGTCTTTGGCTCCAGAGACTGTACCGACCACGACGGATCAGGGAACCAAAGTCAGAGTCAAAGAGAGTTCCACAATCACAGCAAACGTAAAAGCAAAATGACGTGTGCATATATGGTGAGTTCTGAGTTCGGACGTAGCATGTGTGTGTATCCGTACGCAAACCGGGGGGGTCCTGGGGGGGTTCGAAATCCAGAACTTCTGCTGTACACAGTCCAGAGAACCTAAGAAATCAGGACTGAAGAAAATAGCAGTGATGAGCATATTGTACAGCAGTAACAGTTACTCTGTCTCACAAATAGTCTTGTCTTATTCAACACTTATACTTCTGAAACAGTGTTTAGAGCTTATTTGCTTTTCTTTTTCTTTATTTTGCAAACTACTGTTAGTTGGTGTAGATGAACTGTTTGTCCAGGCCAACACACTACACACCACCAGTAAGAGATGTGGGGCAAGACTCCTCATGCTACTTTGCCCTCCATGTTGATCTCATGTAATATGTAATGATGACAAAATCACTACATGTAGAGCAAGGGAATCGTCTAGTAGGTGTTACTGGGATATTGAGCTTTATAGCATCTTAGATTTCAACTGGACATTTTTCTTGATCTTTTTACTGATGACATGTAAGTGCCCCCGGACAACAACAATGAGATTTTCTGGCTTCTTCCAGCAAATTTAGAGTAACATTCGTGTAGTTCTATGATATGATTCTTGTCAGCACTATCAAACAGAGCAAAAGTCCTCTGTAATGTCACTGACGTGTCATTAAGGACCTGTCAAGCACCCATGACCCAATTAAAAGTGGAGATGTGACAGAAACACTTCAGTGAAGGCGTAAGTGTTTATTTTCACAAGCAGGGGATTAATTATGCTCTACGGGACCAGATATGACAAATACCTTGGACTCCTCATGTGGGTCGTGTGTGGAAGATTCTGTTTCCCTGACAACAACAGCCTTGGTTACCAACATGTCAGGATGCTGCTGCTTGGCTTCTTTTATTGCCATGGCGAGCGCCTGTGAGAGTCAGGGTGAGAAGAAGTCTTTTCAGATATTTTCCATGGTTTCAGCTTGTTTTCTAATGTTATACCAGTTTCCCTTTAAGACATTTGCAGCCTTATTCTCTGCAAGAACATACTTCATCTTGGTCAACATCGTCATCTCCAGTAATGATGATCCTCTTCTCGATCCTTGTCTCCGAGTATCCTCCTTTCACGGTCTAAAGCATCCAGACACAGACGACAGCCAATAATCACACTCATTCTGTGCTACAGGCCTTAATAATTTAAAAACCTAAACAGCCTCATCATTGTCCCTTGGTACCTTGGTAACATGCGTCGTTGTAGTTGACGTCACGCTCTCCGTTACCATTAGAGGAGAGCCAGAACCTTCTCTAGCCAATGATCCAAAACTCACCTGTCCGAGAAAACAATTAAGTATGCACATATAATAAACATATAATCTAAAATCTTACTTTACCCAAAGCAGCCAAACTAAGAAAAAAATGCAAAAAGTGAGACAATTAGTAGAATAGATAATAAACTTTCTGCCTGGACAACTTGCTCACAGCAGATACAGCTTGCAACCAATTCATTTTCAAAATTTAACATATATATTGTCACAGTTTGAACAAAATATTCTCCACTTTGTTTAATTTTTTTCACATAATTTGCAAATGCCAGATGCCGAAAGGCTTCAAACACTGACAGAACTTAATGAACAATGGACCCAACTGATAATAGTCCAAATTTACTTGGTTTTGTTCCCTTCTCTTATAAAGTTACTTCTGTGAGATGTGAGTCTTTGCTTTGACAGCAGTGATATGATATGCCTAGTCTGCATTTCCAGTGGTTTGAACTTTGCTGGTTCATACATACAGGTGAGATCCTCTCCATCATTGTGAAAGACGCTTCCCGCAAACCGCTCATTCCATGGTCCTGAACATCAAAAAACGTTTCTGCATGACCTTCAAAAAGAACCTTCAAGCACATATATACACAGAGCACTGCAGTTTATGTTTAAATCAGCATCTGAAACCGTTCCAGTCCAGTGTCTGTTAAATTCCTACACAAGCACCTCATTCTGCTTTATGAGGGACTGATTACTGA
>JBBJLS010000134.1:1966739-1989308 GCA_037577275.1 Bryconaethiops microstoma | reverse complement strand
AGTGAGGCCTGCAGTTGTTTAGATGTTGTTCTGGGTTCTTTTGTGACTTCTTGGATGAGTCGTCGCTGAGCTCTTGGAGTAATTTTTGTAGGCCGGCCACTCCTAAGAAGGTTCACCACTGTTCCATGTTTTCTCCGTTTGTGAACAATCAGGAAGGGGCAAATACTTTTTCACAGCACTGTATATAGCACTTTATATATATATATATATATATATATAAAGACCACAGACATCAGAAATAAAATCGCAGTTTATTGCAGCATTTAATGTATCTTCTTTTTTTATACAAAAAGTTGCCTTATATCACAGCATAATCTGGAAATGTTAAAGACAGGCGATGATTTCACTGGTTATTCTGAATCCGTCCTTCGTGTAGAAGTACATTTTAATAATGGTACATCTAGAATAGGCTACCTAAGATAAAATTATGTATACTACCATGCTTGTCCATGTCAAAGACACTAATCAAAGTTAATTTATATGGCTTGATTCACTGACTGAGTATAGGCCTAAGGTCTACTGATTTTATTACATTCACACCACAACAGGTTTAATATTTAACCTGCAGTCTTTAGGGTATTTTTTATGAATGTGAAACTGTTTAAAAAATGTTTTTAGGTGATCATTATGTGTCTCAGATAAATAAAATAGTTACAGTTTGAACTGTTTTTAATTAGTTTAATTAATTGGCATTTAGAAATATGTTGATGCATGGTGGATGACCTAAAACTGGAGGTGCAACAATCATACATATTTTAATTCTTCCGATTTCTTTACAGCTAAATGGCCTCAGCTCCTGTTTTGTTGGAAGAAAAGCCTAAAGCCACACCTGCAATTTGCAGATAAGAGTGGACACCCTGGGTGTATTTACATATTCTACATTTGTCTTATATTTTAATTTTTCCCCCATAAAACCCACATAATAATGTGGTGATTTTAAGCACTACATTCCTCTCATTACCCTTTAAATTTTAGAGCATTCCAGCCTGAAACATTCCAATTTCAGAGTTAATAAGTGGGACTTAGCTGCTGTTGGCTGAATAGGTGGATATATATCATATGCAAACATTTTAACACCCCATCAAATTATATGTCCTGTTGATTTTGTAGGTGAAAACAAGTTAATACATCCACTTACAGGTGTTAATTTCTTTTGAAAAGTGGTTGGGACTAAGCGTATTTGTCCGTGTGGATGGTACTGATGGCAATGAAATTGACTTATCTTTCCACTTTAAAAAATGAAACACAGGGATGAAATGGCCTTTCAAATAAACTTTTGCACAGGCCACATTTTATGTTTTATTTTTGTTATTTTAGATAATATTTCTTCAGCAAATAAACAAGTCTGTATTAAATATGCAGAAGTGTGTTCTCTGTAGAGGATATGTACTTTTCACTTAGAAAGTCAACAACACATGTCTTTTGACAAGGGGCACCCACAGTTTTTCACAGGACGGTTTATAAAAGTGTTGGTTTTTGTGACATTGTGAAAACAATAAAATCAAAAAAGACAGTTGTAGCACAGTTTTCTTATACAGACTGTTTTGACTGGGAGATGACCAGTATGTTTTGAAGCTTTAACAAAGATTACATACTACACCAAGCGAAAAAGTAAGTTTGAAAAGGCTGTAGTCTTGACTTCTTCAAACACCCTAAAATATTTATAAAGAGTTGATATTTTTACCACACTATAGCAACCACGTTCAAATGCAGTGAGTGTGCAATTGGCTGGCTCACATTATGTCAAAAAATGCAACCCTGCTCAAAATGAAAGAGGAAAAGGGTAAAAGAAGAAGAAAGTGAAAAGAAAAAACATACTGTAGCTGTCATGCAACGTTATATGTTAATTTAATCTTCCCAGCTTTGAGTAGAAACTTCCACTGAAAAGAAGGTTAAAGGTAGTTGCAGAGAGGAGGTCAGAGCCCACTGCAATGTAACACAAATAGTGACACATAAAAAGAAACCAAGTAAGGATAAAAAGATGTTTCAGAGTTCTTATTTTAAAGAGGTTCTTGTGGCACTTCACCATATTCCACAAGTTCCTCAAACTCATCAAGTTAAAGAAGACTCACCTAAAACACATTCTGTCAAATTCTACATAAAAATCCAATAATCCTACAGTTTGAGCATCCTGGTAATCCAAGGACATAAAGCACATGGTTTTGGTGCCACTTTGCTTTAATATTTACATGCAGCCAGCACTGAAGCATCTGGAAGTCACATGGTATAAGCCACCCAGTAGATGACGTTCACCACAGCGAAAGTGAAAGGGAAGACGGCACGGGCGTAGATGTCGATGGTGTCCGCATCGATGGGTTTGCACTTGCAGCACTTTCTTTCCTGGCTGCTCTCTCTCTCAGCCCGACGCATGCGGGTGCTACGGGTATCCACCTCTTCCTGTTGCTCAGCTGCCGTCTCTGTGGGATTCTGCATGCGGTTCTGCCTGGAGATCAAGACCCCTTGGTTCATACCTGTCACGGACAGGGAGAAGAGGACCATGGCCTGCTTGCCATTCCTCACCATGGACTGTGAAATGAAGAAAGAAGACTGCATTGTAAGGGAGAGCCCCAAGTATCCAGACTATAGACGGCCTTACCTCACCCTTAAATATGCTAAAAATGAGTGAAAGATGCCATTATGTTCTCTGGGAGAATCAATGCAGGTCTAAATATTAAAAGACTTATCTTTTTCATTATGCTATCATTGCTTTAAATCCAAATTGGACTTTTTTGTACCAAAATGGTTCATTTGGTCATTTGTATATGTGTTCATTGTTGTGACATCACAATTTCCAGATTTTTTCAACACTAAAAGCACTTCACCTCAGCTGTTACCTCAGCACTTTTGTTTGTTTTGATCTTGGATTTCTCTTTCTTGCTGTAGTCGGCATTATAGTGGGCGAAGGCATACTCAATCAGGGCAGCAAACACAAACACGTAGCAGATCCAGAAATAGACGTCCAGGGCTTTTATGGCAGAGGCACGGGGCAGCGAGGAGCGAGCGCTGACCATCAGTGTTGTCATGGTGAGCACTGTAGTGATCCCTGAGGACAAAAGCTAAATTTCTTCAATGTATATTAACACATATATAAACACATTTTAATAGTATAGATGCTGTTCATGTGAATTATTTATTTTTCCCTTCAACATATGTTGAATATTAAAACAATGTTGTTGTCATAATGCTATAACTTACCTAGCGTTACCCTTGCAGGTACAGCTGACTGACTGATCCAGAAAGAGACCCAAGACATGGCAACCAGCAGGATAGAGGGCATGTAAGACTGGATGATATAAACTCCTCGGTTACGCCTCAGCTGGAAACGCAAGCTTAGACGAGGAAATTGCCCAGCTTTTGTAAAAGACAAGGAAGAAAGACGCCTTTTAATGATTGAATTAAACTTCAAATAACAGTTATATTATATACTCAGTTAAATTACTTAATTGGGACTTAATATGATGGGTTTCACATGATCAACACAGCCATTTCTCTATTGTGAACCTTCAACATTTAACCGATTTTTGAGACTTCTACACAATATCAGTCAAAAGCTTTTATTTGATTCACCTGATTTGAAATTCATTGTCTCCGTGACAAAGCGGTAATCTGTAATAGTGAACTGGGAAAGCTCCAGTTTATCCAGTCCATGAATGTATCTCTGACTCTCTGACCAGTGATAAACAATGTCCTCTGAAGAGTACCCATCTACAGCACCCAAAAACACAGAATGATGTAACCGTAATATGTAATATTGTAAAAAATAAAATGTGCTCTTGCTTTCTTGCCAGATTTCTCTCCACTCACAGCTCTCAAGGTCCAGCATGCATTCCTGTTCATCCATGGGGTACTTGGTTAGGTCCATATCACAGGCTACTGTGGATGTGATTCTGGAATAAAAAGAAGAGACAGCCATGATGAGACAATGGCTGTTGTGAAATCAGCGTTTTTTTTTAAACATTATATCCACCACAGGTGACAGTTTAGTAAGTAGGTCAGTATCCTTGGCTAATATTAAAGGACCCATTTCCTAAACCTTTCCTTCATTTCATTTATCTCCCTGAGGCCTACTTATTCACCAAAAACAGTTATTATTTTAGAACCTCAATTCATCCCTTAAAAATAAACAGGCTGTTTTTGTTACTGTACTATTAAGACTGATCAAAATAAATGAGCTTTTCTGATTGGATATTGTTTAAGTAAACACACTAAAGCTCAGGTCAGTTATAAAAAAAAGACTTGTCACTGTTTGTAGTGGTTAAAAATAATCATGTCACACGCACCAGCCACATGATGTCTAAGGGGCGTGGGTAGGACTCACGGGTATATAAACAGGAAGTAGGCACTAGTCCAGCACTCAGTCATTGGGTCCCAACCTGGCTAGAAGCCAAGTTCATGCTCAGCGGTACCATGAGTACTAATCAGCCAAAACCTTATCCCCAGAGTTTATATACCCTTCTGTGTGCATATGTGAATGCTTATTCCTGGTGGGAATCTTCACTCCTTAGCTGGAGCATTCACAGATCAAACAGCGTGAGTTCGCCAGCTCTCTCATGCCAGTCCGCAACTGGGCTCTTCCCTCACGCAACACTGGGCAACCTGTCAGTTCATTTCATGTCTGCTCCGTGACAAATCAGCCTGTGAACGCAACTACGTGTGCTTTCAGCCGGTCTTAACCATAAATGGCTAGGTAAGAGGCAGGGAGTTCATAATTAAGATGCTGGCCTCTGACTTAGAAGATCATTTTTTTAACAGTCTTTTATTGCCCATAAAACTAATGTTTGGGTGTCTCCAAACACTGGTTTTATAGCTACCACACAATCACACTTCGTATGCTTGCGGAAGTGCATCTAGTTTCAATTTCACTTGTTTTTCAGACGTGTTCTTTAATGTCTTCACCCAAGAAGTGTGTATTACATTTTCCCAAGATTTACAGCTGTGTACAAACACACACATACAAGCACACACCGGCTGCTGTAGAGGATGACTCCATCAGGTTGCAGGCGTATGAGCTTATTCTCCACAGTGACATCATGGAACCAGGCTGACTTGGCATTGACAATGAATGTGTCCGGTAGCCAGAGTTTATCTACAAAACGGCTGTCCAGCCCCAGGGTCTTGTTCGTATGGTTGTAAGACAGACGGTCGTCTCGCCAGCTCTGACGCAGAAACACCGTCATGGTATACTCCTGCCAGCACACACCCACACACAAGCTCCAGTTTAACAAACTCCTGACATTTCATTCAAGTTTCAGATTTGTAACATAGTTATAAGTAAATAGTTATTAGCAATGAACTGATAAGCAATAGAATTTTCAAAACTTATTTTAAGGTCCAAATTCACAATGTGAATCAGATTTGTTTCTTACTTCTGATTTTAAAACTCAAGATTTCAGTATTTTTTTATTCGTATGGATGGATATGCTTTCATATTCACAATGGTTGCATTTGTAACAAAACACATATGAGTACGCTGATGGGAATAGAAGACATACGTTTCCGAACTGGTTGCATTTATAATCTTAGGTTTTCATTTGCACTGGAAAAATAACAAGCAAAACAATCAGGTTGTATTACTGTAACTACAGCATGCACTGTAAATATATTACCAAAGAGTTAACGCTTCAACTCTCCATGTTTAAGCTATAATACATGTGCAGCATCAAATTGTCGCACGTTCAGGCATCAACAACTATCCCTGAAATACAAAAAATAAATAAATAAAAAAACCCACAAAATCTGTTCTCAGTCAAACTGAGTCTCATGTTCAGGAACTGAATTTGAATCATATTTGAGACCACCTCCCATAAATATGGCTTAAATCATGTTTCACGTGGCTTGTTGCCTTGTTGCAGAAAATCTTTCCTGCTCAAATAAGATATGCTGAAAATTGGATTTGAGCAGCCTGTTTGAACCAGGACATATTTTCAGCTTTGTGCAGTAATACTATTAGCTCTAAACAGCAAGTAACATTTGACTGACTGAGCAAACAGTCAGCACTATGAGAACACTGTTACAGTTCTTGTTTCCGGCTTATATACACTATATGGTCTATATGAAAAGTACTGGGACAGGGTTTTTCAGGGTTTGGGCTAGGCCCCTTACTTCCAGCGAAGGGCAAAGATCTTAATGCACACCGAGTCATTTTGGACAACATCATGCTTCCAACTTTGTGCACACAGTTTGGGGAAGTCCCTTTTCTTCCCCAGCATACCTGGTGCATAAAGCAAGGTCCATAAAGACATGGTTGGATGAGTTAAGTGTGAAACAATTTGACTGGCCCGCACAGAGCCGTGACCTCAAACCCATCCAACACCTGTGGGATGAACGGGAACAGAAATTGCGAGCCAGGACTTCTCATCCAACTTCAGTGCCTGACCACATAAATGCTCCAGTTCCTACAGAAACAATCCAATATCTTCTGGAAATAGCTGCAAAGGGGGGATCAGCTCCATATTAAAATTTGTGTATTTGAATGCAATGTCATTAAAGTCCCTGTTGGTGTAATGGTCAGGCATCCCAGTACTTTTGTCCTTATAGTGCATACAATGACTTGCTAAAATCAGAAGTTTTGCATTTTTATCATTTTGAAATTATGTATTTTTGATAAACAAACATTTTTTACGTATTAAAAAAAGTTACCATGTTGGCTTCTGAGATATGGTCAATGCTAGCTACTTCAATAGCCATGGCCACATTCACTGGAGGTCCTGAGAAGAAAAATGTATAATAAAAGTAACATTTCCCCCCACTCAACCCCCCTAGGGACATAACAGAAAACTTCAATTTAAGAGATGGTATGCTCAAATATGCTAATGCTTAGGCAGCCAAATGACAAAGCCTGTTAATGTGAAATCATGAAGACTGAGGGATATTTGTTCCATTGTATGAGGCTTTTAACATTAGGTGTAGCCTTTATGTAGGGAAAATGATAGGTCAGAAAGGGTTCTGCGGCTGGGCTTTGATAACATAGAGTGTTATGTCCTTTCATGATATACTACATATTAATCTATCTACATAGCTTAAGTTCCGCAACAGCATGTTTGATCATTTCAATCAAACTTGAGTGGACATTTTGGCCATCAGGGAACCCTTCCCATTCCTTGCCAATGGACTCATACCTCACTTCTATTTCTTGACCGAATAAGTTAGGGCAAAAAAAAAAAAAAAGAATAAGTAAGGGCAGCAGTGTTTGCTAGCTAGCAGCATCTCCATTGCTAAACTATCAATAGTGTTTGTCTGATATATTGTTTGGCTCACATTTAGGTTGCATTAATTTACTGAAATTGCACAATTCCCACGGACAATACTGTAGCATGGTTTATAATAGAATTTATAACTGATATTGTAATGAAGACACAAATTTTAAGCTTTTATACCTCTCTTTGCAAGAAACTGCTAAGATTACAGTCACTGGGCACTGGTAAACCTGAACCATTATGGTTAATATAACAAAACTTATTGTCAGAATTGATTTATCAAATGATAGCCTTCAGCCTGAACATGTAACAATATCAAAAATGTTTTTTTCACTAAAGAGGAGGGCTAAGTAATGGAAGCAAACAAAATTAAAAGTTGAGAAATGATGCCATAATTATATATGTCAAGAATTTGTGAGTTTCTATTTATCTAAGTTTGGTTACATAAATGATCAGCACTGTCACTATATATTGTCTTAGCATTTAAGTAATCTGCTGATTATTTTGAGCAATCAGTGTTGTTTTAAGCAAAGAAATTTCATACTCATCAGTCTGTAACAAATTTTATATTACTTTATATGCACAAAATTATAACTATACATACATGCATTAGTGATATTCCACTGGCTGAGGTTTCCTTTCTTTCAGTGATGCTTATAAAAGCAATTCAGCGCCCCCTCATGAAAAATGTTCAGAATGATAATCTGTAATCTGGATACCCTGTGACAGATCTAAAAATAGATCTGCTAATTTCACTGAATATAAGATTTCTGAATACTTAAAACTGGTATTTCACATGGGTTTTTATTTTGATAAGATACTGTCTGAGGCAAACGATTCATTTCTTTAAATTAACCTATTTCAGACATACCTCAGCACCCATTTTAATGCAACAAAACCCTCAGACATGCTCTTAAGATGTTCAATGAAATGGCAATGAAATAAGCAGGTGCACTAACAGAGAAACAGTGTGAGAAAAAGACTAGCAGAGTTCCATAATGGTCATAAATGTCTGTGCAACCCGCAACCTTTCACCATTCTTACATTAATTGTCTCTGCAATATTTACAAGCAAGCCAGAGAAACAGGCAAACAGTGACTTAGCTAAAGCCTTTGAATTATGGCTCAGATGCATGTCCACCTTGTTGAGCTGAGTTAAGCTGTGAGATAGAGAAATCTACGCAGTGGCCATTGGATATGACACATTTGACGAACATTCTTAGCAACATCATATTTACGTGCGCAACACTGGACCATGCATATTCATGCTGTTGCATAATGCATTTAATAATGGATTCATAATTGCACTGATGGTTTCTGTGGACTTGCTCGCTCCTCATGTATCAAGAGCTCATGTAAAGTGCCAAGTCAGATTCAAAAAGAGCTCATTACAAATGTGTGGCCTAAATATTGTGCTTCAAAATTAGATTTCAGGAAGTGGAACACTGTTTTGGCAAGCAACCTTGGCTGACTGTGGAATAGGTAGAGGGTGAACTAGAAATCACACAGCATCGCCACCTTTCATGTTCTGTTCTTGAGCTTTTGTGCTAAGAATGATTGTAAATGCGAGAAAGGGTGAAATGACAATCCAATGACACAAGCAGAAGATCTCAAACTCACCTCCTATCCCCGGCCGAAAGTTTCGAGCATAGCCTTTCATTAAGTCATCCAGATTAGGTAACCAGGATATTTCAATGTCTGTACCTACATAGTCACCAATGTCACTCAGCATTGCCCTATAAGAACAAAGACACATATAATTATATTCCTCAGATTCTGTGGAATTGAAAGTGTACGGAATAGTTATGATATATCAGAATCAGAATCAGAATCATCCCGGAGGAAACGGTTTATGTGGGGACTGCCACATCACACAGACACAGAGAGACACAAGACACCAGAGTAGTGTAAAATAAAAAGTAAGATAAAATACAATAATAAAATAAATAAAATAAGTCTAATATAAGTCTAAATAAAATCTGATAAAAATCCAAATAAAATAAAGTTAAATCTGAATAAAAATAAAAATCAGTGGAAACAAACAACTATAATATGAATAGAAGTGATAATATTGCACATAAGATATTAGCGCCATATAGAGGACAGCATACGATATTGCACATAATATTTGGTGCCTGGTAAGAGCGTTGCACATAGATGTTGCACATCACAGCGAAAATAATGCACATTGTCTTCCAGTACTGTTTAATCAAGTACTATTTGGTAAATACTGCAGTGTCATTAAAATCTCTATTTATGCAGTGTCATTAAAATCTCTGTTTGGTGTAATAGTCAGGCGTCCCAATACTTTTGTCCACACAGTGTACTTGCACGTTAACATTGCACAAGCACAAAGTAATGAAATGTCCTAGTACTGGAACGTACTTCCTTTATTTCTTAATTGCCATCATTGTTAAATGCATTTCCAGTTCTCTTTTAAGCGATCTGAGAAACTACCATTAAAGGTTCATTGTAAAAAAAAAAATAAATAAATAAATACATAAATAATTAAACACATTTCACACTCCATTTTATTAAATATTTTAATAAATAACTGAGTATAGTCATGTTTCCTACCATATTTATTGAAATTCTTAGTTATTTGTTTATTTGTGTAGTGGTTTGTTTATTTATTTAATCAGCTCTAACAGTTCTGATTGGCCCTGGACGCCTGTGGGGGAGGGGCTTAATTCTCCTATGTCTTCTCTCATTGGTGGTTGCTGTGACAACGAGTAAAGCACAACTCTGCAGAGTGCCTGCAGGTGCGAGGCTGATGTCCCGGCTGTAAACTAAATGACTTGTTTTGTTCCGATATGTCTAAAAGCGAGGTAAGAAAAACACCGAGAGCAGCGTGAGCACTTAACTGTTTTTGTGTATATAACCTAGCTAATGGTAAAGCATTTGTACCGAGGCTGAAGTTTTACTATATAGACAAAAGTATTGGGACACAGCTGTTTTCCAGGCTTGGACTAGGCCCCTTACTTCAGCATTCCAAGACATTCTGGACAAGCCATGCTTCCAGGTTTGATGCCATTAAACATTATTAAAGGATAGGTATTTGAATGCAGTCATTGAAGTCTTTGTGTAATTGTCAGGCGTCCCATCACTTTTGTCCATATAATGTTGCTCCTAACTACAGGCTAGTAGTGATTTAAGTGATCTATTATTATTATTATTATTATTATTATTATTATTGTTATCTCTAGAAAGTTAGCTATAGCTGAAGTGACAGATACTAGCTTTAAAGTTTGTGACAAACTTCGCATTCTCCACAGACAAGTGGAAACAAGGGTCCTTACAGCCAGAAAAGGAAAGAGAGGTGAGTGAGTCAGTTTGCATGCCTTTATACGTACACTATACGGCCAAAAGTATTGGGACACAACTTCCAACTCTGTAGAATCAGGTTGGGAAAGGTCCTTTTCTATTCCAGCATGACTGTGTCTCAGTGCAAAAAGCAGCTCCATAAAGACGTGCTGGAGGAGTTCAGTGTGGAAGAACATGACTGATCCACACAGAGTCCTGACCTCAACCCCAAACAATACATTTGGGAAGAACTGGACAGAAGATGGTGAGCCAGGCCTTCCAAGAAGAGTGGAAGCTGTTCTAGTTGTTATAAGGGGGACCAACTCTATATTCAAGTCTATGTATTTGAATGCAAAGTCATTAACGTCCTTATTGTTGTAGTGGTCAGATGTCCCAATACATTTGTCCATATTGTGTGTGTGTGTGTGTGTGTGTGTGTGTGTGTGTATGCTGATGATCAGCCATCAAACTCTTTACACCTGATTCTCATTACAGTGAAGGAAAGAGTTCTGTGCGCTACAGATGTGGCTTGACCAACACAATCTTGGACGTTCTTCGGCAGAGACCCGGCTGGGTCGAGGTCAAAGAGTGAGTCTTTTACACACCACACCCTTCTGGCCTGCTTGCATGTATATCTTTTCTGATTAGTGTGACTCATTTTTGTCCCTAATGCAAAGGGATGGAGAGTGGGACTTCAACTGGTGTGATGTAGGTTGGCTCCGGGAGAACTTTGACCACTTTTACATGGAAAAGCATGTAAGAATATGCCACTTTCGGAACCACTATGAGGTTAGTAAGAGCAGCTACACTGCTGATATAATTAGGGTTCACAGAGATTTGGCTGTGTAGTCCAGAAGAAATTGAGTGACAGAGACTTCTGTTGGATTGGCTTTCTGTTGGATTGGCTTTGGTGCAAAGTTCAAGAAACAAGCCACAAGAAAAATTCCCTTCGTGTTATTTCTGTTTTCTAAATAAATATTCAGATTTGAAAAACTGATTTCACAATGTATACATAAAGTATATCAATTTCCTACAGTTTTATTTTTTGTGTCACAATGCAAGCAAACACACAAATAGGAACATACTTTACATTTCAGTCATCTTTCCATTGTTACTCTCTGTAAATCAATAATAATCCCTTAGATTCTCATTTTAGTGTAGAGAGTTCTCAAATTCCACATGCTGATCAATTTCACATGGAACAATATCACATGCGGATATGCACAACTTAGCCATGCACATATTGTTGCTTCTTTAGTATTAGATAAGTCTGAATATGGGTGTTAGGATTAATAGTGCATATCTTGAATAAAACTGGTGATGTTTCTACCTTTCAGTTGACACGTAAGAACCTGATGGTAAGGAACCTAAACCGCTATAGAAAAACCCTTGAAAGGGAAGCTGGCCGAGCAGAAGCAGCTAAATGTGACTTCTTTCCACGTACCTTTGAACTGCCCAGTGAATACTATTTGTTGGTAGAAGAGTTCAAGAGAAGTCCCGGTTGTACCTGGATCATGAAACCAGTAAGAATTGCATTTTACATTTAAACCCATAATTATTCTAGACAGATACACATTTCATACTTACAGGTTTATTATCCAGTGCTGTCTAAGAGTAATTGGACAGGACAGTGATGAACACCCTCTTATTCAGGTGGCACGATCACAGGGAAAAGGCATTTTTCTTTTTCGGAAACTTAAAGACATCATGGAATGGAAAAAGGTGCGTTATTTCTCTCTATAAGTTTTAACTTTATAATTCATGCATGTTTAAGTTGTAATTATTTATTGCATGGAGTATGTGTTTGACTGCCTCAACCCTTTAACTGCAGGCTTGCTATTAACTCTTGCAAGTTGAATTATTACTTTTGTTTTGCTATACTACTGAAATATACAAACGAAAACACTCCAGTCTGGCCCTACCAAACACACACACACACACACACACACACACACACACACACACACACTGCACTTTTAGCTTGAGGGCTGACTCCCAGTTTGATTTCTTTCTAAAGAGAACACTATTTACAAATACTTCAAAAAAGTGTTTCATGTTATAACTATAATAAAGCATGATTGGTAATAATAATAATGAAACCATAGTATTTTTAGAGATGGTTTTCATACTGTGAAAATCTTACACCATTATATGCCAAGAATTCACGAATTTCAAATCCTAATAAAATACAGACACAAAAGTGATGTATGAGATGCCGCTGTTGTTTGAGCACAAAGGTAAAAAGTGAATGACTTGTAACCCGTAGGACCGAAGCTAACGCTGCTGTTGCTCTCTCTAGGACGGTCCCCGCTCTGAGGAACAGAGGGATGAGGCTCAGGTTGAGAGCTACGTAGCCCAGCGTTACATTGAAACCCCATATCTTATCAGTGGTGCCTGAACCATTTCTACTCCTGAAATCGTTTTTCATTGTCATAACCTGGTCAGTTTGATCAGTAAGTTCATCATTGCTTGTCTTCATCCACAGGCAGAAAATTTGACCTGAGAGTCTATGTTCTTGTAACATCAGTGAGTACGAAACCACAATGCTGTTGAATGTGCTTGTCTTGTTACTGTATAGCGGCTGTTCTGCTCCAGATCACATTTGTAATGATATTATGAGCACGCATGCGGCCACACTGTGTTTTTACAGTATCTCCCTCTGAAAGCCTGGCTCTATAGAGATGGTTTTGCCAGATTCTCCAACACCAGATTCTCCCTCAGCAGTATTGATGATCAATGTATCCTTTATCTCTGTTCAGTCTGTTTTTTGTTTATTTTTTCCTATCTACTCAATACATCTGTATAAAACACAACATGCAAAAATGCATGTGCAAGCCATCTTTAGCTGTAATCTACACTCAGATGTCCATCTCACGAATGTGGCAGTGCAGAAAACTGCCCCAGACTACGACCCTGAGAAGGTATGTAACATTATCTGTATAGAATAACATGATGTTGTGCAGCATCTGACAAAGCTATGAACTATCTGAAAAAAGTTCACTTTTATTTTGAAATCAAAGATCTTTCTCACAAACTCTTGTACCGTTTATGGCTATAAATATTTACACAAATGCAGTTAGGAGAGTCAGGAGAGAACAAGCATGGAAATTATGAAATTACAAAGTTTTTCTGTTTGTCTGCAGGGTTGCAAATGGCAGATGCAACAATTGCGACGCTACTTGACAGCAAAACATGGCAGTGAGATGATAGAAGTTCTTTTTAAAGACATTGACAACATATTCATCCGCAGCTTACAGAGCGTTCAGAAGGTCGTCATTAACGATAAGCACTGTTTTGAGCTGTATGGATATGACATACTGCTGGACCAGGACCTGAAGCCGTGAGTGGCCTCTCTGTTTACTAACCTTTTCACTCTTACTTTGTGAGGGTACCAAGTCTTCACCTCTGCCACAAGCTCGTTATTTCACAAACAGACCACCAGTTCTGTTTTAGTAATGTTCGCAATATGGGCTAAAGTGTGTGGACACCTTCTAATGAAGACAGTTCATCAACACAACCGGCGTTGATGAACCGGCACACAAAATAAGATCAGCTTTATTTATCCTGAGCTAAATTCTCGTGTCCTTAGCATGCTCAGTGCAACCAGAAAGAACAAAAGATAGTAAGACAATTGAAAAAAATGAAAAAGATAGACAATAAATATGCAGCACAATGACAAGAACGTTAGTGTAACAACAGGATAACACTGACATTGCTTTATGTAAAGATTTAGTGTACTGTTCCAGCAGATCAGTGCAGCTAAATGACTTAAAGTGGCTTAGTGTTAATTAAATAAAAATAAATTGCATTAAAACAGCAGCACATGATAAGGTAACGATAAGGTAAAATCTTGCCTATAGGAATGCAGGCTTCATAAAAAACACTGGCTGTAGAATAGGTCATGCTGAAAGATCAGTGACCTCCAGTCTGGCAGTTTCACGTGAAACACCCTTTCCATCGAGTGAGCTTGCCTGATCTCTGCCCTGCTAGAGCAGAGCTGTCTCAGGTCCAGCTGCTGGCGTTGTGAAGTTAAACCAAACCAGGAGCAACAACAGTAGGGCAGCCAAGCCCGTGGACGGGAACCACAAATGCTGACACGTGTAAGATGGGTTCCAAAGTGTGTGTGTGTGTGTGTGTGTGTGTGTGTGTGTGTGTATGTGTGTGTGTCTCTTACAGGCACAGTAACAGAAACGGCCTGTTCAGGCCCATTTCATTTTAAAGGATGAAAAAGGTCATAAAATAGTCATGTAAAAATAATTCTGAAATAAAACCACATGAACATCCTAAGTGAACTTTAGGGGAAGAATAAAATACAAGAGCAAAGTGATATGAGCAAAATAACTAAACAGCAACGTTATGATTGTAAGAACATTTACTGTGTGCGATTTAAGGAGCTTTTTAGCGTTGTCCCTTTCGAGATGTGTGGTGCAATGACTTGGGGGTTTGGCTAAAACACTGGAGACACACTCAACTGTGGTATTCATGTGATAGGCTGAGAACTGTAGGTGTTTCTAAAGACTGCACACCTGTATTTCATTCAGACCGGAGTTACAGCTGCAGCTCTTAGAAAGATGGCTGTTGTATTTCCTGCCTGTCTCTCTGCAGGTGGCTGATTGAGGTGAATGCGTCTCCCTCCCTCACTGCCAGCAGTCAGGAGGATTATGAGATGAAGTACCAGCTTCTAGAAGACACTCTGCACATTGTCGACATGGAGGGCCGGTATGATGGGACATGTTCAAAGGTTTAGTTACTAACTCCCAGCGTGCTGCTGGCGTTGTGTTTGTCTGTTAGAGTAAATAACTCCACAGAGAGAAACACTTTCAGGTTAATATCAGAACTTTGTACCGTCATGTTTGCAGCATGAAATTGACTGTACAGAAATGATACGGACATTAATGTAAATTTGTGTTCCTGCTCAGTCTTGCAGGTAAAGAAAAGCGAGTTGGCGGTTACGACCTCATGTGGAACGATGGTCCCGTCTACAGAGAGGATGTCAGCTTGGAGGCTTTGGGTAGCACCTGCCAAATAGCAAACACACACCTTGGTTTGTTTTCAACATGGCCATTTACCCATTTGTTTATAGTAAACGTGACACATGTTAGTGATCATGCTTTCACAACCTACTGAAAATCTGAAATTAATCACTGGCAAATGCATTTTCTTCATTCAAACAGGCTGCGTGAATGATCGGAAGAAGCAGCTTCGACAGCTCTTAAAACCTTTCCCAGGAAAGAAGGCAGCGTGAAATCAGAGTTCCAGCAACACTTTCGACACCTCTACTGGTTTGATTTGTGTACATATTACTGAGACTATCAGTAATTCCCTGACCCAGTCCTGACAACTCTAAACTATTCACATTTTTGTGCTTTGTCAGATTTAATCGTTAGCTAATTAACAAGCTCCTTTTGTGCTGGGACAGGTGTGCAGAGTAGTGAAAGCACAGAAATGTGCAGAGTGTGGGGAAATCGGGACCCAGATTAGGAACCTCTGGTGTCTATAGTAATGCTATAACCTGGTCCTTATTAAATTTCCTGTAAATCAAACAAACTGGCACTTTCATGTGTGTAAAAGAATGACTGGGCGATAATGAAATACACGAGACATTCTGGGGATGTCATGAAAAACTTTATGCTGCATAAAAATAGCTGCATCCAACTCTACTGGAAATTTTGTTCCAGCAAAACAAAAGCACAACCTAGTAACGTATGTAAACATGGATGTCTCTGATACATTTACAGCAACATCAAAAATGAAGTTAAACTGAATACATCAAGTGCAGAAATACAGTAGCAAGTCCTACCTCAACCAGGCACCATCCACCATTATTCAAGTACAAGTATTATGTAAAAAAACAATACAATTTTTCACTCACTGCTGTTACTGCCCTGGAAAAATGAACACATGCAGTCTTGAAAGACAATAAACCTTTTCAAAGATGGAATTACAAAATTACAGATATATAAAGCTATTGAAGAAAAAGGTCATGTTCTCAAACAAAATACATTTCACATCATCATGTCGCATGACAGACATTTCTGAGATCATCAAAAAAAAAAAAAAAAAAAATTTGCATTCATTTGACAGGTCACTATGCATTATGCCACTATATTTTATGCAAAAAATGCAGAGTGGCTGGCTAATATGAAACGATATTAGAAATAAGCAAATATACAAGTTCCACACATATTGCAAGCAATATATATTTAACTAAACAAAAACGGCTATAAATTAGGGAATAAATAGTTTGCAAAAATATATTGCCTAACTTAAATAGAGAAAAGCCCTTATACATAACACGTTACAAAAATACATGTAGCCATTACAAAACATTCATTATTCATCTCAAAAATATACTTTCTTTGACCAGTGTTAGTACCAATCAAAACAGCTGTTAAAAGACACACAACTAGCATCTGAGCTTAGACCCATCTAAACACACACTGTTCACATCTCCAACAAACGTACGACTTAAAATGTAAATCAGAATTTTGAGCAACTATTTATATAACTGTCTTTCTATCAATAACTAATTCAACTTAAGTACTTATCTGATGTCTGCATTACCCTGGCTAAGTTAGCAAATTAAATCAATGCAGCCTCATAAATTATACAGATCTATCATAAAATGAATTCAAGCATGACTTAAAAACTGTCATCCAAAAACTGGAGGAACTACAGCTTGATCTTTTGTAAAAAGTAAAACTATTGTGCGTTTATGGTGCAGATTTTTTGTTGAACCACATAGAGGATTTATGATCTTGTTACTTGGCAAACTGCAAATGTTTTGCTTTCCCATTTGCCCTGGTGGCCGAGCTCCCCCTGAAGCTGCTACTTTCACTGGCCACTCTTTTAGCCCCAGCTTTTACTCCACCACCCCCGTTTTCTGTCCTCTGCCCTTCTTTTTCTCCTCTCTTCCCTGGACCCCCACTTTCTTTCTGCTTATTACCAGCAGCAGCTCGCTTGTCAGCACCCATACTTCTGCCCCCCACGGGCAGGTCTTTCACCCTATCTGCCTCAGCTGCCCTGCTCGTGCACCCTTTCCTGGCTGGAGGCTGGCCTTTGCTGTTGGCGCCGAGTTCCTGAGAAGCTCTGCGCATGTTCCCTGCAGCCTGCATGTGTTTCTGGTGGGTTTTCCCTGCTTGCGGACTGACGGGATGCTGAACTTTTTGGTGCGTTCCGCGGTTCTCTGCGGCTGAAGCCCGGCTCTCACTGCTGCTTCTTTTCTGGGTGACGGTGGGGGGGGCTCTGCGCTCCAGCAGGGGACTGAGGCGGGAGTGCCGCTGGTAGGCGTACGAGGAGCAGCTGCCGTTGCACAGTGGGTAGCGGACGTGACAGTGGGGGCAGATTGGCCGAGAGAGCTGACCAGAGGAAGGGCTGGCGAGGGAAGAAACGAGAGCGAGGGGGAAGACCCGCTGGCTCTGGCGCAGGCTTTTAGGGGAGCTGAGGCGTGTCGGGGGGGCGGTGTGGGGCCGCGGATGACTGCCCATTGGCGGACCAATAGGAGCACGACCTCTAGGGCGGACCATGGGGGCTGCGGGCCGACCGCTTTCGGCCTGGATGGTTTGGATCTGGTACCACTCCAGCTGCAGAAGACGTTCTAGGAACTTCTCGAGCTGCCCAACCGGTTTGGGCCGCGGGGCACGTTTACCCTCCGTGTTTAGAAAGATGGCCAGTTGCCTCAGGCTCCAGGTGTTAAAGGGCGGAGGCAGAAAGTCCGGGTAGCTGTAGCTGTCACTCTCCGTTTGTGCTGTTCTGAGGCCTGGTACATGGTGCAGGTCCACGGAGCTGAAGACTTCCGCGCGGAGATTGAGTTGCGGAGGAGTGCAGGGAGAAGGCAGCACAGGGAGCCGCTCAGAGTCTGACAGGTCACTGGCGCTATCTGTGTCATCCTCCTTGTGCTCCAGGAGGCGCAGGGACTCCAGGTCAGGGACATGTTTCTGCAGGGGGATCTGGCGCAGCGCTGGCTGAGGAGCCAGTGGCAGCGATAAAGCACGCCGGCTCTTCTCCCGGGCCACATGACTCTGCTCCACATCACTGCAGGACTGAAACTGAGGCTGTAGCTTCTGCTTCTCCTCGTCAGTCTCTGCTTGAGAGGGCCTGAATCGGGGATGCCTTAGGTCAGGTTCACCTTGGGTGCTTTTAAACATATAGCAGAGGTGAGTGGTTATGAAACAAACAGAACAAGTGGCATGCTGTAGAAATGAAAGGGACAGACTCACTTAAGGATCTTGCACGTGCCAGCTGTAGGACTCATCAGATGCTTTGGTCTGTTCCCACTGTGGCCCTGTTAACGCATTAAGAAGCAACATTTGATATGGACAAAAAAAAAAGTATGTATGTTTATACATATGCAGTATAATAAAAAGTAAACTCGTTCCGTGTTATAGGCAAACAGAAATCTGAACTCACGACTTCAGCTCGGGACAACGACTCCTTGTTCTGGACTGGAAGAATGTTCTTATGCAGCGAGCTTGTTTTCTTCTGAGGTTTCTGGTTCTGATTGACCTTGCCTCCCCTTTTATTGTTGCTGAAAGTAAAATTAAAAGACAGCGTCAGGAGAATCGAAATATACGCAAGATTTATATGTTGCATAAAGTTTCCTCGGATCATTTTTACCCGTTATAAGCACGAAGATACAGACCTGGTAGTGATGCTTGTATTTTCTGCATTCTTCACTCTAACCTTCTCTTTCACCTGCACCCTCTTCAGGAGCGTCGATGCAGTTCGTTCTTGCAGAATTGGTCCCATCGCGACGAAATCTTTTGCCTCCAATTTTAACTGCTATTATTCGTGCAAATAAATGTCCCGTTTAAAGCCCTCAATTCCTCCTGCACGTCTTGAACGCTCCATGGTAAAAACGTCACATCCAAAGGGGAAAACACGATCTACAGCATCTGGGCTATTCTATAGATCAATAGTCTCCATCTATACACCGCAATACCTGCACGTATAATGTTTAAACATTACATTCAGCGAATCTCAGGCACCCGTCCTCAAAGAAGCATTCGAGATTAAATGCAGTTAAGGACATACAAAGCGTTAAACGTGGTTACTAAGGTCCTCTAGCTCTTGTTTACCTGATGCATGTATATGTTCGCTGCTGCTGCCGTGTTGCATTGCGGGAATTGTAGTTCTCCAGAAAGTGAATCCTGCAGATGGTTACGCGGCCACGTTTACTATGACGATTATTTACAGTAAATGCAAGCAGTAGGGGTCCATCGATCAGCGTGGAGGCACTTAAATGGGTCTGACCGAGTGTTCACAAACAGGAATTTGGAGCTGTTATGTATAAACCGCAACATTACCCACAAAGGCGTGGGTGCAGCAGTCACGCCCCCTCCTTGTGTGTGCATGATTTCCATCGCACTTGCAAAGATTTTCAGTTTGTGATTCACACCTTACCGTTCATGAAGTCTAGTGAATACCCGTAGCTCCTAATACGTGTTGCTGATTAATAAACATTAATCGAGGACCCGCAGATGCAGCAAATAGCAAAAAAAGACCCTCGGATTTTAATGGTGAGACGTTATGACGTAGGAACCACTTCCCTGCCTGCAAAAACAATGTAGGCTTGCAGTTGTTTAAGCCCGCACAGAAACGGTCAGTACCAAATTTCATGCAAACAGTCTGAGAATATTCCTGAGAAAAGGGTTGCACATATGATTTAATACATGTAGAGGCTGTGTATGTGGAGGCTTAAATGTATTATGACATTTAAGCCTCCACATCTGTTCACATTGCATTATTCAACCCAGGCCACTAATTTAATGACCCTCATGATGGTATATCTTTTAATGAAACCTAATTAAAGCTTATGTCTTGTTTTATTCAAGGTGCAGAGGAGCTGTATGTTGCGTTCACTATGGCTTGGTCAATGGGACACAGCCAGGAAAATGCACTCTCAGGCAAGACAGATGATGAGCTATTTTTTGTTGGGGTGTCAGGTGTCTCAAAGCAAACTTCCCCTCCCTCCTTCAGAGCCGTACCCTGGTCCAAACCTGAAGAAGAGAGAAAGCCTGTCAGGATTCGTCCACCTAGTCCCAGGGCACCACAGCCGAGGGCAGCGGGCCGCAGTCTCTCATGTGAACCTCCTCCGAAACCCATCATTCACAGGCGGACCCAGTCCCTGCCATCCCCTTCAGAAAGGAGGAGACTCAGCCGCAGAGCTGGGGTCCGATTTGTGGACTCATTAGGGATGGATCTGGAAAATGTGAAGGTCTTTAGAAGCGGAGAAGACCCATTTGTGCCAGAACATGTTCTTTTCAAACTCTTAATGAACGCAGAGCTGGCAGCCAGCAAGGGCTTGGAGATATCCCTTCCCTATCTGAAACCAGTGTTCCCAGAGCAGCCAGGCGACCGCTCAAACTTTCTGGAACGTCTGTGCCGCCAGCAAGTGTGTCTGGAACGTGTTTTGTGCTATGAGCCAGGCATCATTGGAATTGTGCAAGTTATAAACCTAGCCTTTGAAAAAGAGGTCAGCATACGCTACTCCTTCACAAACTGGAAGAGCTGCACAGAAACCACGGCCTACTGGGTTGCCAATAAATACATGGAAGGCCTTTACACTGGATGCAGCTGTGACAGTTTTCGGTTCCATCTTCCAGTTCCTCCATTCATCCTTCATCCCGGTGCAGTCCTGGAGTTCGCAATCTGTTATAAAGTTCTGGACACTCAGTTCTGGGACAATAATGAGGGGCAGAATTATAAGTTAGTCTGCCAGAGCTACAACCTTCCTGTTCCGAAGGAAATTGAAGACAGCATGATACACTTCATCTGAACTCTGAGTTAGTGTTTATGTCCACATTAGTGTTGCTGTCATTGAGGCTAGTGGTTCCCAGTCCTTTTCCGGATATTTCCACATTTTTGTGTTTTCCTCTCACTCCTGACCCGGCCTACAGGGAGCTTGTTAATTAGCTCACAAATTTAATAAGATGTGCTAGATGAGACAAAGCGCAAACATGTAAATAGTGTGTGGTTGCCAGAACTAGGACTGGAAATCCCTGATTGAGGCTATTTTCCCTAGTTGTGATTAACAGTATTTCAACACTTGGGCCTAATGGTGAGTAGAATATAGCATTAATTTTAGCCGGTTCACTACAGTATCTGATCATTTGATTCTGAAATGAATCAGGACTCAGGTATCTAAAGATAAATAACATAGAATATGCACTTTCCTTTGCACACCAGCATGAGTAGAGGTTAGGTGACAAGTCTAAGTCTTCTACATTACTAACCTAGCAGTGTACAGAAAACCAAGCCAAATATATGTTCTTGCACTTTGAATTTCACCAGTGTTTCAAAATTTCTGCCTAATCCAGCCACTAAATTGTAAAGATCATTACGTGTGTTTTTATGTGAAATGGAACTCTGTAGAGAAACTTAGATAGCCTTTACAGTGCTGGTGACAGGGACATGTCATGATGTCTGCAACACAAATATATTTTATTTGCTTTCCAAAACAACCAGTGAATCAATATGTGTCTTCTGAGGCTTATAAATGTTAATAACGGTAAAATAGTAGTAAATTTGCATAAATTATTTTATGTAATATCTTGGTGTGAGGTAGTTAAACGGACAACTAGTCCACATAACCTTGCTGTGGACAAATCTGAACTGGCAGTCTTTAAACCACTGAGGGACTCTGTTTACATCTTAACCATTTAATTATGCAGATATGTAGAAAATCCGAGGAAAAATTGGTAATTGTTATTCATTTCTGTTTATGAAAAATTTTCTGACTGTTATCAAAGTTGGCAAACAGAGTGGTCTGGGAATGTTTATCTTAAGGGTTCGAGCGCTGCACTAAAACATAGTTTTCATAGAAAAATACACTATATGGACAAAAGTATTAGGACACACCTCTTGATTATTGAATTCAGGTGTTTCAATCATACCCAGTGCCACGGGTGTATAAAATCAAGCAGACCAAGACATTTTGGACAACGACATGCCTGCAACTCTGTGGATCCAGTTTGTGGAAGAACCTTTTCTATTCAAGCATGACTGTGTCTCAGTGCACAAAGCAGCTCCATAAAGACGTGCTGGAGGAGTTCAGTGTGGAAGAACTTGAC